>JAJJMC010016059.1:2854245-3172236 GCA_023531435.1 Papaver californicum
GCCAACCAGGACGTCCTCGAGGACGTGCCATTTTCCTTTGCGTCAAGCGTCAACCAGGCCGTCCTCGAGGGCGCACCACTTTCCTTTACGCCAACCACTAAGCAGGCTGTCCTCGAGGACGCGCCACTTTCCTTTGCACCAAGCGCTAACTAGGTCGTCCTCGAGGACGCGCCATATTCGTAAGTACAAAAGTGCTAATCAGGCCACTCCCTTTTTCGCCTTGATCAAAGTTCTAACTTTGTGCTAAAAGCGCTAGCCTAATTTAGGACACGTCCCTTGGATACGTGCTACACTTTCAGATGCTAGCCTAATGCTAGCGCTAGCCCTATGTGGCTATCTATCAAACTTCATTCTTAAATGTGCCATGACTGGTCTTTAATAATTGGACTCATATAGGGTAATGATTCTCATAGCCAAAGAATTTAGTAGCCAACTAAATAGCATGTTTAGTGTCTACCCTCAATCGTTCACAAGTAGCTAGGATTTGAGTAAAAGTTTTGTGGATATACCTCTTGTAAGCCCTCACGAGACAACACTCGTCTTTAGGGTCACCTAGGAGTTTAACGGCTAGCTGCACGTGCTAATTATAGTCGTCACTCCTACGAAAGTGAGTTAGATTTTTATTTTCTAGATTAGGTTTTCTCGAGGACTAGCAAATAATAAGTTTTGGGGTATTTGATAGACACATTTTGGTGTCTGATTTGTCCTAAATTATCTATATTGTTAATGCTCATTTGGTACTTATTGTGTTATTTTATGTGTTTGTAGATTTTTTTGAGAAATAAACATTTGTGGAAAAATTGGCTCGAAAATTGATAAAGGCACCCAGGTGTTGGATAGGGGCACCTCTCTTCTTTGTTTAAAAATGAAAAAGGAGGAAAATGTTTCCTTACCTGAAGAGTTTATCTGAATTATTTAAAACCGCGTTTTATGGGATTTTGAATATGACTTTGAGTTACCTAAGTTAAGAAATAACCAAGACAAGTAAAACACGTCAAGTCTGAGTGTTTCTGGGCGTACAAAAAAGGATGAAAACTCGTTAGTTGGCCGGAAAGAAATTTTATTTGGTTTTGAGGATAAACACGATATTTGGAATAGGATTTGGATAGAGTATTGAGTCCTGATCGACTTAGGAGGAGTTATTAGGGTTTCTTAACCATATATAAGTCGACGAGATCAAAGAAAAAAGAAGTTGGAGGGTGGCCGGAAAATTCAGAGAGAAAAAATTTCTCACCTGCTCGAAGAAGAAGAAGAAGAAGGAGAAGAAGAAGAAGAGAAGAACGTCTCAAAACCGTCGTTGATTACAACTCCATAGAACATTTGTTCTTTTTAATATTTTTAGCAACAGAAAACTGTTTCAAAACTGTAGCAACAGTTCGTTTGCAACACTTATATCAGTCTCAGTCTCTCTATGTCAATTATTTTTGATTCTTTTCTTCTTCTCAAGCACTTTTAAACTCCATCACTGAGATAATAGAGGAAGCCATATTTCATGAATGAATGATAACTATTTTTGATTTTTTATGACTTTTGCATTGGTTTTAAATTGATTTATGATTTTTTAATTAGTTGTGATTTTGTTTGATGGTGTATGCTGGGACTTAAGAGCTTTTGATGCGCCATGCTTACGATTTACAGTTAATATTTTAGAAATCTACTTTTGGCAAAGAAACATAGTCAATAAAAGAGCTTTAAATGTTAAGAATCATTGTACAAATCACTCATAAGTGATTTTGGTGGAATCCTGAGTCCCAGTTTCTCCCAGTATCGTTAAATATTTTACTTATTTTCTAGTGTAAATCAGAATTAGATCTAAAACGAATCTTCACAAGTCTCAGTAAGCGAACTATTTTTACCACTTTTCTAAAACGATCAATCACACTGAGCTTTCTCAACCTTCTTTGTTTCCCTCCCCTAAGACCAACCCAATCTTCTGCACCTTTGTGATCGAAGCAGGACGTGAACGGTCATTTCTTTGTTTAGGCTCATCTTGTTCGAGCTTGATCTCTCGAACCTACTTGAAAGTACTTTTTTGCAGTACATTTGCTTTTACCCTAAAACACACTTCCACCAATCTCTTGCTGCAAACATCTTACTCAACACTAACCAAAAAGGAACCTTGATGAGTACTGCTTTTTACAAAATCACAAACGAGACAGATTAGTTTAGGTTTGTTTGTTGTTATTATTTATTTTTTTGTTTTTTTTGTGTGCATTAAATATAGGTTAGTTATAGGGAAATAATAATAAGTAATAAAATTAATCAAAGAGTATTTTTGTACTTTTAATAGATTAGGTCCCTTATCCCCATTCATAGCATAACATTTTAATAGATACAGACCTTAAAATATTTTCACTACAACCCCAATAATATGTTTTTTTTTCTCCAAATATTCTGCATCATTCTAGTCAGTGAGCAGATTAGGATTTTGCTCTTGGGACTTGGAAGATCTCTTTTTGCTCTCCTACTAACAAAATTTGATAATTATTAGAGGGAAAGCCACTTTTACTAGGGGAAAAGCTGACATTGGGTGGATTTAAAAAATAACTTCCCCTATCAATAATTGTTTTTTATTTTTATTTTTCATGTTACCTTATCCTACCTAAAATGAATGTTGTGGACAATGATTATTGAAATACACCCGAAGTCGGTGTGGTTGATCTTAGTGAGTAACCTAGTTAAACATAGATCATTCTCATAAAAGGAGCAATAAATAGAGTTTAGGGTTGGATGTCACAGTTACGAGTTTGGGTTTGGGATATTTGGTTGGATTTATTTTACACAAAACTCTAGGGATTACACCTAGCTAACTTATGTAAATTTTTGGGGGGTTATACTTTTTTTTTGTTTAATTATATTCAAAGTGTATGTGTATTCCTATTAGTCATAAAAACTTTGAAAAAACTGGATTAGCTGATGCAATATTTCTTATTAACTGTATTTAAGGCTACATCATTAAATTTATAACATTTCCGTTTGCACTTGTAAATTATCATATAGAGTCTTAGTATTTAGTTTAGTTTTACTATTTAATGTGTTTCTTACCTATCAATTAGTGTTATGTGTATTACTCCCTCCGTTTATTAATGTATGTTCACTTTGACTACGTCAAAATATTAAGGAGACCGAAGGAATATCTAAAATTATCCCCATTAAATGTTATATTATTACAAAAATTAAATAGAATTATTATAAAAAAAATTAACATTTGTAGTTAAAAATGTTTTTATTTTAAAAAGAATGAAATATAAACAAGAAAGATACTAACACATTTATTTCCTAATTATATAAATATTATTTAATATTTTAAATTGAATCCCATTAAAAATAAGTTTATAAATATAAACGATCCAATGATATATTTAATAGTTTATCGAAATAATATGATTATAAACAGAAACTAGACATAATTTTAAAACTGAAGAAACAGAAGGAGTATTAGTTACTTGATCTAGACAATCATATAGTTACTTGGTTATTGCTTCGTAGAAGTGAAACCCTTAAAAGTTGCATATGAATTCTTGCATTAGTTTCTCAGTTACTAATAGGGGGGATTTTTTTTTAAAAAAATCTACCCCAAATCTGCCTCCCCTAATAAAAGTAGCTTTCCCCAGACAATCATCCAAAATTTATCGTTTGTTTTTGGTTCCACGGAACCAAAATTTCAGAGCTGAAAACATTATTTTTGTCCTTTTTAATCAAATCTGTGGTGGCAAAAAATACAACCCTTTTCATCGAATTTCAATCCTTTTATCGAGATTGTTATAGAAAAATCAAAGCTATTTGCCAAGAATTATGAAACATCAAAACTTCCATTTGAGTTTTTTCTTGTAAGCAACCCATTTTAGCTGATTACCAACAACAATTTGTTCTTTACAGTCCATGTAGATCTATGAAGTATGAACTATGAAGTGAAAGAAATGAGTGAAGACATTTGAATCTCACTCTCCATGGCTGCAACCATTTCTTGCTCTTTCTCTCTTTACTCATCATTAGACATTCAAAAGCACAAATATCTCTATTACACCAATACCCATCTCTTCAAATCACACCAAAAGTTATCAAAATCTTCAAACCCATATCTTCTTATTCACAAATTCAATCATCAAAACTCCACGTTTCACACTTGTTCATCATCTCAATCTCCTTCAGAATCATATTTTGATGACCCCCCACCAAAATCAAGTGTTTTTCTCACTACCCCGGAGCTAGATAAGTTTCGAATCCTCAAGAATTATCAATATGTTCATGAATTTAAACATGGGTCATTGTTTGTTAGAGTTATGGAAGAAGATGAAACGGATATTACTGTTCGTTTGCTTTCAGAATCTTTTGCCGAGTCTATGATGTTGCCATTACAATATGTGAATGTATTAGGGTTCTTGATTAAACAGTATATGATTGAGAGACGAGGTTTAATGCCGAATACAGCGTTTTTAGTTGGGTTTATAGAGGGAAAGATGGAGAAGAAGAGGAATTGGCGGGGACTGTGGAGGTTTCTTTTAATAAAAAGGGGTCTAATACTAATCCTCCATCACCAACTCCACCTAAAGATTCACCATATATTTGTAACATGACAGTCAAGAAGCAACTCAGAAGGTATGCAATGTTCACTATCCTTCTGCAATTTATCTTTATGGCTTCCTGTCGTGCGCTTGCTTATATCACAAGGGGTTATTGAAGAGCTAAATCTGTTGAATGTTGTCATGTTTTAGTGTTATTTATAAATCATAAATGTCATTTTTGATTGTTGGAAACACATTCTGGGTTAGAATTGGTTATGTCAAACACATTGGTTTTGTATTTGAAACTTTTGTGTCTTGAACATTATTAGGAGAGACGAGGCTGGTATTCGTTGGAAAGAAAATATGCATGTTGTTCAATTAAAGATGTTAAGAACAATAGATTGGGTGCTGATGTAGGATCCTACTAGTCTCAGTTATTGGAACTTTGTTTGGACACAATTCCATCATGTTAAATTCATTCTGATAGCTTACAGAAAGAAGTTGTAAGTCGTCTGCTCAAGCTTGGGTAGGCGCTGATTTGCTGAGCATTAGCAAAAAGAGGAGAAAACATGAGTAAAGTAAGCAGATACTAACTTTGACCAGTAGCAGAATTCTAAACAACAAGGGATATCTTCTATAGGTCAAAAATTCTGTTTCCTGCCATTCTGCTTAATTTGTATTTGTTCCACCTGGCGTAGTAATGTGTTTCCACTTAAAGGAGTGTAGAAAGTCGGTAGTTTATTGACAAAAGTTTGGTTCTCCCAAGTTCGTTATATGTTCAAGTAGGCTATAAGCCTATAAACAAATGTTATTCAGTTTTAAATGTTTTTTACCTTCGAAATTTTCAGGAAGGGAATTGGTTGGCATCTTTTGAAGGCAAGTGAAGAACTGATACCTCAGATGTGTAATTCTTCAAGAGAAGTGTACTTGCACTGCAGAATGATCGACACAGCTCCATTCAGTATGTATACTAAAGCTGGTTACAATATCATCAAAATAGATAGCATCTTAGTCCTATTGCTACTACAACGACGAAAACACTTGATGTGCAAACATCTGCCAATTTACAGCAACCCATCATCAGAAGCAGATACCTCAAGCTCTGAAGATTATCGTCTTCATGAATTTCCATTATGAAAGGATCTTCAGAAATCCTTGTATGCTACTATGCTCTGCAAATATGAAGGTATTTGCCTTAACTACTTGAAGTTCTTTCATTCACAACCACATTTGGCAATTCTCATTTTCTTCTTTGTAATTGTTTAGTTCTATTGTGTACCTTTCACATAATCTTTTTGCTGTAAATTCTGAATTATAGTTTAATATTCTTTATTTTCATCTTATAATGAGAACATAATTGGAAATACTTGGAACATATGACATATTCAGCTTAGAAATAGGTAGCTAATACACATCTGTTGAACTCAATCTCTATATAAAGTCTCAAAACAAGACTCAAAAAAGAAAAAGAAAAAAAAGAATCAGATAAATTTTGCTTCCTACACTCGAACAGACAAACTGTTGAGTTATTTGTAGTTGAATTTTTATGTACTTCCAGTATGCATCCATAACCAAATGCTTTGCACCAACAACACAAATTTTCAAACTGTTCTCTTCCCCGTACTTGTGGCTTTTCTATTTACAAATATGACTAGCTGAAGTTCCTTAGCACATTCCGCCATTGAAGGTCTTTCGGTGCTCTCACCACGAACACAGCGAGCTGCCAAGTTGGCAAACTTAGTGACTGACTCCATGGTATATGAACTTCGATTCATCTCAGGATCTATAACCTTTCGCAATTTCTTGCGGTCATTCAGAATATTTTTAACCTGGGAACAACAAAGTACATATTATTATTATTCGCCTGGTGTCGGTGTACATTTTGATAGTTACAGTTTTACATATGAAGGTATAGGAGAATCTGTTGTGATAGTAGGGAGGTTTTATCTCATATTGTACCTGAAGTACAAATATTTTATCACTCGGCCCCTGGTGCAGGTCGAGTGCCCTGCGTCCAGTCAAGAGCTCAAGAAGAACCACTCCAAATGCATAAACATCACTTTGAAGAGTCAGCTTCCCTGTCTGTACAAAATCAGGATTCAGAAAACCTATTCCTAAGCAGAAGATTCTAACAAATAACTGACAAATTAGAAGGTTAAGTCGGTAAGATTTATCATCAGGTGTTTAACAGGTAAAGACACGCACTGATGTGTATTCTGGATCGAAGTAGCCGAAAGTGCCTAGAACTTTGGTTGTCACATACATTTCACGGCCTTCAGGCATCATCTTAGCAAGACCGAAATCAGATATCTGAGAACATGAACAGTTCTCAGTCATGAAAAACAAATCAATGTTTTCACTGTCATATAAGCATTTTACCTTTGCTTCAAAGCTTGAACTTAAAAGGATGTTGGTAGATTTGAAGTCTCTATGAACAATAGGACTTCCTACTGCAGAACCAGAATGAAGATAATCGAGCCCCTTTGCTGCTCCAAGTGCTACTTTAAGCCTCTGAGACCAATCCATCTTCACTTCACTAATCCCTAAAACACAAATAAGCATCCTCAGATATAGAATAGATGCAAAAATCTGTACATTGACAGCTAAGATTTGATATGGTCCATATGGACCAGTAGACACAGTTGTATTATATTGATGAACTAACCATTCAAGTGATCTTCTAAGTTCCCATATTGCATAAACTCATAGACCAAAAACCGGTGCTTTCCATCAGCGCAATAGCCTATCAGGGAAACCAGATTTGGGTGCTCCAGTCTGCTCAAGATATCAACTTCTACCCGAAATTCACGTTCCCGATCACCTTCTGCTGATTTGAATGACGGGAGCTCCATTTTCTTGATTGCCACAACCTTCAGATAAAAAAAATTGAAGTTCTCATTGCTTGTTAAGACACAACAGTCTAAATTATGGTGCTTGTTGTTATCTCTCCTGTTCTATAGTAAATCAGAGATGGTTTATCTAAAAGCACATTCCATACCTCTCCTGAAGATAGAGTTCCTTCGTAAACCCTTCCGAATCCTCCTTTCCCAAGTAAATTCTCATCACTAAATGAACTTGTTGCTTCCTCCATTTCTTTTAGGGTGAACACTGACGACCCTTGTCGTCTTTTGGCTGATGGTCTTCGATCATCTAATTGCCAGTATTCCAAAGACTTATATTTCCCTGTAATCAAGCGGACATATCCGTCACTAAACCACATCAGTAAACAAAATAAACACCACAAAAGAACAGAAGAAGAAGAAGAAAAACTATACATGGATCATTCTGTTCAGATGACTTTGCTAGCCTCCTTTTCCATGCTGTGACCAACCCAAAAGGCATTACGGAACTGAAAGAACAGAAGCTTGAATTCCTTCTGTTAGAATACTCTCAAGACAGACTGACATGAAACCAAAAAGAAACTCAGGAAACAACCAAAAAAATAAAAATAAAAATTCTTCTAATCAAATCAAACAAAAAAGACAAGAACGGCAAACTCCTTTCCCAATCAATAAGACAGTAGTAGCATAGATCAATATTCATGAGAAAAAAAACATATGGCAAAATATGTATAATGTAAAACTTGTCTTAATTTAAGAGTACTTAGAAAACAAGTGAACTTAGTTTCGAAGAATACTCAACAACTCTCAAATAGGCATATATACCTAAACATCAAAACTTAGTAGGAGAAGAAGATACATGAGTTGAACCGCCAAATACAAGCACAAGAAAGAGAAGTTGAAGTTACAGATGGAGTAGCCGTTGAAATGGTGCTATCAGTGACGGTTTCATGGATAAAATCAACTCTATAATGCTCTCTTGTTTTGTACTCATAGTACTTTTGGTTAGGTAGTGACAAGTCACTGAACTAATACAGTACTATCTTAACATTGTATGATTTAGATTTAAATCAGAATAGTGACCGTTCGATGAAACCGACGAAGAATTTACACGTGATTAAGTTGAATTAGTTCGATATTTTAAATTGTTTTTAACATTACTATGTTTGAGGGAGGATCCATGCACAATCTTAGATACACATTATCTCATAAGATTTTTATCAATTTTTCTATAAATTTCAAACAATAATAAATTTGAAAATAATATTTTGGTGATATGTTTTTCTTACAAAACTCTATATTCCTACCAAAAATGAAGACAATCCGAGATACCGAACCTTAACATCTACCAAAATATTATAGGAATGTAGATTATGCTCATTTTTTATAGGAATTAGAGTTTTATAAGAAGAACATATCACCAAAATATTAGCTTCAAATTCATTAACGTTGAAATTTATAAAAAAAAAATTTAAGATAATGTGTATCTAAGATTATGCACGTATCCTCCCTCATTATGTTTTTGGAATGTCAGGTTCTAACATTTTAACTGTAATAGCACAAATTTACAAAATTAGATTAGAAGGTGCTTTGTACCAACTAAAATTAAATCAACTTATTAAATCCTTAATCCAATCGATCTCGTCTATCAAGATCTCCAGTCCATCACCATTGGTTTTGGTTCGAGTTTGATAAGCAAATATAATTCAAATAAAATTCATTTAGAAGTCAATCTATGACTCTTGATTCGGAGAAGTCATCTAGGACTCTTGATTCGGATGCACCCTATGATGATGCCGCAAAGTTCAAAATTCCCTATTACCTGATATTATGGTTGCAGAAAATATCAATTGGTCATAATATAAAATATATTATATTAATTTGGTCCTATTAATTTAGTCTAATTATTTTAAGGTCTTTTTTTAAAAATATATTATCCATTTGGTCGAAAAATTACTATTTGGTCTTAGGTTCAACGTTATCCACGTAGGATAATGTCATTATTTTTTAAAACAATATCAGAAATATCATTTTCTCTCTCTTTTAAAAGAAAAAAATAAAAAATAAAAATCTCTCAAACCACAAGTCGATTTTTTTTATATATATTCGGAAAGCTCTCGACGAGATCCACAAAATGAGTAACACCTTCACTATTTTTTGAAGTTTTGATTTTTAGGCTATCGTTAAGCTAAAAATAAAACTATAAAATGAACTATCATTACGAGTTCATTCTACAAAATAAACGACTAAAATGATTGCCCTTCCAATGAACTAATTGCGAGTTCATTTTACATAATGAACTACCTTAACGAGTTCATTCTACAAAATGAACTGCTAGATGAACTCCCATCACAGGTTCATTCGAGAAAATGAGCTGTTAGAATGAACTATCATTGTAATGAACTAACTTTACGAGTTCATTTTACATAATGAACTACCATTACATGCTACAATGAACGACCATTACGAGTTCATTCTGTAAAATGAACTGCTAAAAAAAACTACCATTGTAATGAACTAACTTTGCGAGTTCATTTTACAGAATGGACTACCATTACAAGTTCATTCTACAAAATGAACTGCTAGAAGGAATTATCATTACGAGTTCATTCTTCAAAATGAACCCTATAATAGTGTTCATTTTTTAGTATGAATTAACATTACCGATATCGTGAAGATTAAAGCTTAGTGAAATGGGTACTCGTTGTAAAGACCTCGTTGAGAGCTTTCCGAATATATAAAACTTATTAATTTTCAAATATATAAAACTTATTAATATAAATCTCGATATAAATAAAAAATACAGACATTTGTGGGTCACCTATTTACGAGTTCATTCTACGATACAAACTATCATAATTAACTACCATTACGAGTTCATTTTACAAAATGAATTACCATTCCTATAATATGAACTACCATTATGAGTTCATTCTACAATATGAACACCTATCATGAGTTCATTCTACAATACGAACTACCATTACGAATTCATTCTTCAAATGAACTATTATTCCGAGTTAATTCTACAAAATAAATTGTTAGAATTAATTATCATATACGAGTTCATTTTACAAAATGAACTGCTAGAACCAGAATGAACTATCATACTCTAAAAATAGTGTTCATTCTTAGATATGAATTACCATCATACCGAGATTTTTTTTAAAAAAGTTTCGAAACATAGTACAATGGGTACTCGTTGTGTAGATATCGTCGAGACCTTTTCGAATATATAAAATTTATTAATTTTTGACTTATATTTTAAGAGTCATTTAGTTTTCAAGTTTAGTTTTTATTTTATGTTAAAAAAAGAGAGAAATTAGTTGAGAGAAAATAAAAAAGAAGATAGTAAAACTATATATTAATGAAGAAATGGGGGAAATTAAGAGATAAAAGAGTATTTTGGAAATTTAAATATTTTTAAATAAATAAGGATCAAATTAAATTTTCTTTTTTATTGGTGGACCAAACTGATTTGGACCACTTAAAATAGGACTAAACTAAAATTTCTCATTATGATTTAGTTATCGAGTTACAGTGTTCATGACCTGAGTTCGAAATCTATTAGTACCAAAAAAAAAAGTTCAATTACAAAAATAAAAAATATTATAATATATTTCTACCCCTTTTAAGACTTGGAGGGAGATTTGTGCCCTACAAACTTTAGGAATCATAGTCTAACTCACAAATTGGAATCCATTTATAACCTTATACCCTCACTATCAGACACACCTAAACAAAATTCTAACCTAACTAAATTTTCTTTTTCACCATTTTATTCTTCTTCCAGCCAAGAACACCATAAATCTAGAGCCTAAACAAAACTAAAAAACCAAAATCATAATTCAATAAATATTTTTATGTTATTTGGTATTATATCATTCTTTTTGATTAATAGAGGTTAGAGTATATGGAAGAGGCTTACTGGAGGTAAGTAAAAGAAGCTCAGGAGTTATACAAACCCACCAGAGATACAATGCATTCGGATATATTAAAAGAATATTTTTATAAAAACATATTAATATTTAAAGGATCGGGATATGTAATAAAAGGATTTGACAAACCCTTTTAATAAATCTCCTAATCTACTAGATGAAGACAATCTAATGAACCATATTTTTTATGACGAGGAACCATAACCCTTCCTTTTTTATTCGTCTTAGTTAGCCGAGCTAAATTTCTTTTTTCCTAAAATTAAAATAAAAACTAAAATTTGTCTATATTTCCTTCGCAAAAAAACACGATCTCACTTAGTTTTTTTTTAGGTTTATTGTCTTCTTCGATCTTGCTCATGCCAAATGATCTAGTAAGTACCAGAACAGAAGTGAGATCTCTTGAGTCTCAGATCATCTTCAGTCAGCCAGAAGGTGAAATGTAGAGGAACTACAGTAATTTGGAAGGGAATGCTAGTCCAACGGAGAGGAGACATCAACGGAGAAACTTAGGTTATCAATTAAGTCTGAAGTTTATGGGAAACAATATCACCCCAAGTGATCACTTGCTCATCACTACCCTACACCATCATGTATGTCATACCTAAGTGAAAATGCTGGTTGTCACTAGATATTTTCAGTGTTTTATCAATTGAAGTCTTAACTTTGATATACGTATGTATCTGAGTTATTAAATTAGCTCTTCGATCATATCTATTGCCGAGCTAGTTTCCTTTGGGAACAAAAGGTGATATAGAGATATTTTTAGTTGGATGCCATATTATGATGACATAATTGTGGTAATGAGATATTTTTACTTTGTTAATGATAATGCTTAAGAAATGATTCATTCTTCAGGTAAGAGGCTTATTTACAGATTTTCAAGTATGTTATGAATTTTCTGGAACTCTGCAATTGCAGTGCTGTGAGGATTAGACAGTATGAGAGCAACACTCTTGATGGGTTTTATACTTTTTCCATTTCTACATTATTGTTTAATTCAGATTAGTTGTATTCAATCTATCCATGTCATATGCTTTACTCACTTCATTTGGTCATGGAAAGATATAAACCCAAATTCTTTCATTCATTACCATCATGAAACTGGACATCAGAAGACTGAAGAGTAGAGGGAGATATAGTTTTATTTGTGCTTATTGTATGACAGTTCTGTTGGGAAATAAAAATGTTTTGTTACTAAAATTAATAGTTTATTATTTAAATTAATTTTGTTACTATAATTAGCTTGATGGGTGCTAGGATCACTAGTCTAAACTTGGGTGGAATTATAGCCATCCATTTTCACTTCTTAGTGACTGAAAAACCTTTGGTTGTCCCATATTGGGCAAACCAAGGAGGAAGTTCATGCATATTACCACAAACGTTCTATATAAGGAAAAGAACTAGTGGATTGGATATGGACTTGGGAAATGGACTAGTGGGCAAATGCATACATGTGCGGTGCTTCGAACCGAAGCACCGCAAGCCGCGGGCTTGCGGGCTTGCAGAGCTTGCGTGTGCTTTTGCGTGTGTTTTGGCGTAAGCCTTGGCGCGAGCCTGTGACCATTGGCGTGTGCCTGGCGTGTGCCTGCGAGTGCACACGTGTACCCATCAATGAGAAAACGTTTCTTTATTTCAAATAAATATTTTACGTTTTGTATTAAATGGAAAAATAAAATCATAAATATTATTTTTACCGTTTTAAATTAATGGGGATTAAATTTTTTCAAATTAATTATCTTTTCACCGTTTTGAAAATCAAAAGCTTTTTTCTCCTATAAAAGAAAAGGATTTCTAAGTGTTTCGTTACCCCAGTCGCAGCCACTGTCCTGATGACTTTTCACCATCTTCTTGCTTTGTTTTGAACACTAGCTTTACATTCTTATTATTCATCTTCTGTTAAGTTCACAATGGGCCAACGAGCTTTGCTAGCTGGGTTGGTATCAGGTGATTTTATCCTGAATTCAAATTCGTCACTTAAAAGGTATAGCAGCATCTTCCTGAAGGTGTACCTGGCAAATATTGAGTTAAGGGAAGTCTGTTGAACAGGCGACTTCACCTCTCTGTGTTTGAGTGTGTGTGCAGTTTAATTCTAACCCTCCCTTAATCATCTTCAAGTTCTCTGTGTTTGTTTTTCTCTGTTACAGGAAGTATATTATCCAACAATCTTAACTCAATATCTGTGCATTCAAAAATCTTCTGTAAAAATGGCAAAGGCTGATGTTGAGAGACCTCAGAAGTTTTCTGGTAAGGATTTTAAGAGGTGGCAGTCGAAGATGCTCTTTTTCCTGAGTTTCCACATGCTTGATGAAATAGTGTTGAAACCATATAACAAAGCTCTGGATGCTCCTGAATCATCCAAGGAAAAAGAGACCTGGACGAGAAATAATTATTTGGCAAAAAATCACATTTTAAATTTCCTTGAAGACTCTCTGTATGATTTTTACAATGCTAAAGATGATTTTTCTGCTCACAATTTATGGTCTGCACTGCAAGAAAAATATGAAGCAGAAACTGCAGGAAGTAAAAAGTTTCTGGTTGCACGTTTTTTACAATACAAGATGCTGAATGAAAAATCTGTGGTTGACCAGTTTCTGGAGTTGCAGAAAATTATTAATGAAATCATTGCTGAAGGTATGACTATCTCTGAAAACTTTCAAGTATCTGCTGTGATTGAAAAGTTACCAAGTTCATGGGCCGAATACAAGAGAAGACTAAGGCATGAAACTGGTGAGATTACTATGATAGAACTGGGCAAGAAAATACAAGTTGAAGAGTTGTTGTGCTCAAAGGACAAGAATGTCTCCTCTGCAAGAGACATGTCAAACAAAGCACATGTGATCGAACACAGGTTTGCTTCACTCAGTCTGGACCACAACAAGCGCAAGCCTGGCCCTCAAGGAAAAGGTAAATTTCAAAAACCAAAGTCTTCTATTGGTAAGATTAAGGGAGCTTGTTATGTCTGTGGTGTGTCTGGCCATATGGATATGCATTGTAGAAAACGCAAAGATGTGAATTTTAAGAAACAAAATGTAAACTTGGCTGAAAGTAGTAAAAATGAATTTTCTGGCACGGTGTCTGAGGTTAACTTAGTTACCAATGTGAGAGACTGGTGGGTAGACTCTGGAGCTACCAAACATGTCTGCGGAAGCAAGGATATGTTCACCTCCTACCAGACAGTAGGAGAAGGAGAAAAACTCTATATGGGTAATTCTTCTGCAGCACAAGTTGCAGGAAAAGGAAAGGTTTCGCTGAAGCTTTCTTCTGGGAAAATCCTCACATTGAATGAAGTGTTACATGTACCAGACATCTGCAAGAATCTCGTTTCAAGTGGTGTGCTAGATGACAAGGGTTTTAAAATTGTTTTTGAGTCCGGAAAAGTGATTATCACTAAGGGTAGGGACTTTGTGGAAAAGGGCTATAAGGCTGAGGGCCTTTACAAATTATCTGTAATCTCTACTGAAATTAATAAAGTTGATTCTTCTTATGTTGTTGTCTCATTGAATATCTGGCATGGTAGACTTGGTCATGTAAATTATAATTCAATGAACAAATTGGCAAAATCTGGCTGCATTCCAAAATTAAATTTGGAATATGAACATAAATGTGAAGTCTGTGTAGAATCAAAATATGCGAAGAAGCCTTTTCAGAAAAATGTCCACAGAGTTTCTAATCCCTTAGAGTTAATTCACTCTGACTTAGTTGATATGAAATCAATCCAAACCAGAGGTAGAAAAAAATGGTTTGTTACCTTCATAGATGACTGTACTAGATACTGTCATATCTACTTGCTTAAAGGAAAAGATGATGCTCTTGAGGCATTTAAATTATATAAATTAGAAGTAGAAAACCAGATGAGTACCACCATTAAAACTGTTAGGTCTGATCGTGGGGGTGAATACGTAACTCCAATAGGAGAATTTTGTGCGCAACATGGCATTATTCATGAGGTAACTCCTCCTTATTCACCACAATCTAATGGTGTGGCTGAACGGAAAAACCGAACCCTTAAGGAGATGATGAATGCCATGTTAATCAGTTCAGGACTACCGGCGAACTTGTGGGGGGAGGCCGTCCTCTCAGCTTGCTATATCCTGAACAGAGTGCCCCTTAAAGGAACAGAAAAATCACCGTATGAATTATGGAAAGGCAAACAACCCTCTTATGGATACCTCAAAGTGTGGGGGTGTTTAGCCAAGGTCTCTATTCCTCCACCTAAGAGGACTAAAATAGGACCTAAAACCGTTGATTGTGTCTTTCTAGGATATCCCGAGCACACCACTGCCTATAGATTTATGGTCGTGAGTTCCGATAACTCGGAAATTGGTGTGAATACCATTTTGGAATCTAGAGATGCTTCGTTTTTTGAAAATATTTTTCCAATGAAAACTGAATCTCGCGTGATACGTGTAGATCCTCTAGATGTCCCTTCTTCTAGACATTCATTACCGGTAGAAGAAGATGAATCTGTTTATGAGCCAAGAAGAAGTAAAAGACCTAGATTAGAAAAATCTTTTGGGCCAGATTTCATTACCTGTTTAGTTGAAACTGATCCACAAACCTATAAAGAGGCCATGACTTCGTCTGAAGCTCCATGGTGGAAAAAATCCACTATTAGTGAGATGGATTCTATTATTCAGAACGAAACCTGGGAAATAGTAGATTTACCTCCAGGGAGCAAAACCATAGGTTGTAAATGGATCTTTAAGAGAAAACGTAAGGTTGATGGAACCGTGGAAAAATATAAAGCTAGACTTGTAGCTAAAGGCTATAAACAAATAGAAGGTGTAGATTTCTTTGACACTTATTCACCTGTCACTAGAATAACTTCAATTAGGTTGCTAATTGCAATTGCTGCAATCCATAACCTAGAGATACATCAAATGGATGTAAAAACTGCGTTTCTAAATGGTGAACTAGATGAAGAAATTTATATGGATCAACCCGAGGGCTTTGTGGTGAAGGGTTATGAAAAGAAGGTGTGTAGACTTAAAAAGTCTTTATATGGCTTGAAACAAGCACCTAAACAATGGCATGAAAAAATTGATCATGTAATGTTCTCTAGTGGTTTTAAAATAAATGAAGCTGACAAATGTGTTTACACTAAATCTGTCAATGATGCTTGTGTGATGGTATGCCTGTATGTTGATGATATGCTTATACTAGGTACAACCTTAGAAATCATTAATTCCACTAAGAACATGTTGAATGAGAACTTTGATATGAAAGACTTAGGTCCTGCTGATGTAATCCTAGGGATGAAAATTAGAAAGGAGTCTAATGGATTCAGTCTCAGTCAATCTCATTATGTTGAGTCAGTTCTGAAGAAATTTAACCAGTTTGATAGTAAACCTGCAAGTACTCCTTTTGACCCTTCCTGTAGACTCAAGAAAAACAAAGGAAATGGAGTCTCGCAACTTGAATATTCACGTGTCATAGGAAGTCTGATGTACTTAATGAATTGCACGAGACCAGACATTGCCTATGCAGTGAGTAGACTAAGTAGGTATACCTGTAATCTAGGACAAGAGCATTGGGATGTACTTTTCAGAGTGCTGAGGTATCTTAAATACACTTTAAACTTTCGGTTAAGTTATGAGAGATACCCTGCTGTTCTGGAAGGATACTGTGATGCAAACTGGATAGCAGACTCAGAGGAGTCTAAGTCTACGAGTGGATACGTTTTCACTCTAGGCTGTGGAGCAGTGTCTTGGAAGAGTTCCAAACAGACCTGTATCGCTCGATCCACTATGGAATCCGAGTTTATAGCGTTAGATAAAGCAGGAGAGGAAGCCGCTTGGCTAAGATGCTTTTTAGAAGACATTCCTCTCTGGCATAGGCATGTGCCAGCTGTATCTATACATTGTGATAATCAAGCTGCAATAGCTAATGCTAAAAACAGCAACTATAATGGAAAATCTATTCATATAAGGAGAAGACACAATTCTCTAAAACAACTAATCTCAACTGGCGTTATTTCTGTTGACTTTGTGAGGTCTAAGGAGAATATCGCGGACCCTTTGACGAAAGGCTTGTCCAAGGAGGTAGTTAGTAATGCATCGAGGGGGATGGGACTTAAGCTCATAAATTAAAACTTGCCATGAAGGATACTCAACCTTGCTGACTGGAGATCCCAAGATCAAGGTTTTGAATGAGACAACTAATTTGTGGTGGGTAAAGATTAAACACTATCAGAGAATTATTTTCTCTGTCCCTTCCCCATGGTGTAGACGTGATAGTGTGACTGCAAGTGAGGTTGACTTAGAGTAAAGTCTTAATGTGTTCTATAGTTTCAATTTAAGATTGAAATGGGGTGTAGCAGTTAACACTCTTGATAGAACTCACCTATCTGAATGAGGAAGTGGGTCGCTTCCTATGAGAACTGAGCTGATTCTCTAGAGCATTCTGAGAAACGGGATACGTCCAGGGCCAAAACGGACACAACGGCGTGAACTTAACAGCATTTTAAGAGATATCTCGCGTAAGGAGTTATTGAAGAATTACACTAAACGATGGCAGTTCAAGACATCACGTTCACTGACCATCAAGTAGTTCCGGTGCTTCTCACTAAGCAAAGGTTCAATTCCAAATGGTCACCTATTGCTTAACAGGTATTTCTCGTTCTTTTTATTTTCCGATTTTTCGGTTTCGTCATTCATGTAGGGGATTGTTGGGAAATAAAAATGTTTTGTTACTAAAATTAATAGTTTATTACTTAAATTAATTTTGTTACTATAATTAGCTTGATGGGTGCTAGGATCACTAGTCCAAACTTGGGTGGAATTATAGCCATCCATTTTCACTTCTTAGTGAATGAGAAACCTTTGGTTATCCCACATTGGGCAAACCAAGGAGGAAGTTCATGCATATTACCACATATGTTCTATATAAGGAAAAAAACTAGTGGATTGGATATGGACTTGGGAAATGGACTAGTGGGCAAATGCATACATGTACGGTGCTTCGCACCGAAGCACCGCAGGCTGCGGGCTTGCGGGCTTGCGGAGCTTGCGGTGCTTGCGTGTGCTTTTACGTGTGTTTTTGGCGTGAGCCTTGGCGCGAGCCTTGGTGCGACCCTTGGTGCAACCCTTGGTGCGAACCTTTGTGCGATCCTTGGTGCGATCCTTGGTGCGACCCTTGGTGCGAGCCTAGGTGCGAGCCTTGGTGCGAGCCTTGGTGCGAGCCTTGGTGTGAGCCTTGGTGTGAGCCTTGGTGTGACCATTGGTGTGAGCCTTGGTGTGACCATTGGTGCGAGCCTTGGTGCGAGCCTTGGCGTGACCATTGGCGTGAGCTTGGCGTGTGCCTGCGAGTGCACACGTGTACCCATCAATGAGAAAACGTTTCTTTAATTTTAAATAAATATTTTACCGTTTGAATTAAATGGAAAATAAAATCATAAATAATTTTTTAATTAAAACAATCTTAACGTTTTGTTTTAATGGGGATTTAATATTTGAAATTAAATTTTCACCGTTTTAAAACTCAAAGGTTTACTTCTCCTATAAAAGAACAACATTGCTAAGGTTTTCGTTTACCCCAGTCGCAGCCACTGTCCTGACGACTTTTCCCCTCTTCCTGCTTTGATTTGCGTACTAGAATTTACTTTCTTTTTCTTTCATCTTCTGATAAGTTCATAACGGGCCAACGAGCTTTGCTAGCTGGGTTGGTATCAGGTGATTTTATCCTGAATTCAAGTTTGTCACTGAAAGGGTATAGCAGCATCTTCCTGAAGGTGTACCTGGCAAATATTGAGTTAAGGGCAGTCTGTTGAACAGGCGACTTCACCTCTCTGTGTTTGAGTGTGTGTGCAGTTTAATTCTAACCCTCCCTTAATCATCTTCAAGTTCTCTGTGTTTGTTTTTCTCTGTTACAGGAAGTATATTATCCAACAAGTTCTTGGATATTCTTCTTTGCTGGCGATCCGTAAAAGCAAACCTTAAATGAAAAAATCTTTTGGTGTAAGAGGTTTGTTTAAAATTTGGAATTTTGTTATCCATTAGTTATCATGAACTTCACGATTGATTACGTTTTGTGCCTATGACTTGTGAACATTGGACAGGATGAGAGACTGTTAGCTTCCGCCGGGTGCTGTGCCTGTGACTGTACTTGGATAACCCCTAATCCTTTCATATGTGCCTGTTCGACATTGTATCCGCACTAAAAAAACTTATAAAATACGTCAATAAACGATTCATAAAATTCACTCAAAACATAAATAAAAAGGCTTCACAAATTTCACTCGAGACGTCAGGAATTAATTCTAACTCCCACATGATAAAAAATAAACAATGCACCTCTGAATTACTCATTTTCCTCGTCGTTTTGTTACGAAATCTGCAACACCCAAACGTAAACAATAAGTTCCAGTACAATTATATACTTCTGCGAATTCAAGTCATTTAAATTTGTTGTAACGAGAGATCGAACAAAAACAATAATAGAGATCGAGATACAAAGATTTACGTGGTTCACTAACTGTTACGTTAGCTACATCCACAACAGAGAAAACAGAGTTTTATTATAGAGCAGAATACTGAATTACACACATTCTAGGTACAACGTGTGTATATATATATGGCAAAGAAAAAACCCTAATTCGACTAAATAACAGAAAACAATCCCAGTAATAATACATTAGTATATTGTTTAGGCGGGGGGCGCTGCCCCCTAGCTCCCGGCGGGGGGCCTCGCCCACTAGACCCCAGACTCGTTGACCGGTCAACGAGACCACCGCCGAAAAACTCTGCCCCTCGGACTCTCCGTACAGTTCCGGTCAACGACTGATTCAAGACATATCAACAAAATTGAAAATACTAATTGCAAGGGGAATTAGTCATTTATATCCCAAAGGTGTGGGCTGATATATATCTATATCCTTTTTTTTCGAAAATTTTAAAACTGCCTGCCGTTTAAAGTTAACAGTCAAAGTTCTTAGATGAGTGGGACCTAGCTGAGCTGTCAGTTGAAAGTGCAGGTGTTAATCTCTTGTAAACGTAAAAGATCATATAACCTTAATTTTCTATTTCAACTCCATCGAATAAGGTTAGGATCAGATGAAATATTCCGTTGTTTGAGAGGTGGCGGGAGAGTAGAGAGAACGATCTGGTTTGAGAAGATTACGGGCATGAATTTAGTATATATCCCAACCCACTTCATTTGATGTATCCTTATCAAGATATTCCCCCCTAGAAATTGGTTGGGGTTTCTCTTAGAATTTTGTTACTCTCAGTATATAAAGAATCAAAATCTAGGTTTGGTTTATATTCATAAACCAGTTGATAAAGTGTAGTTTTTGGTGAAAACCTAAGTAATTTCTAGCGAAATATTTCTGTTTTTTTTTTAGAATTGGGGAAGAAAATAATAGTTTGATGAAGAATTAATGAACAAGAAAATTGCTGCAACTTCTAATAGGTATAATTCGTTTAACCCTAACTCTGGTTATTTGGTTTGTTGCTATAGATATTCAATGTTTGTTCTTATTTGGGTTTTTCTTGCTCGATTTAAATTTAGGGATTTTCAATTTGTGACTTTTTAAATTAGGGTTTTTTAATCGATCCTGAAATTTGGGTGCAGGCTGTTGGGTTAATTTTTTTTATTTTCCACCTGAACTTTCATACAATGGATTTATAATCGTGTTCGAATCTACAACTAAAATTCGTAGAAATTTGATACTTAAGCACGGTGCTAAGATACACTCGCAATATTTATAACAAGTTCCGTGAACAACTATTAGAGGCAATATGGTTTAAGTATGAACTATGAAGAGATAGAAAGTGGTGGTGAATTTAATACTCACTTAGTAACATCTAAGATTGGTTATCTGCAACCGTTCGTTAAAAAGATGAATCCAAGTACGTATGAATACCGCGACCTTAAAATCTGCATAAAGCCAAACTTTGCAGAAATTAACTTGCAAACTAGTTATATCATTTCACAGTGGAGTGTCGTTCTCATTGGTTGAACCTACATGTTAAAATAAAACATTCATCATTTAAAATTTGAAACTGTATATCCAACACTGTGTAAAATAAGAGTACTACTTACATGGCTCAACAATTTTCAATTGTTCTTTATCGTTTTTTTTTGGGCATTTTCTTTTGTCATGCCTGAATTCTTCACATACAGAGCATTTTCTCTTTTTGGGGCCTGATACTTCAATAGAACTTAATATTCTACCAGAACTATTGACTCTTCCTTTTGATTTTTCAGTGGGTCTACCTTTCACTTGCGATATATGTGGATCTTCGATAAATGGCTGACTTAATTTTTCGACTTCAATATTTTCTTGAATTTTATAGTTTGAAACTGGAGCAGTTCTATTATCTTCGACTAACTTACTATGTTCATCTCTGATATGTGCAAAAATCTTTTCAGTTCCGTCAATTGCTATTTTATATAGTTTATCCGACTTCAAAGCAAAACACGACATTTGAGTTGATCTTCGACAAAGATGACTAAGTCTAAATGTTTCCGAATTCTCATAATTATCAGAGGGTAATGTTTCATCCATTATCCTAAATGAATTGACACCTTTTAACCATCTTTTCAAAATAAAATGTGACGGTATTTCATCAACCTCCAGCTTCATCAGAACTTTAAGCACATGTTTACAAGGCAAACCTTTAAATTCAAAATACTGGCACTCACAATACCCCTCATGTGTACCTGGATTCATCTTTATAACGAACAGTTACGAATAACCAATGTTACATGTTAGTGCGTATTGAATTCACCACCACTTTCTATCTCTTTGGACTTAAAACAAATTACCTTTAATAGTTATTCACAAACTTATTATAAATATTACGAGTGTATATCTTAGCATTGTGCTTAATTATCAAATTCCTACTAGTTTTAGTTTTATTTGTAGATTGAATACTAATTGTAAATCCATTGCGTCGTCCATATTTTATATAATATTCCTTGGCTTCTTCGTAACTGTTAAATTGAATCCATTCATATGGTGTTTCTAAACTATTATAATTTTTCTTATTTGGAGTCAGACTATTATGATCAGGTAATTTATCCATGGCTCCTGAAAATAAAGAAGATATTATCAGTGTAAATGTCAAGAAAAATACTAACAATGTAAATGTATTTACGATCCATATGATTATACTATCACCATTACTATCTAATCCTTATTATACCATTACCATTACTATCTAACCATTACTGTCTAACAATGATAACATAATGATTAGTGCAGAAAAGCGTAATAATGGTTATCAAAATTAGTACAGAATAGCATTGCCATAGTATGTCAATAGTACATAAAGACATAAAATCATCACTAAAGGTACGACCCTTAATGGTAAGGGTAATAAAGAAAGAATCTCAAGTTCATATAAAAAGGATCTCACATTCATCTGAAAAGGGATCAAGATTAGATGCGAGCATATGTTTAACAGGATTAACTATTTATGTAGTAACCATTATTTACCTTTGAAGTTGATAAAGTATCACATATATAAGGTCGAGATAATTATATAAACAAGATATTATTACCATCGAGTTGAGGAGCAATGGAAGAAGACGATAAACCTAAAAAAAATACCTAAGTCGGATCGTGTTTTTTTGTGAAGGAAATGTAGGAAAATCTTAGTTTTTGTTTTCAGTTTTAGGAAAACAAAAGTGGCTCGACTAACTAAAACGAATAAAAAAGGAAGGATTATAATGCCATGTCATCAAAAATATGGTCAATTAGATTGTCTTCATCCAATGGACTAGGAGATTTGTCAAAAGGGTTTGTCAAATCCTTTTGTCACATGATCCCGATCATACTTAAAACCAGTAAGATGATATAAGGTTTTGGGATTTGAGGTTTTAATCTTATGATTAAATATCTTCCCCTTCTATTGGGTATCACTACACGAAATCAGATTTTTTGTAACGTCGTTTTAAAGTTAGAGTAGTTTCCGTAATGTCAAAATAATGAATTGTACCGTTATTGTTTCTGTTACAGTAATTCCCCAACGGTTAACTGTTACAATAATGATTAATTAACTAATAGTTTAATCGTTGGAATAAATATTTAAACGGTTATCTAATCAGCACACGATTTCTTTCATGACGTGTATTTGTAATGGATGAACGTTACTTGTTCTTTTCATAACGGTTGAGATGTAACTCTTCGGGGTAACGATTAATGTAACAACAATTTGTGTGTAACAGTTGATTTACTGCCAGATGGCCTTCTTTGTAACAGCTTTCTGAATGTTTTTTAAACATTGATTAGTTAATTATAACAGTTTGGTTGTAACAATTATTGTAAGGATATCATTCGTAACAACTGAGTGTAACGACTGAAGATTACCAACTATCCATGTCCTGAAATTAACTCAAATTATTCATTTTACACAAGAATTGACCAACAACAACCATACATAAAAGAACATGATTGAATCAAACTAATCTTCTACCTCAAATGCATCTTCATCCAACAAGAACTCAATGATAACATCAACACCATGATTTTCCAACTGTTGTACCCTCTAATTCTTAAACCTTGACAATAAGATTCTAGAGTTTGATTGGAAAGCAAAGCTTCATGGAGATAAAATTAGAGATGAGAAAACAAAAACTAAAGCTAAAGAGAAAATCGTTTTTATTTTCTTTTCCTTTATGATTTCTATTTAATCCATCAAAATGACCATGTTGCCTTAGCATCTCATAAATGGTGACACATGTGCAATGATGTGGAAGGATGCATGTGCAGCGATATAGGCACCAAGGTTATAGTTAAAGGCTAACATACTATTATAAACTATCATTCAAAATTAAGGAAACCCAAAACTGAAATGGGAAAATGAATTAAGAATTTTGAGCACTTTTAAATGCAAAGTTTGACCTCTTAAGCCTAAAGAAATAAGTTTAACCCAAAAAAGTTCGGGGTGCTGCATCATTACCCCTAAAAAGAATTTCGTCCACGAAATTCAAAATAAAACTTAAAAGTTAAGAAGATTACCTGTAGTCGCATCGCAAGTGAAACACTAGTGAGCCGCAAACTCATAGTCCCGTGTGAATCGGAACTGCTCTGATACCAACTGTGACGGATCGGAAAAAATTTCGCTTCCAACGGGACGGGTTTCGACCCATTTTTCCAGCTAAGATTTTCCAATACATCACTCAAGGAACCCACGTTACCAACTTTCGCTTAATAGTTTATTCTTCTGTCGAAGTGATCGTTTCTCAATTTTATATGAACTGTTTTTTACGAGTAGAAAAGCATGATACTAACATCGAGGGTCATCGAATCTGTCTAACAGCTTCATAGTTTTAGATATCATTGTTGATATTTATATAACCAACCAAATAATATGAATCACCTTCTGCAGGTGACAATCATCTCCAAGCGAACACAAGGTTCCGATACTAGGATTCTGCTGAACAGAAACCTCGTCTTAAGGGTCATCTCAATGTCAGGGTAGTCGGATACCGGCTACTGTTTTCAAAACAGTCTCCAGAGTAGCCACCGATTAGTGGGATGCTAGCCGACCTGAAAACCACACCGTTTTAAACTGATGAGGGATGATCAGTCCCATTGTCATGCCACCGTTTCCAAAATGGTCTTCCGGGTAACCACCGATGTGGTTGGTTGCCAATTAAGGCCTGACAATCTCACTGTCCCAGGCGGCGGGGGTGCCAATTATGGCCTAGTAACTCACAGTAGGTCCAATCCGATAAATTGCCTTTCTCAGATGATATGAACTACTCTCTAGAGTTAGTAATCATCTCTAGATCGATGATATGAACTGCCACTATCGGCAACAACCATCCTTCTCAGATGGTATGAGTTGCCTTAAAAGGCAACAACCATCTCTAAGTCTCACTAGCAGTATGAATTCTCTTTTTTATTTTTTGTTAGAAGATATGAACAACCTTGAAGAGGTTGCAATCATTCCTCTAGGTAGTACGAACAGCCATTGGGTTGACTGCAACTACCCCCTACCAACGATAGAAACATGCCAATGTTGCAATCATCTCTGAATAAATGGTATGAACTTCCAAGCAGTAACCAACTCTTTCTCGACAATATGAAAAACCCCAGACAGTTGTGCCGAACCGCATAGTGGATGCCTATGTACCCTCTCTATTGCTCGAATGGATCAAGCACGACTGTAGTTTGTCACGTTTATTTAGATAGTATGAACTACCCTCACCAATAGTAACTATCTCTTATCATATAATCTGAACTATCCTATTAAGATAACAATCATATCTTACATAGATTGTATGTATTGCTTTCATGACAACAACAATCTCTCAGATAGTATGAACTACCTATAATGGTAGCAACCACCTCTCACTAGTGATATGAACTATTTTGTTACAGTAGCAATCATCTCATACTTAGATAGTATGAACTGCTTACCGTAGTTGTAACTATCTCTAGCTGTAGCAGTATGGATAGTATGAGTTACATACCAACAACTATCCCTAGCACATCGTATCACCAATCACCTTAGCAATTATCCATCGATGACAAGATGTCAGCGTATGTCTGTACTTGTACCTGTCACTCAAAATCAATATAAACTATAAATGTGTTGTAGATGTAATCCATGCCATACATATTTATCAAGGTAAGAAATACACTATATTGATAATCCACAAGCATACAAGAAAAATTGTGTATTCTTTTATAGATAATAATAGATGCAAGGTCAACATAAAAAGTATTCATGTATTATGGAATTATCACCATCATAAACATAAGATACCCTTAAAGCATGACAAAGGGAATTAAGAATAGAGATTCTTAATACAAAAACATCTAACAATTTATGTTTATAACATGGAACTTATTTGGGTGATTATGGAGTAGGTAACATTACTATAAATTCATTATTATAATCTCATTAGAACTACATAATTCAATCTCAAATTGCTCACCCTTTGAGTACCTACAATGATTGGATCCTAATAAAATTTATACAGTAAGTATATCATATTTCTATGAAAACATATAAAAAATTTATCTCATTCTGATAAACACATAAAGAGATAATGAAGGATAAACATGATTGTACGGAATTTCTGCGTTACAGAATGCAGTCCTAGTTTATCCATACTTTTCAGTAGCAAATGTTATCTGATTGTCTTGAAACTTTTATATCAGACTTATAACTCATGGTTATAAACCATACTCAAAAATCATAACATTATAACGGTTCATTAAAAATATATACATGTTTGAACCTTACTATTTGTATTGTTATCCTACAGAATTCATCTAGGATTATCTCACACTTTGGGGAACCTAAAGTGATCGAAACTTCATGAAATTTTTACAGAAGGTCACCTACATATATTAGAAATACTAAGATAAATAGGTTGTTCAGAATTTAGAATCTGCAAAATGCAGTCACGATTATACTATCTTTTCAGTAGTAAATGTGGCCTGATCCTAATGAAAATTTTAAAGTATTATTATGACTTAATAAAACACAACATACTAAAATTTCATTACATTTCAACAGCTGAAATTTAAGATGTAACCAAATAATAATCTGTATTTTAGGGTTTACAAGATGCATACGAGATTTTCAAAAAAGAATTGATCATGGGATGAATAACTGCAATCAAACCACTAATATAGCAAATAAAAATGATTATAAAATACCTATTTCATAAATTTGTATAAAAATATAGATTATAACAAAAATCCCCAGATTCTCATCATAAACCCTAATTCAAAATTGACGAGATTGAGTTATTAAACATAAAAATTGAAAGAAATACCAACTACCCATGTCCTGAAATTAACTCAAATTATTCGTTGACACAAGAATTGACCAACAACAACCATACATAAAAGAACATGATTTAATCAAACTAATCTTCTACCTCAAATGCATCTTCATCCAACAAGAACTCAATGATAACATCAAAACCATGATTTTCCAACTCTTGTACCCTCTAATTCTTAAACCTTGATAATAAGATTCTACAGTTTGATAGGAAAGCAAAGCTTCATGGAGATAACATAAGAGATGAGAGAACAAAAACGAAAGCTAAAGAGAAAATCGTTTTTCTTTGCTTTTTCCTTTATGTTTTCTATTTAATCCGTCAAAATGACCATGCTACCTTAGCATTTCATAAATGGTGACACATGTGCAACGATGTGGAAGGATGCATATCCAGCGATATAGGCACCAAGGTTATAGTTAAAGGCTAACATATTATTTATAAACTATCATTCAAAATTAAGGCAACCCAAAATTATAATGGGTAAAATGAATTAAGAATTTTGAGCACTTTTAAATGCAAAGTTTGACCTCTCAATCCTAAAGAAATAAGTTTAACCCAAAAAAATTCGGGGTACTACAAGTTTAGTTTTAAAATGAAAAAATTACATAAGGCAAAAAAAAACATACTTGGTTCCCTATGTCATAAGAAATAAGATTGTATGTTTGAGCAATTTTTAACTTAAGCAAGTGTTGTTCTGCATTATACCTAAGCTTAAAAAAATATGATAATCCACTAAAATAAGTGGTCCATTGACCTTATAGTAGGCTTTCCAGCTCTTGGAATAAGCTATTTCCATCAATTCTAGTATCATCACAAACAAAAAGGATATAATAAGAAAAACCTTGTGCTAGATTCAATAAACTCACAATTTTACTACAAGCAAGAGTGCCAATTGTTAGAGAATTGATCGGTTGAACCCATTGGCGTTGTTATGTCAAGTCAGTTGTCAAGTTTAGATGCCAAAACGCATTCTTGATTTAGTTTATTAAAATCAGTTTCAGACTAAATCGGGTTTAAGTAGTATAGCACATAATCAAAGTCATCCTTGAAGATTGAAAATTGGAGATCATACAAACACATATATGAAGAGATTTACTAAAGGTTAGTAACAAAGACTTGACTTTTTTGTAATTAATTTTTATTCTACCTATATATAAATCGAAGCAAAGTTCTGACTCTTTGGAACAATACTTATAATGGCAAACACTTTTGTGTATACACTCAAAGGGAATCGAGCCTAAGGCTTTATTGAGAATGTCCATTGACCTTTATAAGTTATCGTCTTGTAGAGAATTAAAAGACGAATTCAACGATCCAAGAATCGTTCAATTTTGTTGTATAACGAAGAAGTTATGAGTGACATACTAAAGCTGAAAAAATGTGGCTAAAAGTTGATTTCGGGTTTAGAAGAGAGAAAGGTTCCTAGAAATTTTCTATTTCCACAGTTCGCGAACTCAATCTCAAAAATATGATAAAAGTCCATTTTAGTCAAGTATGTTGATGTTACCTCTCCTAGGCAATGCGACTATTTTTCCATACGCACAAAATTTGGCTAGTTTCTAAACCGGGTGATGTTTTTGTTACTTCCTAAGTCAAGTTCTAATTAATATTATTTTAAAAAACAATTACAACTTAAGTAAATATAATGTATTCTAGTCATTATTTGTTTAATTATCTAAGATAATATTATACAACTTAGGAAAGATTTATTTAGCTAGATACCCATTTATTTTGGGGAGACAATAATATATGTCTCTATATCGTTGAGCCATTGATCCACAGAGATGACTCCACTTTCAAGAGTTTTATGCTATGTTGGTTGAATAGATTTATTGCTATAAGTCTCAAAGTGGTTGTCATAATTACCTTCTATGCACCTAAAATGGGATAAAAATCCAAAATAAAGAAAAATCTGATAAGCTACCACATCGTTAATAGTGAGTCCAAAATGTAATGAATCGATGTGGGTATCAACATTACTTCTTATGTTGCATGTAGAATTATCCCAGTTGAGAATGAAAATAGCCGCATAATAATCTAAGAAGGATATACGCTTAGATAAATCTATCCAACCATAATATTGACATTTAAATTTAGGTTACAGTTTGATGTGGGATAAATTTGGACGAGGACATGAGGGACAAATGATAAGATATCATTTGTCTTTTCTAAAAACCGTTTTTACTAAACTAGTATTTTGATTCTTTTTTTTTTTTAAATTTACCCTTTCTTAATTAAACAAAATCTTGTTGGTTATCTTCAATAGTAACCGTCCTAAATTATTGTTATATTTACAAAACTAAAAGAAAAAAAAACACGATCTCAAATAATTAATAATTAAAATTAATTTTTATTCAATTATTCTTTTCTTAAATTATTATTAAGATAATTTATATCATCTAAAACGTGAATAACTTTGAAAACAAAATTCTTCAAAAATTTGGTATCTTATCTTTTCACTATTGGTTACGGATCATCAAATCTTGGAAATAAGATGTTGATCTAAAATTCTACGTTAATTAAACTTTGGTGAGTAATGTAATTAGCATGTACGATTTTGTAATACGTGACTGATATTTTTTTTTTATAAAGATTTCAGAGTTTACATACATTCCTTGATCAGAGATATCTTTTGTTGTAGAAAGAAGACAAAAGAAAAAACATTAAGGTTTAGAAACAAAACACTTTTAATTCTGCTAAGTTAAATATTGGGTTCAGATGTATAGTTGACTTCATATTACAAAACGTTAGTGGATCGGAGAATTAATTTAACTTTCTTATCACCATTTCGTGTGATTAATTGCTAATGTATATAGAAAATTTTGTTTAAATTGTACATTGTTTATAAGTATCAAATTTAGCGGACTTGTAACTTTTTTTTTTGTCCACAGAATGGAAGAGCAAGAGAAAGCAATATTCATTTGATTTGAAAGAAATTGGTGTTAGAATTAAAAAGTGATTTATTATTAAAAATTGTTTTGATACTTAATTTATCTTGATGGGATTAAAGGGTCACTAGCCTATATTGGGGGTGGAAATAACAAATCCACTTTTCACTTCTTAGTGAATGAGAAATCCTTGGTTAGTCCCATATTGGACAAACCAAGGATGAAGTCTATCCATATTACCACAAAGGTTCCACCTAAAGGAAAGAAATTGTGTATTGGATATGGACTAAGGGAATGGGCTAGTGGGAAAACTCACACATGTGCAGTGCTTCACACCGAAGCACGCGGACCGCTGACTTGCGGAGCTTGCGTATGCGTGCGTGTGTTTTTGCGTGAGCTAGCATGTGCCCGACGAGTGCCCGGCGTGAGCTCGACGTGTGCGCAGCGTGTGCCTATCAAGACTTAATGGTTTTTTATTTTAAATTCCTATAATAAATATTAAATTCATAAATACAATTTAATTCTCTTCTCTCAAATTTGCCTATAAAAGAAAAAGAAAATTTTCATTTTTCCTTACCCCAGTCGCAGCTACTATCCTGACGACTTTTCCCCTTTTCTCGCTTTGTTTGCGCACGTAGTTTTATTTTTCTTTCTTATTCTTCTGTTAAGTTCGCAATGGGCCAACAAGTTTTTGCTAGCTGGGTTGGTATCAGGTGGTTTTATCCTGGATTCAATTTGTCATCACTAGTGGTATAGCAACACTCTTTCTAGAGGTGTACCCGATAAATATCGAGTTAAGGGCAGTCTGTTGAACATGCGACTCCATCTTGCTGTGTGTGTGTGATTTTCTGAGTGTTCTGTTTTTCTAACCAATAACCCATTTCTAGTATCTGTTTGGTTTGCTCATTGTTACAGGAATTATGTCCAACAATCTTAACTCGATATTTTTTAATTCGTTCATTCTGTTTCAATGGATACTAATTTGAGTTCTTCTTGGGAAATGGATGATGAAAATGAGAAATTAATTACAAGAATAAATTAATTACAAGATTATCATGTGGAATGAGAAGTAATTTTATAATAAAATGAATTTATTTAATGACGTCAATTACGGGTTCAGTTACAAAAATAATAACGATTAAGCTACTTGGGCTTAATATGAGAACATGGCTGTAATTGGAAGATGATGAGTAATGCATGCAGCCCGTGATTTTTTTTTTTGTGTTACAGCCAATTAGTGGATGGCTGTAATTGGAAGATGATGAGTAATGCATGCAGCCCGTGATTTTTTTTTGTGTTACAGCCAATTAGTGGATTGGAGAAATCAATGAAAACCAATTATTACAATCCAGATATAGTTGTAGAGAAATCAATTTCTCTAGAGATTGTTTAGCGTAAAAAGGGGCTGGTAGGCAGAGAGGTCAATGTATACCACCTGGTTCAGACGCATTGGTTTCACTGTTGGTGTTTAATGTTTGTGGGAAAATTGCTGATCCAGCGGATTCGTTGTGCACGAAACTTATGATAAGTTGGTATTTATGGCTGGAATTTTGCAATGTGTAATGGGAGTCTTAAGAAATTGCTCTAATTAATGACAAGGGTTTGGGCGAGAGTTTCACTGACATGGAGAAAATGAACTTAACAAATGAAACGTAAGAACACAGAAAATTAAAGTTTGCAAATGAAACTTAATTCATGACATGGAGAATTAATGGGTTAAAAGCAAATGTTGTAATATTTGTAAATGAAAGTTAACGCCTTAATGGATTAAAAAATTTGAAGTGTAAATTCGGCATTTATATTCTAATTAATGGCAAATTTTTGAAGACAAGATTGATTATCTATTGGTGATTCAGGAGTTGGTAAACCAAATCTTTTGTCTAAATTTACCCGTAATGAATTCTGTTTTGGTGTTGAATTCACGAAGAAGAAGAATTAGTGGGGTAGCCGTGGAATTCTATAAAAGATGAAATGATGTTCTATTTCTTTGGTCTTTGAATTTAATTTCTTAGCATTCTGCTAAAATAATTGCGGAATTTTCGAAGGCAGTTTTCTTGGTCGGTAAAATTACGGAATTTTCGGAGACAGTTTTCTTGGTCGTTAAATTGTGGAATTTTCGGAGGCAGTTTTTTTGGTCGTTCTAAAGGAAGCAACAGAAACTGAATATGGACGAATCATAATATACAGGTATGATTTATTAATTATTAACATAATATATTTTTAATATATGAATCGTATGCATGATGTCTTGAAATTATTTAAAACGGTTATTACACTTAGATTAACAACCGTAGGTCACGTTTGATGAAACGTAATTGTGCACTAAAATTTATGCACTAAATTTAATGCATAAAATCAAGACAATTATTATACGCATAATAAAACGTAGTTATCATGCAATAAAATGATTTTACATGGAGCATGCGTAGGGTGTTGATTATTTGATTATAAATAAATCATATTCATATTATAATTAGGCAATATTTTATAAAAAATCGTAAGGATTTTATTATAGAAAAATAAAATAAAATGATGCTAATTGTTATGAAAAACAACAAGAAAAAGTTTTTTGGTACAGTGTCTGAAGTCAATCTGGTAACCAATGTGAGAGATTGGTGGGTAGACTCTGGTGCTACCAAGCATGTACGCGGAAACAAAGATGTGTTCACTTCCTATCAGAAGGTAGGGGAAGGAGAAAAGCTCTATATGGGTAACTCGTCCGCAGCACAGGTTGCGGAAAAAAGCAAAGTTGGGCTGAAGCTCATTTTTGGCAAATCTCTCACATTGAAGAAATTGTTCATGTTCCGGACATCTGTAAAATTCTTGTATCTTGTAGTATGTTAGATGATAAGGGTTTTCATGAATCTGGGAAAAATAGTGTAACTTAGTGTAAAGACTATGTAGAAAAGAGATATAAGACAGAGGGTTTTTTACAAATTAAATGTAACCTCAATTTAAATAAATAAAATTGATTCCTTTTTATGGTTGTGTGTTATTGAATGTTTGACATGACAGACTTGGTCATGTTTTTCAATGATTAATATGGCGACCATAGGATGCATTCCCTAATTTAATTTGGAAAGTAAACATAAAGGTTAAATATGCATAAATTAAAATATGTTAAAATGTCTTATAAGAAAAATGTTCAGGAAAAATTCTAAACCCTTGGAATCAATTCCTCAGACCTAATTGACTTGAACTCAGTTCAAACTAGAGATTAAATTATAATCCCTTAAGGAGATGATAAAACCATGAATTAGTTCAGGACAACCTGCGAACTTGTGGGGGGAGGCCGTCCTCTCAGTTTGCCATGTCCTGAACAAAGTACTTATTAAATGATCAGATATCTCCAAATGAATTATAGAAAGGCAGACAACCCTATTTTGCATACTTCAAAAATGTGGGGGTGCTTGACTAAGGTTTCTATCCCTCCACCTAAGAGGACATAGATATGACCCCAAAACGGTTGATTGTGTCTTCATAGGATATCCTGAACACACTACATAAGCTTAGGGTTGTGAGTTCTGATATTTTAGAAATTGGTCTGAATACCAATATGGAATCTAGGGATGTTATGTTCATTGGAAAAATTATTTTCCTTTGAAATCTGAATCTCGCATTAGATGTCCTTTCTACTTGTCAGACAATACTTCTATAGGAAGATGAAGTTGATCCTAGAAGAGGCAAAAGATTTAGAATAGAAAAATATTTTAGAGCATGAAAATTTTGATCATGTAATGTTCTCTAGTGGATTTTAAAATAAATAAATCTGACAAGTGTGTTTACATTAAAATTGTCAATGATGGCTGTGTGATTGTATGTTTGTATGTTGATGATATGCTTATACTGGATATAACCATAGATGTAATTTATTCCACTAAGAACATGTTGAATGAGACCTTGACATGAAAGACTTAGGTCCCTCAGATGTAATCTTAGGGATGAAAATTAGAAGAGAGTCTAATAGATATAGTCTTAGTCAATCTCATTACATTGAATCTGTACTTAGAAAATATAACCAGTTTGATAGGAGCATTGGGATGCACTTTTTAGAGTGTTAAGGTATCGAAAATACACTTTAAATTTTGTTTGAGTTATAAGAGATACTCTGCAGTCCTTGAAGGACATTGTAATGCAAACTGGATAGCAGACTCAGGGGAGTCTAAATCTACGACTGGATACGTTTTCACTCTAAGATGTGGATCAGTGTCTTGGAAGAGTTCCAATCATATCTGTATCGCTCGGTCCACTATGGAATCCGATTTTATTGCGTTAGATAAAGCAAGAGAGGAAGCCGCTTGGATAAGATGCTTTTTAGAAGACATTCCTCTCTGGCATAGGTCTGTGCCAGCTATATCTATACATTGCGATTTTCAAGCTGCAATAGCTAATGCTAAAAATAGCAATTATAATGGAAAATCCATTCATATTCGGAGAAGACACAATTCTCTAAAACAATTAATCTCGAATGAGGTTATATCTGTTGAGTTTGTGAGGTCTAAGGAGAATATCGCGGACCCTTTGACGAAAGGCTTGTCCAAGGAGATAGTTAGTAATGCATCGAGGGGGATGGGACTTAAGCTCATCAATTAAAAACTTTCCATGAAGGATACTCAACCTTGCTGACTGGAGATCCCAAGATCAAGGTTTGGAATGAGACAACTAATTTGTGGCAGGTAAAAATTAAATACTATCAGAGAATTATTTTCTCTGTCCCTTCCCTATGGTGTAGACGTGATTGTGTGACTGCATGTGAGGATGACTTATAGTAAAGTCTTAATGAGTTCTATAGTTTCAATTTAAGGTTGAAATGGGGTGTAGCAGTTAACACTCTTGATAGAACTCACCTATCTGAATGAGGAAGTGGGTCGCTTCCTATGAGAACTGAGCTGATTCTCTAGAGCATTCTGAGAAACGGGATATGTCCAGGGCCAAAATGGACACAACGACGTGAACTTAACAGCACTCTTAAGAGATATCTCGCGTAAGGAGTTATTGATGAATTACACCAAACGATGGCAGTTCAAGACATCGCGTTCACTATCAGTATGGACACCTATTGTTTAAGAGGTATTTCTCGTTTTCTGGTTTTCTGATTTATCGCTTTCTTCATTCATGTGGGGGATTGTTAGAATTACAAAGTGATTTATTACCCAAAAAAATTTTGTTACCTAATTTATCTTGATGGGACCAAAGGGTCACTAGCCTATATTGGGGGTGGAAATAACAAATCCACTTTTCACTTCTTAGTGAATGAGAAACCCTTGGTTAGTCCCACATTGGACAAACCAAGGATGAAGTCTATTTATATTACCACAAAGGTTGCACCTAAGGGAAAGAACTTGTGTATTGGATATGGACTAAGGGAATGGGCTAGTGGGCAAACTCACACATGTGAAGTGCTTCGCACCGAAGCACGTGGGCCGCTGACTTGCGGAGCTTGCGTATGCGTGTGTTTTTGCGTGAGCTAGCATGTGCCCGACGAGTGCCCGGCGTGAGCTCGACGTGTGCGCACCGTGTGCCAGCGTGTGCCTATCAAGACTTAATGGTTTTTTATTTTAAATTCCTATAATAAATATTAAAAACCGTTTTATTATTTATGGGAATTTATGGGAATTAAATAAAAAGATTTTTCATAAATACAATTTAATTCTCTTCTCTCGAATTTTCCTTTAAAAGAAAAAGAAAAATTTCATTTCTCCTTACCCCTGTCGCAACTATTATCCTGACGACTTTTCCCCTCTTCTCCCTTTGTTTGCGCATGTAGTTTTATTTTTCTTTCTTATTCTTCTGTTAAGTTCGCAACGGGCCAACGAGTGTTTGCTAGCTGGGTTGGTATCAGGTGGTTTTATACTGGATTCGATTTGTCATCACTACTGGTATAGCAACACTCTTTCTAGAGGTGTACCCGATAAATATCGAGTTAAGGGCAGTCTGTTGAACATGCGACTCCATCTTGCTGTGTGTGTGTGATTGTCTGAGTGTTCTATTTTTCTAACCAATAACCCATTTCTAGTCTCTTTTTGGTTTGCTCATTGTTACAGGAATTATATCCAACAACTGGGGATCTAAGTGAAGCTATGGTGATGAAGACGAGAATGAGATTGTTCGTACTAATGATGAAGACATTAATGTTATTTACGAGGCTACGAGAGACATGATAGACACATTTTTGTGTTCGATTTAATCTCAATTTTATATATTGTTGGTATTTTATTTTTGTACTTATTATGGTTTTTATTGCTTTTTAGGTATTTTTGGAGAATTGTTAAAGGCACCTTCACATGGATTAAGTCACCCCAATTGATTTATAAAGGCACCCAAGGATTAATGCACCCAAAATTCAAATTGAAAATTTAGGCGGGAAGAAGAATTTCTATTCTTCATGCAGCGTGAAATAGGAAATTGGGTTGAAATTTGGAAACTTGCATTTTATTTGGAAATTTCCTAAACTAAGAGTTAGAATTGTTGGTAAAGAACTATAAAGAGAAAGAGATCAAAGTGATTCCCCATTTAACAATCAAGAATCAAAATCAGGAAAGAAAATCAAGTTTTTTTGGAAAATTCTAATCGGTGATCAAAGAAGAATTTGAGGAAGTTTTTAAAGTGATTTGAGGATTGGGATAGTATAAATAGAGGTTATGATCAATTGGGTTGAGGGAGAGAGGATTGAGGAAGTTTGAATCGAAGCAAAGAAGTGATTCAGTCAAATTCCGGCCAACTCCCGTCACCGCCGACCACCTGCTGCTGCTCCGGTCACCGTGTTCTTCATCTACCATCGCCTGAGAAGACAACACAGCAACGTTCACAAGTGTTGCTGATTCAAGCTCCTGTTGCCTATTTCGAACCACTTTGTTGCTTATTACCTTTCTGTGACAGCTGAACCATCTCTTGTTACACTTATAAACGTTTCTGTTCAGCTGTTACACCATTATTCAACCTTGTAATCAATATTTTGAGCAATGAAAAGATCTTTTGAGCAAGTTTTCTCCACCATGAGCTAAGTTTCTTTACTGGGATGATGGAGGAGGTTTTTTTCTCAATTTTATGTGGTAAGTCTATTTTATTTGATTTATTTATAATTCTTTATCTATTAAATTGCATAGTTTCGAAATAGAAAAAAAAGGTTTTCATTCAGTAGTGGTATTTTTGTTTGATGGATCATGCTGGGTTGACGACCATTGATGTTTCATGCTTATGATTTACCTCTGCTTGTTTGCATAAAAACCTATTTTGGCAATATCTGAGCTTAATTTATTTAAAAAGAATTACATGATTAATCACATAGTTGTGGGAAATAACTGAATCCTGATTCCTGGTTTTCTCCATATTTTCTAAAAACATCTCTAGTTTATTTTGCTTTGTTTTATTTAATTAGATTAAGTTTATTATTTTCTAAAATCATTACCTTCACAAGTTCGAAAATCGAACACTTTTTACCACTATTCTAAAACACATCAATTTTTGGCGCCGCCAACGCGGACTTGTTTTTAGGTTTTTATTTTAGATTTTTAATTTTAGATTAGTTTAGTTTATTCTCAGTATTATTTTTAGTTATTATTTGTTCTTTTTACGTTCTTTTGGTATTTTTCTATTTGCTACAGGTTAAATTTTGGAGCGAAAAGCGAGTAAACCGAAGTTTTGGAATTACAGCTAAAAGACTTGGAGTTAAAGGAAAAAGCCTAAAGCACGAAAAAGAAGATCAAGATTTTATTTTTATTTTATTAAATTCGTTTAGAAAATTGTTTTAGGGTTTATTTTGGTTATTTTGTAAATTTCGGACACTTTTTGGACATTTTTAGATATTTTATTATTTTTAAACCCTACGGAAGGGTAGTTTCAAATATCAAACTGTGTGCAGGGAAGGACGACAATTACGATATTGTCTCGGCCCCTCGGGTTCGCACACTATTGAAAATGATATTAGTGGCCCGAGTCGACTTCAACGGTTCATCGCCCGTCTGGTACGGGAGGTAAACTTCGACCAACCCACGAATCTCCTGTCAGTGGGTTTTCTGGACGCCTTTGTATGCATATATGCTGAGGACTGAATACGGACTTTAATTTTTGCATAGTAAAGGGGAAGGCCTGGCCATATAAGATAAGGTTTCGGATTTCATCACCGTCTCCTTCTTGCCCGCCTAAGGAAAACGAAACCTACGCGAACCTACGCCTAAAATATTGACTAGAAAGAGACCTATAGGGTATCGAGCTTATTGGAAAATCGTTCAAAAGGACTGTACTGGTTACTTTATTAGCCTAACTCGAAGTTCAGGAAGATTATTTTAAGTTGATTAAAGCCGCCTTGTAACCCAGGGAAAAGTGCCAAAAAGACAGGGTTATCAAAGCTCCTTAGAGCTTATCCTGTTTCTCTTCGACTTAATCTAATTCGGATCGTTCTAAGAGGTTTGCTAAAATTGTAACCAGTTGCTTTTTGAAAGAATAGAAGCTGGTCTAGAAACAATCTAAGTGGAACCATCATGCTTGTTGTTTGCTAGATTTAGGTTTGATTTGGTTGAGTCAGGGCACGATTGTGTTTGATTAATTGCTTGTTAGGATTTAATTTTTGCATGCCAAGAACGCCCTTAAGGCGAACTTGGGATAGAGACCCTCAAGGTAGGTTAATTAGTGGAAGACTGGTAGTTCACCTTAACCTTGAGAAGCCAACTGAGAGTGAACTAGTCACTCACGAGACCGTGTCAGCAATGACATCTCTGAAGGATTTGTTGAATCCGACCCGGACCTCACGTCCATCTTGCATCAAGTTAGCTGCTACTGAAGCAAGCTACGAAATGAAACCTGGAATCATACAGATGCTTCCATTATTCTTAGGAAAAGAAAACGAAAATCCTTATTTTCATGTTAGGGAATTCGAGGAAATATGTAGCACAATCAGGATTAGAGACTTGAATGACGAGTCTATTAAACTTAGATTATTTCCCTTTTCACTAAGAGATAAAGCCAAGTCGTGGCTGTATAGCTTGGCTCCTAAGTCGATTGAAACCTATGCCCAAATTACTTCAGCTTTTATTCAGAAATTCTTCCCTAGGAACAAAATTTCCTCAGTTATGCAGAAAATTTGTACATTTTCTCAACAAGAGGGAGAGTCTCTATATATTTATGTAGAAAGGTTCAATGACTTATTGTCCCAATGCCCAGACCACGGTATAGAAGAGTTAAGGCTAGTTCAGATCCTCTCTGAGGGTTTGGATTATGCATCTGTAACCTTGGTTGAGTCTTTGTCGACTGGAGGGTTCGACAGTAAGACTCCTGCTGAGGCGATGAAATTTCTGAGTGACATCGCCGAGAAAACCCAGCAGTGGGAGAGCATTAAGGATCCAAGAAGAACAATTCTTCTAGGAAGAGGAAATGTTAATAGGGTAGAAGGATCTTTTGATTCAAAGGCCCAAATAGAAGCCTTATCTAGAAGGCTAGAACTGGTCGAAATGAATCAAGCTAGTAGTTCAGAGCCCAACCAATTCGAAGAGGAGGCTCTTGCTCTTTATAATAACACTAGATTTGATAACCAGAGAAAGTTCGACCCATATTCGGAATCTTATAACCCTGGCTGGAGAAACCACCCGAACCTTTCCTGGTCGAAAGGCCAGGCTCAAGGTCAGTTTAGTAATGCTAAAGGTCCTCCGGGTTTCAGTTATAAGAATTCGGCTGGTCCAACTCAGCCCAGCAATGACGAAAAGAATGAGCAGAGATTCCATACCTTAGAAAAAGCTATTTCTAGTTTACAAACCTCAGTTAGTGACATTGCTGCGGCTCTGAGAGAGAGAGAACCTGGTAGGTTCCCTAGTCAACCCCAACCCAATCCTAAAGGATCAATGAAATATCGACTGGTGAGAAATCATCCAGTCATGTGAATGCAATTAGTACCCTTAGGAATGGTAAGGTAGTGGATAACAAGGTAACTAGGCCTGATAGTGAACAAACTGTAGTTCACCCTGACCCAATAATTGAAAAGACTGATAAAGCCTCTGAAGAGCCTGAGGCAACCCCTCAGAGAACCGATTTTGTGCCTAGAGCCCCATTCCCAAGGTTGTTAGCACCTACTAGGAAGGAATCCAATTTTAAAGAAATAATGGAAGTGTTTAAGCAGGTCACTATCAACCTTCCATTATTAGATGCAATTAGGCAGATTCCCCCCTATGCCAAGTTCCTTAAGGACTTGTGCACGCGAAAGCGAAAGCATAGTGTGCATAAGAAGGCCTTTATAGCTCGTCACGTAAGTTCTATTTTGCAGAATAGTACAACACTTAAGTACAAAGACCCAGGTTCCCCAACCATAGCTTGCACAATAGGAAACTACCGGGTAGAAAGAGCCTTACTCGATTTAGGAGCCAATGTGAACTTACTGCCGTACCATGTGTACCTCCAGCTAGGACTAGGCGATTTGAAACCTACCCAGATGACTTTGCAGTTAGCTGATTGGTCTGTGAAAATTCCTCGTGGTGTCATAGAAGATGTTTTGATTGAGGTGGATAAATATTATTTATCCAGTGGACTTTGTTGTGCTTGATACCAAACCCGTGCCTGATCCAGAAAATCAGATGCCGGTTATACTAGGTCGCCCGTTCTTAGCAACATCTAATACGATCATTAACTGTCGTAACGGTGTTATGAACTTGTCTTTTGGTAACATGACTATTGAGCTGAATATCTTCAACATTAGTAATCAACCACTGGAGTTAGATGACCCCAGCTTAGAAACCGTCAACATGATAGAAACCCTAGTTCAGGAGTCATTACCAAACACTTTGATAGAAGACCCGTTAGAGAAATGTCTAGCCCACTTTGGATTAGATTTTGATGATATGGAAATTAATGAGGTGAATGCCTTGCTAGATTCAGTACCCCTATTAGACACTAGCAATAGGTGGACACCTAGGTTCGAACACTTACCAGTCCCTAAGTCAACCCTAGTTCCCTCCCTAGAAGAACCTCCAAAATTGGACCTTAAGCAGCTACCAGATACCCTGAAATATGTGTACTTAGGCCCATCAGAGACCTTACTTGTGATTGTAGCTTCAGATTTGGATAGTGACCAGGAGAATAGGCTAGTAACCGTGCTTCAGGACAATAAGAAAGCCTTAGGATGGACCATAGCAGACATTAGGGGAATTAGCCCAACAGTTTGTATGCACCAGATCCATTTCGAAGAGGAGTCCAAACCGTCTAGGGAGATGCAGCGTAGGCTCAACCCAAACATGAAGGAGGTAGTTCGAACAGAAGTCCTTAAGTTGCTAGATGCGGGTATTATTTACCCAATTTCAGACAGTATGTGGGTCAGCCCAGTTCAGGTTGTCCCTAAGAAGTCAGGTATCACTGTAGTCAAGAATGAGGATAATGAATTAATCCCAACCCGAGTGACCACGGGTTGGCGTATTTGTATAGAATAGGAAATTGAACAAGGCCACAAGGAAGGATCACTTTCCCCTTCCTTTTATTGACCAAATGCTAGAAAGATTAGCTGGACATAGCCATTATTGCTTTTTGGATGGCTACTCTGGTTATAATCAGATTGTTATTGACCCGAAAGACCAGGAGAAAACCACTTTCACCTGCCCCTTTGGCACTTTTGCATATAGGCGCATGCCCTTTGGGTTATGCAATGTACCAGCCACATTTCAGCGGTGTATGATGAGCATATTCTCTGACATGGTGGAACGGTTTCTAGAGGTCTTTATAGATGATTTTTCTGTGTTTGGTTCTTCGTTTGATGAGTGCTTGCATCATTTGTCGCTAGTGTTAGCTAGGTGTAAGGAAAAGAATTTAGTACTCAATTGGGAGAAATGTCACTTTATGGTTAGGTCAGGAATAGTTCTAGGGCACATAGTCTCTGCCAAGGGCATAGAAGTAGACAAAGCCAAAGTAGACATTATCAAGACTCTACAGGTTCCTAGAACCGTCAAAGACATTAGGTCTTTCCTAGGGCATGCAGGATTTTATCGTAGATTCATCAAGGATTTTAGTCTGATTGCTAGACCTCTTTGCAACTTACTTGCAAAAGATACCAAGTTTACCTTTGATGATGACTGTTTAGGAGCTTTTGAGAAGCTCAAGACCCTACTTACTACTGCACCTATAGTTCAGGCACCTGATTGGACTCATCCGTTTGAGATCATGTGTGACGCATCAGACTATGCCATAGGCGTAGTCTTAGGACAGAGGATAGACAAACTACTACATGTGATCTATTATGCTAGCAAAACCCTGAATGATGCCCAGTTGAACTACACCACCACGGAGAAGGAGTTGTTAGCCATAGTGTTCGCCCTAGACAAATTTAGGTCTTATCTCTTAGGATCTAAGGTTATAGTCTTCACAGACCATACTGCCCTGAAGTACCTTCTGTCTAAGAAGCACTCGAAACCTAGACTGATAAGATGGATCCTGTTGTTGCAGGAATTTAAGTTAGAAATTAGGGATAAGAAGGGTGCAGAGAATGTAGTGGACGATCACTTGTCTAAGCTAGTCTTAGATACTCCAGACGATTCCCCTCCTGTGAGGGATAGTTTTCCTGATGAACAACTCTTTGTTGTTTCTGAGTCACCTTGGTATGCGCACATAGTGAACTATCTTGTTACTGGTCGAATACCCCAACACTGGGGTAGACAAGATCGTTCTAGGTTTTTAGCTGAGGTGAAACACTTCTTTTGGGATGATCCTTACTTGTTTAAGTATTGTCCAGACCAGATTATTCGGAGATGTATACCTGAGACTGAACAGTCTAATATTATCTCCTTTTGTCACAATCAGGCTTGTGGAGGTCACTTTAATGCCAAGAAGACTGCTGCTAAGATATTGCAGTGTGGATTCTACTGGCCATCACTGTTTAAAGACTCCCGCAGCCACTGTGTTGCTTGTGACAGGTGCCAGAAGCTAGGAACCGTGACCCGTAGAAACATGATGCCCCTGAACCCGATTTTGATTATTGAGGTCTTTGATGTATGGGGTATTGATTTTATGGGTCCATTTCCTAGTTCTCTAGGTAATCTCTATATACTTGTTGTTGTAGACTACGTGTCTAAATGGGTAGAGGCGGTGTCGTGTAAAACTAATGACCATAGGGTAGTGGTCCGATTTTTGAATGATAATATTTTTGCACGTTTTGGTACACCTAGGGCTATAATTAGTGATGGTGGGTCACATTTTTATAATAGACCGTTTAGGCTTCTGATGAAGAAATATGGTATTACTCACAAGGTGACCACCCCTTATCACCCCCAGACTAGTGGTCAGGTAGAGGTTTCCAATAGGGAAATAAAACGTATTCTAGAAAAGACAGTCAACCCAAATAGGAAAGACTGGTCAGTAAGGCTCACTGATGCCTTATGGGCTTATCGTACTGCGTTTAAAACCCCAATAGGAATGTCCCCCTACCATTTGGTTTTTGGCAAGGCGTGCCACTTGCCTGTTGAGTTAGAACATAGAGCATATTGGGCTGTGAAACAGCTAAATTATTCACTTGACAAGGCAGGTGCTCATAGGAAACTCCAGCTCAATGAGTTGGAGGAAATTAGGATTGATGCTTATGATAGTGCTAGGGAGTATAAGAACAAAATGGAACTCGTGCATGATAGGAATATTTTACGAAAGTCATTTTCTCCAGGTCAAAAAGTTCTTCTGTATGACACACGGTTACATCTGTTCCCCGGGAAGTTACGCTCTCGGTGGACAGGTCCATATGTGGTTCGCACTGTCTTTCCTCATGGAGCTATTGAGATTGAGACTCAGGATGGTGGAAACATCACCAAAGTCAACGGTCAACGAATGAAACCGTTTTTAGAGTCTAACCCTACAGGTAATATTGAGGAGGTCCCTCTGGAGGACCCAGCGTACTCTGATTGACCATCAGCGCCGTTGTTGTATGTATGTATTAGATTTTTAGGATTTTTCAGCTTTATTTTTCTCTTTAGAAGGATTGTTACGCTTCGTTCAGGTACTATCTTTCTGACTTCCCTACTTTTACTCTTTTGGTACTGTTCTTTACTTAGAAACATTGAAGACACTGTTTAGTTTAAGTTTGGGGGGGAGACTTTTTAGGAATAATAAAATTTGGAATTTAGCAGCTTGTGAACAATTCAGGGTGACACTAACCACTCTAAGTAGATGGAAACTTAGCTCTTTTTCTATAGGAATTGGTGTACCCAGCTAAATGGTCTATTCATAAAAGGACAGAGTTCAGGTGTTAGAAATAACATGATAGTTGTCACCACATCTCGGAGTCTATCACTATGATATCACTTTCTGTTTTTACTTTTGCAAATTTGTGTTTCTCTAAGTGATTTGGTGGGGCCCAGTATCAAATTGTTATCAGCATCGGGATGAAATAGAGTGTTTGAGATCAAGCCCCATTATTATGAACAAAAAATAATAGAAAAAATAAGAAAAAAAATAAATAAATATATATATTGGAAAAAAAAGCGAGAAAAAAAAAAGAAAAAAAATATAGAAAAACAAAAAGAGAAAAGAAAAAAAAAAGTATTATTAACTCTGTGTTTGGGTTTTCCCTGTCTCCGTCGCCTAAGCAAGCGTGGAATGCAGGATCCATCGGAACTCGAGTATAGACCAGTTGAATTTATAGTAGTATTATATTTAAAAACAGTGGGTGCGGATCTCGATTTCATTAGGTTTCATCCTGGCAATGACCTTCAGACAGATATGGGAAACACCGTTCACCTTAGTCAACATGTGCAACCTTCATATTTTCCATGTTCATCTTCTAAATCTCTTCATGTGATTGAACTGTGATAGATTCTGGGTTTTGTGGATTAAACGATTATCTGAGTAGAGCTCTGTTGTCATATATGAATTTAGTATGCTTGAGTAAATCACCCGTGTACAGTAATTTGACTCATATAGGGTAATGATTCCTATAGCCGAAGAATTGAGTAAGCCAACTAAATAGTTTGTTTAGTGTCTATCCTAAATTTTTCACGAGTCGCTAAAATCTGGAGTAAAGGTTTTGTGGGTATACCTCTTGTAAACCCTCACGAGACTATAACTCGTCCACTAGGGACACCTAGAGGTTTAAAGGCTTATTACATATGCTAAATGTAGTCGCGATTCCTGCGAAAGTGAGTTAGGATTTTTATTTTCTAGATTAGATTTGCTCGAGGACTAGCAAATAATAAGTTTGGGGGTATTTGATAGACACATTTTTGTGTCCGATTTAATCTCAATTTTATATATTGTTGGTATTTTATTTTTGTACTTATTATAGTTTTTATTGCTTTTTAGATATTTTTGGAGAATTGTTAAAGGCACCTTCACGTTGGATTAAGGCACCCCAATTGATTTATAAAGGCACCCAAGGATTAATGCACCCAAAATTCAAATTGAAAATTTGGGCGGGAAGAAGAATTTCTATTCTTCATGCAGCGTGAAATAGGAAATTGGGTTGAAATTTGGAAACTTGCATCTTCTTTAGAAATTTCCTAAACTAAGAAGTTAGAATTGTTGGTAAAGAACTATAAAGAGAAAGAGATCAAAGTGATTCCCCATTTAACAATCAAGAATCAAAATCAGGAAAGAAAATCAAGTTTTTTTGGAAAATTCTAATCGGTGATCAAAGAAGAATTTGAGGAAGTTTTTAAAGTGATTTGAGGATTGGGATAGTATAAATAGAGGTTATGATCAATTGGGTTGAGGGAGAGAGGATTGAGGAAGTTTGAATCGAAGCAAAGAAGTGATTCAGTCAAATTCCGGCCAACTCCCGTCACCGCCGACCACCTGCTGCTGCTCCGGTCACCGTGTTCTTCATCTACCATCGCCTGAGAAGACAACATAGCAATGTTCACAAGTGTTGCTGATTCAAGCTCCTGTTGCCTTAGCTTTCGAACCATTTTGTTGCTTATTACCTTTCTGTGATAGCTGAACCATCTCTTGTTACACTTAATAAACGTTTCTGTTCAGCTGTTACACCATTATTCAACCTTGTAATCAATATTTTGAGCAATGAAAAGATCTTTTGAGCAAGTTTTCTCCACCATGAGCTAAGTTTCTTTACTGGGATGATGGAGGAGGTTTTTCTCTCAATTTTATGTGGTAAGTCTATTTTATTTGATTTATTTATAATTCTTTAGCTATTAAATTGCATAGTTTCGAAATAGAAAAAAAAAGGTTTTCATTCAGTAGTGGTGTTTTTGTTTGATGGATCATGCTGGGTTGACGACCATTGATGTTCCATGCTTATGATTTACCTCTGCTTGTTTGCATAAGTATTTTGGCAATATCTGAGCTTAATTTATTTAAAAAGAATTACATGATTAATCACATAGTTGTGGGAAATAACTGAATCATGATTCCTGGTTTTCTCCATATTTTCTAAAAACATCTCTAGTTTATTTTGCTTTGTTTTATTTAATTAGATTAAGTTTATTATTTTCTAAAATCATTACCTTCACAAGTTCGAAAATCGAACACTTTTTACCACTATTCTAAAACACATCAAGACAACGACACCATAAATGGAAAAACATTCAAGTCGGACGATGATGCTTATGAATTTTATAATGGTTATGCAGGAGTGTTAGCTTTAGCATGAGGAAACACTAGGTTTCAAAAAAAAAGAGCAGATAAAAAAAATTATTGGGATGATATTTTGTTGTGCACGTGAAGGCAAACGCGAAAAACATCAAAGAGCACCAACTAAACCTCGAGCAATGATGCAAACAGGCTATATGGCAAGAATAAAAATTAGAATTAATGCCAATGAAATTTATTCTTCCATGAAATTTTTAACAAAGTATAACCTTGAGCTTGTATCTCCAAATAAGGTGAATTTATTACGGCCACAAAGAAATACACTACCTTCTCAAGAAACTTTAATAAATAATAATGTCTCTACCGGGTTTGGAGGAACTAGGATTTTATCTTATATGAGCAAAGAAGCAGGAGGGCCAAAGAATCTTAATTTCAATCAAGAAGATTGTAATAATTTAGTGCAAGGAAAACGTATTGAATGGATGTAAATGGGAGATGTACAAATTCTTTTAGATTATTTCAAAGCGAAGAAAAAAGAAAATAAATTTTTTTTTACACAATTCAGCTGACAAAGAATACCGTATTATTATGAATGTTTTTTTATGCTAAATCGAGACTAGATTGTAATATATTTGGAGATGTTTTATGCTTTGATACCACATTCAAAACCAACGTTTATGACATTCTATTTGCACCGATCGTTGGGGTGAACAATCATGGTATGACTATACTATTCGAAAGTGCTTTATTAAAAGACGAGACTACAAGTTCATTCGTATGGTTGTTTAAAACATTCTTAACAGTTTTGGAAGGAAAAAAATAAAAACTATATTCACTAATCAGGTATTTCTTAATATTCATCATCGTTTATGTTTATGGCACATTTTCCAAATACTGCTAAGAACTTATCACATATATTAGCAATTCATCACTTGAGATACTGATAAAGCATTAGTTGCGCATCGGGGAAAAATAAGAAAAACATGTTACAAGTCAATGACAACGACACCAAACTTGACGTCAATATGGGAAGTAGAAAAAAGATCATTTGAAATATACACTAGTAAGCTTTTCAATGAATTCCATATTCAACTTAGAGGTTCCTCGACCTTGAATTCAAACTTGATAATGATGACGGAACAACAAGCATATACAAAGTATCATCCTATATTGTAGCACGGGTGCCTCGTACAATACGTATTACCTTTCCCGACCTTACATTTTAATGTAGTGATAGGTTCATTATTTGCACTAGTTTGGTACTCTAATTAATTTCTTTCTTGTAAGTTTTCATATCATTATGCTTTGATTTTGTTTGGTTTTGAGTTTATTAGGAGTTTTGAAGTATATTCAACCAAAGAAGAAGAAAGGAGTTCATTACGACATGAAATGAACAATGAAGTCAAGTTCTACAAATGGAGAGGGGAAAAAGACCAAATTAAACTTATTAAAATCTAGGAGTTTTTAATATCATCTTTAAGATAACTATAATAAAAAGTGAACGCAAAAAGAATGAGGTCATTCCGATTTCGGGCGAAGACGTTATGCAAAAAACAGCCGAAGCAAGAAAAAGGTCATCTACAACATAACAGTTGGCACAGTTCCTAACTATGCCGACTTTAACACTTTTTCCAACAAAAAACTTGGATTTTTAATCCCTAGAGTCGTCACCGTTCATGGGAATCGACTATGCCGACTATGGCAACCTTATGGGGTCCGTTTTGATTTGATTTGGACTGCTAAATTGATACAACCTAGTCCCAATAGGATTCTAAACCTTAGAAAGAGAGGATACTTGAAGGCCAAACATTGAAGGCTATAAAAGAAGACATCCAAGTCTCAAACAAGACATCTTTTTTGAAGTAATCTCTTATATATCTTCTACCTCTCATATCACATCTTCTACATCAAAAATATAGGGTTTTCCTCTTAGGGGGGAACCATTCTTCTTCTTTGTATATTTTTCATGGGTTTTAATAAATCCATGAGTAGATAATTTTGTTTAATTGTTGGGGATGTAGTTGGAAGTCCTAGACATGTAAATCAATCTGGATGGTTAGTTTTAATGTTAATGATCTCTTTTATCGCTTATGTTCTACTGTTTATATCGCCATGTATGATTGAAGACTTGATCATTTAAGTTGCAAATTTAATGATCATGTGTTCATATCTAAAGCTAGACTAGGGTTTGAGATCCGGATTTGTCGAAGAACTATAATCAGAAGTAGTACATCATAGTTTTTAACGACGGGATGTTGCCATGCAATTATGTGTAGAAGTTTAACCTAGGTGAAATCAGTATGGCTATTACGCCATATTGCTTAGAATACCTCAACTCACAAATACCATTACTTTCATTGGGTTAAACTTGAGTGGCTCTTGCGCCAAGTTATTCATTGAGAAGGATTCAAAGAGTGGTTCTTGCACCTTTTATGATATAAGGAGTTTTGCCGGAGTAAGCTTGTGATAGGATGTTTTAGGGTTATTGATATGAGAAGGATTGAACGTTATATCTAATCGACTGAAGAGCTCGTTCGGTGATAGAAGATGAAACCTCTAACCAGTATTTTCTTCCTTATAACAATCTTTATTTACTTTGTTTTTATTTTCTTTCATTAGTTTACCTTAGTTTAACTACTCTACAACCCCCCTTTGTTACATAAGAAGTTGAAAAAAAAATAACAATTACAGAGCTCCTCGTGGCTACGATCCTTACTAACGTTATATTACTTATTAGTATTAATGGAAAATATCTGAAGTAATTTGTTGCACTTACGACACGCATCAAATTTTGGAGTCGCTTCCGGGGAGCAGTTGGCAATTGTTTTTGTTTGAGGTTTCTTTTTTGTTTTATTTTATATTTTTATTTTAGTGTTTTTCAGGTTTTTAGTTTTCGTTGTGGAAATAATTCGTTGTTGGAATTCGTCATCCATTAAAAGCGGAAGGTAGATTCTAAAAACAGGTTGTACATATCAATTTATTTTTGTTTTTAGATTTTTATTTAGTTTTTTTTTCTTTTCCAATATTTTCTTGTGAGTCATCATGTTTCCTAACGGAAATAACATGTATGATGCACAAGATCAAGCATATTATGGTGTTAATCAGTTTAGTTATAATTCTCAATCTTTCAATAACTTCCAACCGACCATGAGATAAAATCAGAATCAATCCTTTGGTTTTCATCAATACCCTATAAAAAAAATTGGTGACTTTCAAACATATCAACAACCTTATGGTGGGTATGTAGGTTAACAACCACAAAAAAGGTGTGACAGTTATACTTCTAATTGGCTTCACTCGAGTTGTATGCATATTTTAAATCAATTAAAAGACATGCAACATAGATTAGACCAGCTTGATCCAGAATTCAATTACTTATTAATATTAATAGGAAATATCTGAAGTAATTTATTATACGTACGAAACGCATCATGTAGCTGCAAAAAGTTTGAATTTTTTAACATACTATGTGGGCATATTATGATCTTCCATCTTAATATTACTTGAAGAGGTGGAAGAAAGATGCATGTAATATTGTAGTTTTTGATTCTCAAGAAAATAACATATTAGATAAATGTGATCCATCCCTATCAACACGCTATAGTGAGTTGTTGCATTTAGCGCTATCTGTAGCTACAAAAGGTTGTGTAAACGAGGAAATATGTACAGTTGTAAAATATGCATTGTACGGGTTCTAGAAGATATATAATCTTATTCAATGGCCCAACCTAATAAAATCGAAGTTGAAGATGAAAAGAATTTTCTTGAAAGAGACCATTCAGATCTTCAGCAAGTGCACATAACCGTGAAAGACTCCGAACGAAAGAAATCAAAAAAAAGGAGTCTTCTACTAAAAATAGGGGTGTTTTATAAAAGGGAAAAAAGATAAAAAAATAAAAAAAAGACTCGCAAAGTGAAAAAGAACTTGCAAAAGTGGTTTGCATTTATAGTTTAGATTTACAGTATTTTTCTAAATTTTCATTGTTACATCGTCTGTTTATTTCTTTGACTGTAGCAAGAAACAAAGTACTGAATGAATTTCAATTATAATTTTATTTAAATTGACATGAATGTTATTTAAATTAGTGGGTGCAACAGATTAACTGGTTGTTACATTTTTTTGGTTATATTGTGTTTTATTACCTTTTGCCTGACAATTCTAATTGGGGATATTTTCACTGTTATTCAAGTGTTGCATGCTCTGCTTATGTTATTTTTCTATGTCGGTTAAATATGTGCTAATGACTAGTTTCGAAAAGCATGCATTAAATCCAAATCTGAAAATGATGACTATATTATTACTTGCAAAGCGAACGCGTTTTGCAGATATTTGGATGTTTGTCTAGAACAAGATTTTTGAACTCTGGATTTCAGAATTTTATGACAATAAAACGGGTACGGATTCGTTAAGGAATTTGTTGTTACATCATCATGACTATGTTCTCCTACTAGTACAAGTTGGCCAATATTATACCAGAGCTCTTCGCTGCGCATGGAAGAACAAGGTAATTTTAGTTTTCCTTTCATTGTTTGTTTAGGTTGCAGTCTCTTCAGATAATGTACAACATTTAGCAACAGTGTGAAAACTTTTCTCGATTCGAATCCCACCTTCAAGAACACCATAGATTATACATAGTACGGTTGTATTATAAATGGAATGAGATCAACCACAACTGCTTGATGCTCATGCGTAGGAATACCCTTATATGAGGAAGGACAACCCTGCGTGGTACAAGCAACCGATACGTATTTGGTAAATAAAGTATTGGCCATGTCAATCGTCAGGAATAATCATCCTTACGCTAAGATACACAGTTCATTTAGGGAGGGAAATTGAGAAATGTCCTAAAATGGGGGTCATCTTGAAGAAATATCCCGGATTTTTAAAATTTGGAAAAATATCCCTTTTGTTAGTTTTCCGTTAAAAGAGAGCGTGTGAATCGTCACGTGCGAAAAAAGATAAAAATACCCAAAACGTTCATCTTTGATAAATGCTCCGGCCTGAGATTAAAATGTTCATCGTCCGGGGCATTTCTCCAAGATGAACGTTTAGGATATTTTTATCTTTTTCGCACGTGACGACTCGTACGTTCCCTTTTAACGGAAAACTAACAAAACAGGACATTTTCCTAAATTTTAAAAATCCGAAATATTTTTCCAAGATGATCCCCTGTTTTAAGGCATTTTTCATATTTTCCCTTCATTTAGACCGATGTACGTATTTATGTCCATTTTGTCCTTTACGTATTAACAGATATCACTTCATATATAAATCGTCTTCGCGGCATTACCAAATGTCATGGACAAGCCTAAAGTTCAACAATTTGAATAACATAGCCATATTGTTGTAGAACTTAGTAACTTCGAACTGTATAAGATTAATTATTTGTGTGCGTAACTTGTATTATAGCACATACTAATTGTTGGAAATAAAAATGGTTTAATGCTAAAATTAAGATTTTATTACTTAAAATAATTTTGTTACTATAATTAACTTGATGGGTGCTAGGATCACTAGTCTAAACTTGGGTGGAATTATAGCCATCCATTTTCACTTCTTAGTGACTGAGAAACCTTTGGTTGTCCCATATTGGGCAAACCAAGGAGGAAGTTCATGCATATTACCACAAACGTTCTATATAAGGAAAAGAACTAGTGGATTGGATATGGACTTGGGAAATGGACTAGTGGGCAAATGCATACATGTGCGGTGCTTCGGACCGAAGCACCGCAGGCCGCGGGCTTGCGGAGCTTGCGTGTACTTTTGCGTGTGTTTTGGCGTGAGCCTTGGCGCGAGCCTGTGACCATTGGCGTGTGCTTGCGAGTGCACACGTGTACCCATCAATGAGAAAACGTTTCTTTATTTCAAATAAATATTTTACGTTTTGTATTAAATGGAAAAATAAAATCATAAATATTATTTTTACCGTTTTAAATTAATGGGGATTAAATTTTTTCAAATTAATTATCTTTTCACCGTTTTGAAAATCAAAAGCTTTTTTCTCCTATAAAAGAAAAAGATTTCTAAGTGTTTCGTTTACCCCAGTCGCAGCCACTGTCCTGACGACTTTTCACCATCTTCTTGCTTTGTTTTGCGCACTAGCTTTACATTCTTATTATTCATCTTCTGTTAAGTTCACAACGGGCCAACGAGCTTTGCTAGCTGGGTTGGTATCAGGTGATTTTATCATGAATTCAAATTTGTCACTTAAAAGGTATAGCAGCATCTTCCTGAAGGTGTACCTGGCAAATATTGAGTTAAGGGCAGTCTGTTGAACAGGCACTTCACCTATCTGTGCTTGAGTGTGTGTGTTGTTTAATTCGAACCCTCCCTTAATCATCTTCAAGTTCTCTGTTGTTTGTGTTTCTCTGTTACATGAAGATTATTAGCCAACACTAATTATAGAGAGTATTTTGAAATTATAGGGACTTGTATTTTTAAACCTATAGGTTGTGCTTCCTTTTGATCACATAACTTCTCTGAATTACAACAACAACCAGAACATTCTATCTTCCTATTCTCCGTTTTCTTTCAAAGTCATCTTCTAATTTTTCTCATTCTATCTTAGGGCAATTACAAGAGCTGGATGCAAGTGATATGCCCACAAGATTTTGGGGATGATCGGTTTGAGGAACGAGACCCTAAATAATGCAAATCCAAGAGCTAATTCTTCAATTGGTGGTTCTTCGGGTTATGTTTTGGTAGTAGCATTTCTCATTTGACTTTGAATTACGTACTAGAAAATATGGGATGGAGTCTGGGATTTGGCATTCCGTACACTATCTCAACCAACAGAAAAAGAAAATTTTCTTCTTCGCAACTCCTACATCTGCCTGTCTAGGGGGAATCTTTTAATATAAATCAAGAATGTTACCAGGAGCTAGATCGGTTCCCGAAGAGCAAGTAAGGATTGCTTCAACAAAAATGGATGGAATAGGATTTCAAAAAGCCATTCAGATTCGTTCTCGACTAGGTATCAGTGGGAAGATCAAGATCAAGGAGTTAACTAAGTCTCAGATAGGGTAAATTGAAGAAATGATAGGTCAAGATCACGTTGTTCATTGGGAATTGAAGAGAGAAGAACGAGCAGACATCGAACGATTGATTTCTATTTCCCGTTATCGTGGAATTCGTCATCATAATAATTTAATAGAAAAATGATCTTAATTATTAACTATTTAAGATCGTGTTTTATTTTCTTTTCTTTTAGTTCCGTAAATATAATGTTAATTTACAATGGTTAGCATTTTACATAAGTAATAAGATTCCATTTGATTAGAAAAGGGTAAATTTAAAGAGAAAAATCAAAATATTAGTTTAGTAAAAACGATTTTTAGGAAAGACAAATGATATCTTATCATTTTTCCCTCACGGCCTCATCCAAATTTATCCCACATCAAAAAATATTCATACGGTTTCGGGGTAGATACCTTAGGGTATGACAATCATTCAAATATCTTTGCTAATATTATTTACCTTAGATTGAAGTAAATATAGATTAAAGTTGAAGTGCTTTTAATAGAAAAGATAACTATTCATATCTGTGAAGATTCTCAAATCTTTTGAGTATGAATAAGAAATATAATTTTTGGTATTCTACCGACAAACCTATGCATCTAATGATCCATGTCTATGAGTATCATTCATATTTACCTAACATGATTTGTGTTTAAAAGAAACGAACAAAGTCGATGGATTTTGTATATTATGAGTTACGAAGAAGAAGTTTTGAGTTCAAGCTTATACTTGAGTAATCAAAATTAAGGATCATTCATGAAACTAAACAACTAGCTATTAGGTACATATATACCCTTTGTGGTTGGCGATCGAGACAATAATTTGATTTAGGTCTTTTTGTGGAATGGCATTGTACTTGTTAATATATGTTAAGGATAAGAGTCTTACTTAGCTAGAAGATCTTGTCAACCTAAGACTAGGCAAGGATAAGGAGTTTTACATATTCAAAACTCAGTTACCTATTTTATCTCCTATAATATTTACGGTAGGTTATTAAAAGTTTAGGAATATGTTTTGTATAAATTACAGTGTAACTAAACAATGTAAATCGAATAATAAAAATTAACTTGGTATCACGTCATTCGATCATAAATATCACACTACTTTCACAGAAAACCACTTTCACCACTTTCAATATCCATGGTTGCTCAAATTTCAACTTTAAAAAAAATCACATTAATCACTGGATTAATGTGAAATTTAATGATACTAATTATCTTCTTTGGGTTATACAATTCAAACCTCTTTTAAGAGGTTACATACTATAAGGTTATTTCGATAGAACATTACCAAAGCCACCACAAACCTTGTCAAATCCTCAAGAAGTGAATCCAGAATCCACTAAATATGAGGAACATGATCAAATCCTCTTAGGATGGTTACTGTTACCCCTAATAGAAAGTGCCTTAGGTAGAGTTGTAGGTCTTTCAACATCTAAAGAAGTATGGGATGCTATATAAAAGAGATATGCCCCCAAAACAAAGGCTCACAAGATGCACCTCAAACGAGAATTGCATAACTTAACTAAAGGTAATAAATCTATGCATGAATATTTCTCCAAAGATAAAAGTATTTTTGATGCTCTTGCAGCATCAGGGAATCCTATTTCAAAAGAAGGTATGCAGGAAGCAATCTTAAGTGGTTTAAATCAGTCATATGACTCGATTGTAACCTCAATGAGCACAACAACAGAGCTTGATATGGGTACGTTTTATACGTACTATTGAGATTTGATATGCGTTTGAAGCGGAAGCTAGCCCATATTCAAAAACCCCTAACCAATTTTGTATCATCTTCAAATAGGGTATCATACGCAAGACCAAATCAGAAAAGATAAAGAATCAGAGTTCTCAAAACTCATCCGTCAGACAAGTCTATCGTCCAAGAAGTGAAGCTCAACACTTGCAAGGTCCCTGTCAGTTGTATGGGAAAAGAAATCATATTGCAGTTTCGTTATGACAAAGACACCACACCAAGACATCCTAGACAACCTATTTCTTAAATAACATTACTTGGAGGACCTGCAAACAATAACTGGGTAAGAAATACTAGAGCAACTCATCATTTGACAATAGATCTGAACAAGTTGGATATTAAGCATGAATATGATGGAAATGAGCAGGTTCATGTGGGTAATGATAATAGTTTTCATATTGAACATGTTGGTAATGCTACTGTTAATTTTAACAACATATATTTTCGACTAAATAATGTTTTTCATGTCCAGAAATTAAAACTAATTTGTTATCAGTTTTCCAGTTCTGTAACGATAACTCAGTCTATTTTGAGTTTCACTCCTTGTTTTATTGTGAAGGACCTCCACACAGGGACAATATTGTTGTGAGAAACAAATATGAATGGACTCTACATATTTGATGCTGCTAAAGTTGTTGAATCTTCTCCTTCCACCTACATCTCAGAAACCATTCCTTTTTGGAATCAGTGTCTAGAACATCCTATATTAAAGATTGTTCTTAAAATTGTTCGTAATAATTCTCTTCCAGTTTCCAATAATTCTTTAGAATTTTGTCATTCGTGTCATGTAAGTAAGAGTAGAAAGATACCTTTCCCAAATAACAAAACTATGTATGACACTCCTTTGAGTTTAATTGTATCAGACTTATGGGTTTCACCTACTTTGTCAAGAAATGGTCATAACTATTACTTATTGTTAATGGATGTTTTTTTATACATGGATTTATCCATTGGCTAGGAATTATGATGCACTACCCATTTTATTCACTTCAAAAAGCAGTTGGAAAACATTACAGATTACAAAATCAAAGTCTTTCAGTCAGATAATGGTGTTGAATACAGAAAATTCACTGTATTTCTTAATGATTCAGGTATTATCCATAGATTCTCATGTCCTCATGCATCTCTACAAAATGGTCTAGCCGAACGTCGACATAAATATATTATAGATTCAAGTATTTCAATCATTTCTATGCATCCATGTTTTCATCTTTTTGGTATGAAGCTTTTACAACAACAACAACATATCACATTAATAGATTACCAGCCTCATAGACAAAAAACAAGAGTCCTCTTGAAATTTTGTTCTCAGAAAAATATGATTATTCCTTCCTAAAGTATTTAGATGTCTTTGTTACACATGTTTAAGACCATATAAATCTAACAAGTTATAACCAAGGTACTTACCTTGTATTTTTATTAGCTATAGAGATGCACATAAGGATATATGTGTTTGCATCGACCAACAAATAGGATTTACATCTCTCTGCATGTCATGTTTGTAGAGGATGCATTCACATTCCTTGATCAGAAACAGTCTTCAACTATAGTGGATAAGCCTATTCAACAACCAACAACAAAGGTATATTATCTACTCCTCCATTCCTTATTGTTCCTACAATTACTAATACCATTGATCAGTCTACAGCATCAACAAGTCGTGAACTTGTTCAAGACTTTTCAGTACCAACTAATAATGAGGAGAATCCCATCTAATCTGTTGAGTTTCAGACAGTTATTCATCCAGCAAAACAAGTCATTGAACCTGCTAGCGCAACAGTCTCTATTTCTCATGCACCTAGTTATTCTATGTTTACGAGAAGAAAGGCTGGAATCAGTAAACCAATAAACAAGATGTGTTTGTCTACAACAACACATCCACTTCAAATCAGCCATATCATAGAGCCAACTTGTTATTAAGAAGCACAAAAAGATCCAAAGTGGCGCAGTTCGATGGATAAGGAGTTTAATGCTTCAATTCACAATGGGACATGGACCAAGGTACCTTAAAAAAAGAAATGAATATAATTGGTTCCTAATGGGTGTATCAACTGAAATATAATCAAGATGGCAATATTGACCACTATAAGCCTCGACTAGCTGCGAAAGGCTCTAATCAGTAGGAAGATATAGACTATGGGGAATCATTTAATCTGGTTGTTATGACTTGCACTATTCGACTTGTTTTGTCTATTGTCTTGCAAAGAAATTGGCCAATAGTCAGCTTGATGTCCATAATGCTTTTTTATATAAACTGTTAAATGAGGAGGTGTTCATAAAACAACCACCTGGGTATGCTGGTCCAAAGAAACCTAATCATATTTGCAGACTACATAAGTCCATATATGGGCTTAAACAAGCGCCACGAGCATGGTATTCAACGATGAGTGAGTATCTCATAACCTTGGGGTTTACAGGTTTAATTTTGTACTCATTTTTATTCATTAAACTTGGCAGATCTTTTACCATTTATGTCATAATATATGTTGATGACATAATAGTCACTGGCTAAAACAATATTATATTTGATCAGTTAATATATAAACTCAATGAGGAGTTTGCATGAAAAGATCTGGGCAGTCTAACATACTTTCTAGACATAGAAGTTTGTAGAACTGGCAGGTCCATTGTGCCCAGTCAAAGAAAGTATATATGTTATATATTTGTTATGCAAAACTAAATAAGATGGGGTAAAGCCTGTATATACTCCCATGGCAATACAAACAAATTTACAACGATATGCAAGGTTTTTAGAATCGTTCGAGTCACGATTCAACTCGTACGATTCACGTCAAATTTTCTATAATTAATCTGCAGCGGTAAATAGAATACAATCTCCGAAAAATCGTAAAGATTCTTATAAAGATGTGAGTCTTTGTCATTTTATTTGATAGATTCTAACAGAATCTTACGTGTAAAATGTAAATAAAGTAGTTGACTCTAATGTAGACGTGTTTAAACTAGAAATAAAATAGTCAAGTACAAATGTTATTCAGGTGCGTGCTTAAATTAAGTAGAGTAGACTTTTAGAATAGATACTAGAAGAAATTAAGTAGAAAAATGAGTACTTAGAAGAAGTTGAACCCTTCACCTATCCATCTATCCTATAGCTTATTTGGTTGAGAACTAAAGCACTATGCTACGGCAAGTTTATATTTATAAATTAATGTATGTTTTATTTTACTCTGATTCTCTAGGATTTTACTAAAATATCCCATCTCCCATAAGTGTTATATACAAATATATTTAAATTTTTAATTTTTCAAGGTATATATAAAAATAACCATGAATCTCTGATTCACGTTTCAAAATACGATTCGATTCTCTACAATGAAAAATGAGTCATTTCACGCTTCACGTTTTCACAACCTTGACGATATGGTTTACAAAAGTTTGAAAACCTAACCTTATATCGTAGTATAGTTGGTGTGCTCCAATATCTTCATTTTACAAGGCCGGGTATATCAGTTGTCGTGAATATAGCTTGTCAATATTTGCATGACCTTTATATTGAACATTGGGAGTTGGTGAAGAGAATATAATGCGCTATCTTAAGCACACTGTCAACTATAGGTTAGTCACAGGATAAGACTCTTAATGCACACTCGGATTCAGACTGGGCGGGGAGCTTGGATGATATACGATAGACTGGTGGTTATTGTATCTACTATGGAGGAAGATATCAAGGAGTGCAATGAAACAAAAAATTGTTTCAAAGTCAGGCACATATGATGAATATATGGGAATTGTGATTGCAATATCTGAGTTAATATGGATCCAGTCCTTACTAAAGGAACTAGGTTTTTTCATTGTTGCACCTTTATTATGATGTGACAACTTGGGTGCGACTTATCTAACAGCCTATTCAGTCTTTCATACTCGCACTAAACATATCGAGATAAATTACCATTTTGTTTGAGAATGAGTTGCCAATAAACAACTAAAAGTTATGTTCATTTCGTCAAAATATCAATTGGATGATATATTTACAAAGGCTCTAGCTTCACCAAGGTATCAATATCTCACGGACAAGTTGAACATTCGGCCACTCATGCTCAACTTGACAGGGGGTATCAAGGATAAGAATATTACTTAGCTAGAAGTTATCGTCAACTCAAGACTAGGCAAGGATAAGGAGTTTTACATATTCAAAACTTTGTTACCTATTTTATCTCCTACAATATTTACGGTAGGTTATTGAAAGTTTTGGAATATGTTTTTTATAAATTACACTGTAACCGGGGAATGTAAATTGAACAATCGCATAATAAGACCTGATTATATCATCAAAAGAGCTCAGAGGATAGTGAATGAAAGCAGTGAAAAATCAACTTTGCTAGAGGTGGACCAAATAGGTGTACAAAATGTGGACCAATGCTCCACCAACATAAGATTGGGAGAGATGGGCCTTTTAAGGGAGCCATGAATCGTTGGATTCATTGGTATTCATTGGTCCACATTTGGTACACCTTTGATACCTTTTATTTGGTCCACCTTTAGCAGGCCCGGATCTGGATCCTGGCAACTTGGGCTCCAGCACATGGTCAAAAAAAATTCCACCCTAGTCCACCAGTAACAAGAAAATGATAAAGAAAGAAAAACATTAATAGTTAGTTGTTCAACCATTATATCTTGCGAGTATCAGGGCCATACGATTTCATAAGATTACATAACATCTCGAGGATTTAAGTTTACTTGATATCCTAGGGTCTGATGTCGTGGCTTTGGGGTATGCATTACATCAGCTTGTTTTTTTAAAAAAAATAATTGTACCTCCACGACCAATATGTGGCAGTAAAAAAACAACAATGTTGAAGTAGAAATGCTGATAAAACATAAAATACGAAAAAGAGAAAGATCTTCTTAATAGACATCAGTTACATTACTTAGTTATATACACAGTAAGGGAAAACCTACCTAGCTAATTGGGACGCACATACATGGGCCCAAATCCCTACAACACTCCCCCTTGTGTGGTCCAACAAAATTGACTTCATGTGTAGTCCTTCTTCACATATACTGCTTCACATATAGTTTTCTTCTCGATGACCAATGTGTCTAAGTCAATTGGCTCATTAAAACCTCGTCAGGAAAACCCATAAGGACAAAGCCTGAACTAAGGAAAAATAGTACAATATTAAAAAAATTTAAAACATATTTGGACTTGCATATGTTGCCTCGTTAAAATCTTGACAAGGAAAAAACCCAATGGGACAAAACCTTGACGAAGGGACAAAGAGTACAACGCGATAAGTTCGGAATGATGTATTTGTTAAATAACCATACATGATATCCTTTTTAACTTACATGGGTGATTAATAAAAACCCAGTGTTGAAAACCCATAGTATTATCAATATTGTTAGTTGAATTGTGATGAAAATTTTTGTATACAGTTCTTGCTCCTTTTTTAAAGTTGTTTCACTTGTCATATTATCGTGATTCATTTCTTTGATTATGTTATTGTTCAGTAATATCAGCATGGTCTCCAGGTATTTAATATTCAGCATATACCTGGAGTAGTTGTTGTTGTCTCGCTAAAAACCTTGTCGAGTAACAAAAACCCCTATGGGAAAAATAAACTCAATCGAAGGGAAAAATAATACAACATAACTTCACATTTCAAAGTAAAATATGTCGACATCATATCTTTGGATCCTCCCCCTGATGTCGTTATCTCCCCATGATTCCATTCCAGGGAGTTTCCAGACAGTTCCTTAAGCCATGAGCTTTTCGAAAGTGAACATGGGTAATGACTTAATAAATAAGTCTATCATGTCTCCCCCTGATCACTTTCGTGGAACAAGATGTTATTTTTCGACAACTTTTGGATTGCACTTCCATTAGAAGTATTCTTTATATATTTGCAGGGATAAAACAAACTCATGTCAATGGTTCTTTTAAGTATATGATTACGTTCATTATATCATTCCAATGACGCTGCGTTGGCGCTGAGCTATATATTTCTAACAAGGTCACTGATGATGAAATATTTAGTCGAGTATATTATGTTAAGTACAAAAATGCGTCTATTGCACTTATTTAAGGGAATTTTATCTCCCACCACATATTCGTCATCTTCCTTTAGAAGAAATGGTCATTTACTTATATTCGAACCTCAACTAATCATGGGAATGCTAGCAGGATGCATGTCACTGTTAAATTTCCTGACAACTTTAGCCATGGTGGAATAAATTACCACAAGTTCGGTGTTCGATCGAGCTTTCCCATATTTTTCATCTCAAATTCGGATTTCAAACAGCTTGTAAAATCTTTTATTTCATCAAGATTACATATAATGTTCATACCATCGACATAGATAGTTACAATCCCAAATCATGAACTTTTCTTTGTAAGTACGCAGGACACAATACCTTACTTGTTTATCCCTTCCCAATCAAATAACTACTTATACGAGTAAACCAAATTCGCCTAATTTTTTCAGTATATAAGTAAGAGTTCCACTCTTATTGCAAATGCATTTCGTAGTTTAGAGTCATTTGATTTGGCAACAAAAGGTTATCCGACACTTTTATGAATATCTTTATGTATCCATTAATCCTCATAGAGATATGTAATAAGTAACCACACACAAATGCTGTATATTTCAAGTCCTTTTGAAACTACCAAGCTAACTAAGTAGCAGAACGTTGTAATGTTCATTACAAGAAATTAAAAAATTCTAGGGCTTTATGAGAAACCTCGCGCCACAAGAGGAGTCTTTATAATTTAAGGCTTCATTCTTCTCATTACGCATTGTAACAAATAATTATATATGTTCACAGGCTTTACACTTGGTTGGATAACACTACCACAACAAATACATATATATTTGTCAAAGAACCAAGTTCTACCTAGATTGTGTAAGCCAAATATGCTCTTGTTGACATTAAGCAACAAGGAGCATGGTTCGATCTCATCGAGCTCTTTTTCATTGAGCAACTATATATGAAAATAATAATCATCAATATGTTCACATGGTCTTTCCATTGACTAGTGCGCATTCTCATAATCCATGTGAGATTTTATTGTTCTTTGGAATCATTAAATTTCATAACGTCCTCCTAGTTTGATTTGTGTACATAATCAGAGACAATCTAATGAGATGATTTCATTGATGATATGAATTAGGTTGTGATTTACTCACCTACTTCCTTTCTAGGTAAGCATTGATCGAACCTGGTGGTCTCTCCATGGTTCTTTATGGATCCACGACCTCAACTATACTTCCACCAAGTGTAGTTGAAACACCTTAGTGTATATCCCTTATCGGGGATTTCTAAACTTGCAGACATATATGCAGCTAGTATGTGTAATCTTATCATTTTAACGATATCAGTGCACTATGCACATTCCGAAAATCGATTATTCTTTTTCATTTCATGTTTAAATTTGTCGGATACTACAATCAATATGAGACAGGGTGGAAACACACCACGACAATTCTTGTCATTCCTTTAGAAATTCATTTTTCTATCTCCCCCTAACGATGGGAAGACTGTCTCATCAAGTGACAACCCACAATTCTGGCGGTTAAGAGATCGCCTACCAAAGGTTTTAAAGTGCGGATAATTGTCGGGAATCCATATCCAACATAACTACTTAATCGTTTTGATAACCCATCATAGTACGATGTGGGATCGTAATAGCACATATATAGCATAACCAAAAAATGCGTAAGAATACAAATGTCATGCTTATATCTAGTTACCAACTTGTACGCATAAATGGTTTACTAATTGTGGGTTCTAAAACTAATGAGTGAAGATGCTTATAATATTGCATATCCCAGAAGCAGTTATAGAAAGGTTGGTACGCATAACCTATGCCTTAGACACCATCTATAATCTTTGACGGTAGCCTCTGCGAAACCATGTGGTATAGGATGCTCTACACTGATCATATTAAACATGCAACAATCATCAAATTCTTTTGATGTAAACTCTCTAGCATTAACAAGGGTGGTGAGCCCTTAAATTGTGTAATATGTGTTAGGATTGTTTCAAAAATACATCATTTCTTGTGAAAAATAACTAATTTAACACTTTGAATCCACCAAAGCCATAAATGACTTGAATGGTCCGGTTCTGCATGGATATATTCACAAATATCACCTTGTTTCTTTTGAAAGAATGAATTATTTACCATTTGCATCATAGGATGGTCTGTAAAATGAGTGACATGCTTTATTACTTTAAAGGCATAACGGGATGGGGAGATGGTGTTTCTAGTACTTTAAAAAGCCCTAATTGAAAGAAATGTTATCACTTTATATTTTTTCAATCTTTGTAATTTACATTTTCGTGTTCACTCAAATAAGGGATATCCATGTGAATTCTATCAAAACAGAGTAACATGTCACAACCAAAATATCTTTATGGTTATGACAAAACCTGAATGAATCAATCCCCAATATTACATTGTTAGTGACTATATGGATTCAATTATCCAAGCATCAGTGATTTAAAGTTCAAGACTAATTGGCTCATTATTTTTCAAAAATATAATTCATACTAATTAGAGGCAATTTACAGATGCATTCCCATTCTTCGCAAACAAAAAATTTCTTTATGTTAGCTTACGAAACAGCTATTAAACTATCAGGTAACCATGCTCTCAAAAGAGATGGCACAAATTCATAACTATGCTCAAAAAGCTACGTGTTTACTTATTGCTTTTAAGTAGCTATAATGAGATACAGGCCAATACTCTTGAAGAGTCGCTGTACATTTTTTTCATGCTCTCAAGGAGTTTTTGATATTCAGAATAATGCTATTAAAGAGCTTGTTTATACTCTCAAAGAGTTAACAGATACAAATTATGCTCTTACAGATCTTTGACATTCAAAATGATGATCTTAAAAAGGTGGTTAACTTTGTTTATACTCTTGAAGAGCTAATAAGCTTCGACAGTTGCTCTCGAGGAACTGTTCTCAACTGTAATTTATTCAGCTTACTGTGGTTCCAAATCCATCTTAGCTGCAGGTATTGGTACCTTGTATAGATACTTAACCATGGGTCTCCCACCTTTTCTGGTGCTTTGAAGATTTCTGACCTGCCATCATATAGCTTGCTCCATGTTAGAGCTTCTGGTACAGTTGTAGATACCTGTCACTTATATTCAGAGATTAAGACTATTTCCCATTCAACATACATCAAGTGCATATAAATTTAGGATACAATTGTCTACTATTAGTAGATTTAGCTGAAAATATATAGCATTATCATATCAAAGATTTGTGTGCTAAGCTACAACTGTATAAGTTAACTTGACTTAAGGCAATCATAAAATGTTGTCTGACAGCTTTAGTATTTCTGCCATCTTTGGCTTCATCATTCAATTTAGGAGATTCAGTCAGAAACAAAGATACTTAGCCTGTCCTGCAGGGCAAAGTCTTTCCAGAATCAGTTGGAACTTATTCCCAACAAGCTGTTGAAGCTGACATCACTTAGCTTCTAGAGCTGGTGATTAAGTTTGGAGCTGATAGTCATGCTAAAGACAGCAGCAGTTAGATAAACATTTAATGTAATGCTAAAGACAACAGCAGTTAGGTCAATAGCAATCTGTTGATAGAAACTGAAAATTATCATCACCGCTAATGGATGTTCAGCTGAGAACATGACAAATATAACAAATTCTTGATTAGATAATCAATTCTTGAAACGAATTCGCCTATATTGTTAATCTTAGAACAACTATGACAAATACAGATTGAATTTCAAAAAAAAATATCTGTCAAGAACAGATAACATTAGAGCACCTTCCGGGATATTATCAATGGTTCTTCCTCGCCCCAATGCTGATGTGCCCAATGGCCTTCAGACTTGCAAGGAAGGAGGGTGATAGAAGGATTAAATCTTTTAGGCGATGAGAATGAAGCCTACAAGTGGTTCTTAGCAAAGGGGCTACTGACTACTGCATCTTGTCCAGAGATATGGAAATCCGATAGTGGTTCCATGTCTAGGCTGCGGATTTCACTGGGACTATCCCTCTGGAGGATACAAGAGAAGCTTGGTATGATAGCGAGTTCGCTGAACAGACATTCCCGCTGAACCCTCCTCCTTCTTTGGATCAAGCTCTAGCTTTTGCATAGGGTCCGCTGTATTCATATCCACAGCAAGCTCTATCTTAGGTATTGCTGTTCATTAGAACTTTTGATCTGTTTCATCTTTTCTTCCCATACTCATGACTTTAATTTCACATCTTAAGCATAGTTCTGATTGCTTGTTGCATTCAAGTTTTACAAAGCTCGGGCTATTATGATGGAGTTTGTATATAAGAATGAAGCTGAGAAAGTGCAGCGGGAAAATGCCAATCTGCAGCAACAAAATGAAAAGCTCCCACAACAAAATGATGATCTCCAACAACAACTAAAGAATCAAAATCTTCTGAATCAAGGTATATTTTCTCACTCACTTTTTTTTTATATGTATATATATATATATATATTTTACATACATTCTTTGGGACCAGCGGGGGATTCCGAACTTGTATTTAGGATGGAGCGTAGGATGACTCAGTTGAATGATCATGCGAGAGAGATTAATAGGGAAATGGGGGTTTTTAGATCAGAGTTAAAAAAATTGTCCGATAGTCTTGACCTGGCCACTTGGAGACGCACTAGAGCTGAATCAAAATATCAGCAAGCTCTGGAAACTTTGGTTCTTAAGGAGGCAGAGTTTAAATCCCTCACTGGAGGTATATTCTTGGGTTATATGTTTTTGTATATAAAATTTCTTATAGTATTTAATACTGGCTTTGTTTGTTAGGCCTTGAAAAGAAACTTAATGAAGCAACTACTCGGGCTGTGAAAGCGGAAAGAGATGTTGCTATTACAAATGGGAGAATTGAAAAGCTGAATAAGCAAACGGAAGAGCATTCTTCTAAAGTGCAAGCATTGCAAGGTGAAATAATTCTTTACGCAACCAGAGCTAGAGATGCTCAATCCCGAATTAGTGTATTGGCCAGCAAAGTTACAACATGCGAAAACATGCTTATGGATGAAAAAGCAAAAAATGACAATCTATCAAGAGAATTGAGTACTGAAAAAGATCAGAGATCCCGCTTGGATGGGCAAGTAAAAGATTATCAGCAAAAAATTCGAGAACTTCAATTAGATATTGAATATGGATGTGCTTATACAACGTGGGTGAGACAAGATGCAAAAGTAAAAATTGCAATGTCATTCAACACTGCCTTGGATCGTGCACAAGCTGACATCACTATACTCAATAGTCGGGCTCCTGTTCCGAAGGTTCCTCCGCAACCATCCAGAGGCAACTTTCCCGATGCTTGATGATATCTGATTTTCTTTTTCTGTGTAACTTGTATTCCGCTAGATTGATTCGTATCTTGTAACTTGTAATTTGGCACTTAAACTGGTAACTTTGAGTTGGAATCTACCTTTGATAGCCTTTTGAACAATGCCATTCCTGCATAAAAAATAACATATTTGTATGAAATCATTCGGTTAATCAAATTGTTTCATGAGTACATTGGATCGAAGTATTTATACCTCAAAACATGTAATTCGGGAATCCAACGGATACGAGTCATACCCGGGCCAGGAGTAAGCTACAAGGTTAGTCCCAAACGTACCCTGAAAACGATAACCATTGATTATATCATTAGGTATCCCTTCTTTATAAGAATCTTGCACTTATGAAAATTCTTTAAGGGCTTATACGTACCTAAATTTTTATTTGCTTGAGTTACGATTGTTTCGCTAATCGCAAGCGTTCTCCAGAATAAGATGTTCCTGGAGTAATTAATATTTTCATGTCAGGCATCTCTTTATTAGGAAATCCCATTGTCAAATGTAGTGTTAATCAAGGATTTTCAAGAGAAGGTGCATTATTTATGCTTTACCTAACATGCAATGTACTTTCGTAATTGCATTATCGATCAAGGATAATATAGCTTTAGATATTGTGCGTTCCATGGGTGTTGCAAAACTTCACCATGCATGTTTCGCAGATAATAAGATCCTTGTCCTGTGATGCGTCGGAAAACCGACTTTGTTTTACCGCAAGCGCACAGTGTCGAAAGATGTAGACAATAGCAAATATGGTTCGTTCCCACGAGGAGTTTGGATTAAAATATTTTTTTAAGGTTTTTTTTATAAAGAATTAAATTAACTAATGAATTAAAATTATTTAATAAAGTTGGAAAAACAGTACGAGAAAAATGTTAAGGTTCCGGGAATCCGTTGTAGATCAGGGTTTAGTTGTGTTCGTCACATAGGGTCTCAATTTCTGAAAGAATTATTTGTTCTCAACCTAAAGTCGAATTTCGAAATACTAAATATACGGGGCATAAAGAGTCAAAGAATATTCATAAAACGATTTAATACGAGGTTTCAATGAGTCCTTCTACTAATCAAACAATGAACTATATGTGGCATAGAACAAGAAAAATCATCGAGAAGGTAAAACGTTGAGAGAGAGACAAATTAATAATATTTAGTTCATATAGTTAAAAAAAATAGTTTCGAAACACAAATTAAAATCATCTCTTCAAGTTCAGCCTTTCGCCCTAACAAGAGAATTAGCCCAACATGGCTTTCTCAAAAGCCATAAAAATTAATTAAGAAAAATAAACTAACCCTTTTCAGTATTCCTCCGACTTCGTCAATTCTGTCCAAAAATCTCTGTACGTGAAGCTTGTCTCTGTCTGTAAGTATCTTGGTATATTGTCTGGGCACGTCCGAGTATATGTCTAAGGTTCTGTATATCTCTGTGTCTATGAGAGAGTACTCTTGGCTTCTATTTATAGAGGTTAAGTCCACCACCTCTTTTAGAGTTTAACAAGAATAGGAATCCCAATATTCCACCGACCCAAAAACAATTTCCGTAATAAACACGGATTTCTTTTATAGGAAAGTTATGCACCAACTTTCCGTGTTTGGTGAGAACTCAGCAGCATGTGAACAGACTTCCCCTTGACTTCTCTCTCAACTCTTACCAATAGCTACTCATCATCGACCACCATCCAACAACAGCTTGAGCTCTCAATCATCTGCCACCATCCATCACGAGCAACAGCCTCACATCACACCCATCATCAACCTCACTGTATCCGAGATCAATCTTCATCTTCACGTCAACAGCCTCCAGCAACCTTTCTCATCACTGCCATGAAACTATCTCACCTGCCATCACCGATTCATTCACCATCATCACAGCCTCAACTGCCACTAATGTTGCTGTGAACAACTAACATCATGGACTCTATATCACCAGTCCATCATTATCACAGCGTACATTCCCACACGAGCAACAACAACCAGCAGGTTTGAGATTCATCACCAACTGGAGCAACACAACACCATCACAGACTCTTCATCTCGCTGCCTGAATCATCACCAACTGTTTCGTTGTTTAACTCTTCAAACACCACCAGCATCAGGTTCCATCAACCAATAGCCACAGCAACATCACCATCGAACTCGAGCTCCAGACTCAGACCATTCTCACTTTCTCTCGAGCTCATCAACTGCCACATAACCCATCAAGTGCCATGATCATCGCAACTCCATCATGCCATGTACTTTTCTCAACATCTTCCACTTCAACTGTCGTACTATCACTCACAGTGACATCAACTTCTCTACCATGATTGTCGTCTAACCAATAATGGCAGCAAGAAGCAACACCTTCTCAGTCAGACAATTACGTAAACTTCTCAACAGCTCCATCATTCATGCCATGATCATCGCAGACTTCAGGTCTCTCGAACAATCACTGTCCAGCAACCCATTTCTCCGACTTCGATTCTCTCTGTTATCAAGCTCACTGTCATCTCTTGTCAACTTCAATGGCATCTCTCGAGCCACAGCGAACCATCATTACTGAACCATCGTCACCAGCCACCATTAATGGCAGCAGCCATCAACTATCGAAGACCTTCTCAAACTCAACTACAGCTGCTATGCTTGAACTTAACCTCACGTAACAGCACACAAATCCTCTTCGCAAAAAGAAAAAAAAATGTTTGGCGCCTTAGCCAAATTTGAACTAGTGGCAGCCCTGAGGAAATGAGAAGGTGCTCTATCCATATTTGAATTCAAGTCGTCCCTTAACGTGTGCCAGGTTGTCCATAACAGTCTCTCTTGAAATGACTTTTTTGCCCTTAGTATTCGTTTCGCTCATAACTTTCTCATACGAAGTCGGAATGACTTCGTTCTTTCGCCGTTGGATTCGTAATCAAATCATCCACAAGATGGAGAGTAGAAATCCTGGAATGGACTGAGCTATACTGGGTCTTTGGCAATTCTTCTCTTGTAAAGCTCCATTTCGCTTGTTTCAGAGACGTAACCTAATAAAACGCACAAACTGGAAAAGTAATAATAAAACACGGTAATTCACACAAAATCTAGCAAATAAGAATAAGGAAATGATACTTAAAATGTATAAATTATGCACTTATCATCCTGCTGGTGCTTGGATTGTGTACGGACCATCCCAAGTTGGTGCGAACTTGCCTGCATTTTTATCCCGATGGTACTCCGAAATTTGAGGTAAGACATATTGTCCTTGAACAAAGTTTCGTAACTTGACTTTATTATGGTAGTCCCATGCCAACTTTCTTTGGTAATTTTCCATCTTCTGGAGTGCCACCTCTTTTTTTTCTTCCAAGTCATCTAATTTTTGTAACATTAAATCTGAATTTAGATTTTTCTCACATGCTTCTGTTCTAGTTGTAGGCAAAATGACTTCTGTTGGTATAACTGCTTATGTTCCATAAGTGAGTAGGAACGATGATTCTCCAGTGGATTCTTTTCTTGTGGTGCAGTATGCCCATAGTGTGTTATGAAGTTGTTCACACCATTGTTTGTAGTGCCCATCTAACGTTTTCTTTAAATTTGTTGCAATCGTTTTATTTGTGGCTTCGGCCTGTCCGTTACTTTGGGGATAAAACGGTGTGGATTTATGTTTCTGAATGTTGAAAGCTTCAAACAGCATATCAATATTTTTTCCTTGAAATTGTTTTCTGTTATCAGAAACTATGGTTGTTGGAATCCCAAATCGACAGATGATATTTTCAAATAAAAATGTGAACACATCTGAATCCCTGATTCGAGCTAATGCTTTGGCTTCTACCCACTTAGTAAAATAATCAGTGGCCAAAATTAATTATTTCCTCTTCTTGGTTCCTCAACTAACAGACCTACAATATCCACCCCCCATTTCACAAACAGCCATGAACTGAGTACAGGATTAAGTTCTGTAACAGGTGCTTTGATTCTTTTTGAGAAACGTTGGCAGTCTTCGCACCTTCGTACCATGTTTTCTGAATCCTTGAGCATGGATATTCAATAACCTTGCATTTTGGCTTTCAATGCGAGTGAGCGTCTTCCACTGTGATTTCCTGCATCTTCATAATGTATTTCTTTGAGTATGCGTAATCCCTCCTTATGTGACAGGCATCGAAATAATGGTCCTAAAAAGGACTTGCGGTATAGGATTCCATCCCGCAACTGGTAGTTGTCAGATTTCAGTTGAATTTTCCTTGCTTCTTTAGAATTGGTGGGTAATATTCTATCTTGTAAATATTGATGAATTGGGATCCTCCAATCTTGTTCATTTAATTCATCATCTGCTTGTTGAGGCATAGGTGCGGTGTTTTGTATTGCTAGATCATCAATGTCTTCGGTTACACCTTCTTCTATGTTATCAGCTGTTTTTAACTTTATGGATGGTTCATATATTCGTCCGACTTTGATGGATGTAATATTGGGATCTCTTATCATTGATGAAATGAATGCTAGTGCGTCAGCATGTCGATTCTTGTCTCGGGACAGATGGCGGAAAACTATACTTGGAATATGATTTGCTAGAGTTTGTACAAGATTTTTGTACTCTGTTAAATCTTCGTCGAGTGTTTGGTATCTTAATTCAACCTGTCGAATTATCAACTGTGAATCACTTTTGAGCCGGACATTGCTGATTCCTAACTCAATGATGAGCTTGAGAGCATGAACCACAGCTTCATATTCTACTATATTATTTGTATGCTCGTCAAACTCAAGTCGAAATGAATGTATCATCCGTTCACCCATGGGTGCAGTAATTATAATGCCAATTCCCGCACCTTTCTTATTTCGGGATCCATCAACAAAGACTTCCCACCTTTGTGAATTTGCAGAGCTCAAAATATCCTGTGGATCCTCTTCCTCACATCCTGGCAATCCTTTAATACAAATGTACAATAAAAAGTGAATAATTAAAGTGATGAAAATTTTAATGATAAAAACTGTGATTGAATTAATTTTTTTTTTCGTCTATCGGACCTTGGATTTCATAATCTTCCTCAATCGGGAAGTCCGCAAGGAAATCAGCTAAAACTTGGGATTTTTGTGCAGTTTGCAACTCAAAAATGATGTTGAATTGCTCTATCTGTGTATTCCATTTCGCGATCCTTCCAACTTTCCCGGTGTTCTTCAATATTGATTCTAATGGTGCTTTGCTCGGGACACGCACGTAATATGTGAGAAAGTAGGTACGTAATTTTTGGGTAGCAAAAACCAGTGACAAAATGAGTTGCTCAATTTTGGTGTAATTTCTTTCTGCTGAATTCATGGTCTTGCTAATGTAATATACATGTTTCTCCATTTTTTCATTCGTACGCACCAACACTGCACTTATTGCATCCTCCGTTGCCGCAATGTACAAAGTCAATATTTCTTCAGGTTCTGGCTTCTGCAACACTGGCAATGTGGCAAGATACATCTTTATGTTTTGGAAAGCTTGATCATATTTTTCATTCCAGTCAAATTTATTTTTCTTTTTGAGTATATCAAAAAATAGTTTGCATCTTTCTGAAGATCTGGCAATGAACCTACTGAGAGCAGCCAAACATCCATTCAATTTCTGTACAGTTTTAATGCTCTTTGGGGATGGCATGTTCGTTATTGCTTGAATTTTTGCGGGATCAACTTCAATTCCATTCTTTGTAACCAAATACCCCAAGAAACGTCCCGATGTCACACCTAAAATGCATTTTTCTGGATTGACTTTCATTTTAAATTTCCGCAATGCACCAAATATTTCAGCGAGATCTTGTAGATGATTCGCAGATAATTTACTTTTTACCAGCATGTCGTCAACATAGACTTTTAAAATTCGCCCAATCCAAGGTTTAAATATGGCGTCAACCAAGCGTTGATATGTTGCTCATGTATTTCGTAATCCAAATGGCATCCTGGTATAATAATACAACCCCCGTGGGGTGAAGAATGCAGTATGTTCTTGATCCTTCTCCGCAAGTGCAATCTGGTTGTATCCCGATTGACCGTCCATAAAGGACAATGCCTCATGGCCTTGCACGGCGTCCACTAGCTGATCGATATTGGGAAGTGGATAACTATCCTTTGGGCATGCCTTGTTTAAATTGGTGAAGTCTATACAAATTCTTACTCCACCATTCTTCTTTGGAACGATCACCATGTTGGAAATCCATGTTGGGTATCGTACCTCACGAATGAATCCTGCATTTAAGAGCTTTGTTAATTCTTTTTCCACAAGATTGTGATATTCTAGAGCGACCTTGCGTATCCGCTGCCGAAATGGTGTTGCATCGGGTCGTATTCGTAATTCATGATGTACAATACTGGGGTCTATCCCTGGCATGTCCTCCATTTTCCATGCGAATACGTCCACAAAATCATGAAGAAGCTTGATCAAATTTCGCTCCATATCGGCCTTCATCAGCGTTCCAATTCGTAGCTGCTTGGGAAATTCTGTAGTGCCAATATTCACAATTTTGGTTTCTTCTATAGAAGTGAAAACAGGTTTGGGAACTCCTATAGATGTTGGAGTTCCTTTTAATTGCTATGATGGTAGTCCTTCAGATTGTTGGTTTGATGAATTTCCTTGATTTTTGCTGCTCTCCCCTATTTCATTTGTAATTTTTGGTCCGATACTCTGTTTTAAGTATCGGTCTGTTTCCTCTTCTTTTGCTTTTGCCTTGCAGTCTTTTTTCTTATCCCGTTGTTGTTGTTCCCGCTCCTCATTCATCCGTACTTCCGCCAAAATACATGATTTAGCATCGTCCTGATCTCCTCTTATCTCCATTTCCCCTTGTGGTGTTGGGAATCGCAAGTATTTGTGATAGGTTGAGATGACACCTTTCAACTGGTGTACCCATAGTCTTCCGATAATTTCATTGTATGGGGATGGAGCATCCACAACACTGAACCTTGTCAAAATATTTATCGGTCCAGCAGAGACTTCCAAATCAATTTTTCCCTTTGGTCTTGAAGCTATTCCGTTGAATCCATAGATTACATAATGAGATGGAATTAATTGATCTTCACTGAGTCCCATTTTGCAAAATGTATCATAAAACATGACATTCAAAGAACTGCCCCCATCCAGAAGAAATTTTTTGACATTCCATTGGACATCGGCAAAGTAAGGACCAGAGGGTCGTTATGCATTTCGATTTCTTGATCCACCTCTCCCGCTGAGAAAATCAAGGGGGATGCCATCCAGTCTTCCCATGATTCTGTTATCCTTCGGGATACTTTAAAAATTTCATGGTCTCGGACTCTCTTGCATAATTTTTTTTCGATCGCACCATTCACATTTGTATCTCTTTTTTCAGAAAAAGAAATCATATTGATAGTTTGTTTGTTGTATGGGATATGAACTGCCTTCCCTTTATCTGATCTTGTTGTTAGTTCGGGTGTTTGAATAAATTCTTTCAACTCTCCAGCATCAATCATCCTTTGTACCAGAATAATGAAGTTTCTACATCGATCTGTTGTATGCCCTTTATAGCAATAATAGTCACAGTAGTCCTTTGATTTATGCGTAAACTCCGGTTGTCGCCCTTTTGAAAGCGGCCACGGAAAGTATGGTTTATTTTTTATGATTTTGAAAAGTTCAGAATATGAAATGTTAATTTTTGTAAACACTCTTTCTTAAAATTGATGAATGAACTTTTTGTTATCCCCTATTCGTGGGCGTTTTGATTCGCTAGCTTCAGCTTTATTAGAAATTTTTTTCTTTGGCTCGGGTGATGTTTCAATTGAATTTGTTCTTTTTGTACTACCTTGCTGTCGTGAGTTTAACCTTAGACATTGTTCTTGAACGTCTTGCAGCCTTCCACATGTTTTTATTATTTCTCTGAGTTGCCCCTTAGTTTTCGGGTTATTGCGATGAATGTCAACAAAAAGCTGGCATCTTCGGTCTGTTATTCCCCACTTGTAATGGTTAACCGCAGTATTTGAATCAACATTTTCGGTTTCCTGGCAAATTGCATGCCATCGGGCTGTATAATATTGAATTGATTCTTCTGTCCATGAAACAAGTGAGTATAACCTATATATCCCCGAATCGACGGTTTTGTTATACATGTACGCCTCGAGGAATTTCCGAACTAATTGCGCATATGATTGAATGGAATTTTCTTGCAATTTGTCATACCATGCTAATGCCGAATCTTTCAAACTTGAGGGGAAACACCGGCACATTATAGCATCATTTCGGTCCCAACGTGACATCACCAGATTGTAATACTTCAAATGCGAAGTCGGGTCCCTTGTCCCATCGTAACATTCAAATGTTGGAATATTGTATTCTCGAGGCAATTGTGCATATGCTAAATGTGGAGCCAATGGTGTTCGCTTGGCTTCCTTCAACACTTCTTCTATTCTCCCTCCTTATTTATTCTTTAAATTTTTTATTTCATCCTTCATTTGTTCCATTGCTTCAAAAAACCTTTGCCATTGTGTACGTTGTATCTCCTGGCCTTCCCGTTGCATCCTTGCTCCAGATGATGATCCCGCTAATACCATTCTTTGATCACGATTGTCCCTTACACTTTTGGGTGTTTGTCTACCAGAAGTTACTTCTTGGGCTCGTGGTCTTGTTGTACCTGGTCTCTCCCCACGTTGAATTGTATCCTTTAATGCTTGATTTTCCCTGGTCAGAGATGCAATTTGGTCAGCACAGACTCTTTGTTCCCTTCGCATCCCATTCATTTCCTGATCAAATTTTGTAAGTAATTTACATTATTTCGGGTATCCTCCTGAGGTGGAGAATGATTTTGGGCTATAGTATTTGATGTATATTCTTGAAAAGGTGTATGGTTTCCTGAATCACTCTGTTGAACCTCTGTCTCACTCTCTTCTTCCCTTTGGTGATAATTTCCACTTGTGTTACTTTCTTGATTTCCAGAATTTGCTTCTTGTGACATATCTTCTTCTGGCTTGTTTTCCCTTGGTTGTTTCTTTTCTTTCTTAGATGCTTTCTGAAAAATTTCCTTGTGCTAATAACTTTAAAAATTTAGTCATATAATTTCAACAAGCTAATTGATCAAAGAAACAAATAAAAACAGATTTATGGATCTTTTAATTCTTTTGAAATCTAACTATATTTTTGGTGGGGGGAAAAACAGCGTCTATCATAACACTTCTCCAATCTTAAAATTTACACGCAAAATAAAAGAAATCAGTTATTAGGACAAATTCATTCAGACTACAGATTCCCAAGTTTCATTGAAATTCAACTTTAATTTTTAAAAAATCATACAAGGAATTTCTTGCAATAAAACTCTTATATTAGTAAAATTCATTCAAGCCAAAAATTTCGACATTTCACTTTAATGAAAATCTTCCATATGATTACCAATCCCCTGATACTAAATTTCTCTACTTTTAAATACAAAAAATAACAGAAAAAATCATTTTTCTACAACAGGTAGGATAAATCCTTTGACACAGTCCCTGTTTCTAGCGCCAAATTGTTTATTGCCAAAATTCTCATCAGCATGAACAACCAATGATTTGCCAAAAGATCTAGATTGAAATCCTTATATTTCATTTTGTTACACTATATCACCTTAATATTCAAATCAAGTCATATAAGCACATCAGTCATGAAGAAGATTAAAGAACAACAATTCACCAAATTGGACATTCTATTAGAATTATATCTATCAATTTCAAGATCTTTACAAGTATGGAAAAAAGTGTATTCATACATCAATAATTTCATACTACATTACTCTGTAAATACATACCTAATAGTTTTACTCGAATTCCAATATCCTTCCTTCATCCTTTTTTCCCCAGATTTCCTGACCCCCTCTCTGTTGAATGAACTTCTCTATTTATAGTTTGTTCAATGGGTCCCTCTCTTTTTCCTTTCTGTCTATCCTTTATGTTTGATGAGTCATGTTTTCCCGATCTTGTCTGTCAATTTATTGATTATCGTTCCATTGTATTCTTTTGGTCTGATACCTCTTGTCCCGTTACTTCCTTTCGTTCTTTATATTTTATGATTATCTTTGGATCAGGATGATCGTGAGGTTGACAGGCAGCTTCTTTCTTATGCAGTGTCATGCTTTCGCATTTTTGTCCTGTTACCTTGTACTATTGTCACGTGCTCTTCGTACTTTATGAATCATCTTCTTCCCGATCCTCAGTGTCAGTTATGCAGCTAAAGTAATTTAAGCAATTAATGCTTTCACTTTTCCGCTCTATGCGCATTTATTGCTCCTGTTTTTCCCGTTCCATTTGCATTTAATGCTTTCTGTTTCGATCAGAGTACTAACACTTTCCCGATCGTACGTGTCGATCATGCAATGATATTTTCAGTCTTTTACATCTGTCATCCACTCTAACTTTTATAAGGTTTTGATTGTGTGTTTCTCGCTCTTTTATAAATCTCTGCTTCTTTGCCTAATCGTTTGACATGTGTTATCTTGACTTTTATTTCCTAACAGAGATAAAACAGGGAAGAGTGGAGTTTGATTGAAATATGGAAACATTGTTTTACACGGAGAAGAATTAGGTAATGTAGCTGAAGCGTGTTGAAGGTGGTTGAATCCGTGTTTATTACGGAAATATAGTTGGTCGGTGCCGATCGAGTTTCCTAAATCATTTAAAACTCTTGAGAAGAGCGGTGCCTAGAATACTATAAATAAGGCCGTGAACTACCTTGGGAGATATACCTTGACAGACAGAGAAGACCCGGACACAGACAGAGGCAGAATACCTTCACGGACGGACGCGTGATTTTCAGTTGGTCGGTTAGTTTGTGTTTTATTTTTCTTAATTAATTTTTATGGCTTTTGAGAAAGCCATGTTGGGCTAATTCTCTTTTTAGGGCGAAAGGATGAACTTGTAGAGATGGTTTTCTTTGTGTTTCAAAACTAGGGTTTTCAACTATATGAATTTAATATCATTATTTTGTCTCTCTCTCAATGTTTTACCTTCTCGGTGATTTTTCATGTTCTATGCCACGTATAGCTCATTGTTTGATTAGTAGAGGAACTCGTTGAAACCTTGTACGAAATCGTTTTTATGAATACTCTTTGGCTCTTTATGCCTCGTATACTTAGTACTTTGAAATTCTACCTTAGGTTGAGAACAAACAATTCTTTTTGAAAATTATTTCTTTGATTCTTAAACGAAAAATCCTCCGTGTATTAGTAGCTAGATTTGCTATTTTACATGAGTAAAATCGAGACCCTTTGTGACGAACGAAATTAAACCCTAATCTATAACGGATTCCCGGAACCTTAACGTTTCCTCTTACTGTTTTTTAAACTTTACTAAATAGTTTTAGTTCACTCGTTAACTTAATTCTTTATAAATAAAACCTAAAAAAACATTTTAATACACACTCCTCTTGGGAACGAACCGTATTTGCTCTTATCTACATCTTTCGACAATGTGCGCTTGCGGTAAAACAAAGTCGGTTTTCCGACGCATCACTTATGGTTTAGTTCAAGATTATGTTGATTTTACGCAAGAGTTTCGTAACTTTACGTTAAATGAAACTAAGGAGAGGATGGACTTTTTCATGGCCAAAGATGCAGAAATACGGGGTATACAAAATGATGTGATCATGTTGAACTCACAGCTTGCCCATTTTCGTCATCAACAACCACCCATTGGGTTTGGCACGTATAATCAAAATATGCCACCACCGATGTGGAACACCATGGGTCAGGGATCGTCATCAAGAATGCAATCAAGTAACTATAATTCCAGACCCCACTTGCCTCCGTTTATGCCCCCGCGCTCGGCGTCCAAGAATCAAGATACGAAAGAGTAGTAATTCATTAGCATTGAATTATTAGTTGAACATAAAACTTTTTCTTTTGTCATATTTAAATTGTCTTTTCAAATTACTTTTCTTACATTATCGTTGTATTTTACCTGCTTTCTGTTGTCATCTCCTAAGATATTTATAATCTTTTATTTTGTCCTTTATATCTGTTTTGTATTGTCAATTCAAAACTCTGTTTTTTTTCCTTTGTCGTTTTGGTCATTTGGTATTGTCTTGTCAACCGACATTTCATATCTCTGATGCGTCTGTTCACCCCACTTGCCTCAACTCTGTTTTTGCATTAAAATACCAATCGTGTTTGGTCATATCAAAACTCAAAATCTTATCTTAATTTGCCTATAAATTGAACGCTCGATTCTCAAATTATACAAATCAAAAATACAAACATCAAAAAACAAATGACATACTATCAAAATAACAATTAGTACTATGGTTCTTGTTCTTCTATTCCTCCTCCTCATTATTCTTCTTCTTTTTCTTTTTCTTTTTCTTCATCTTCTTTTTCTTCTTCTTCTTCATCGTGTGATGATGATAACAATAGTTTGTACTCATCAGACGAAGGTTTACTTGCATTGAGCCAAAATAACCAAGCAGTCACTGCGGGATTCATTGTTTCAAGTATGAACTGGCCACATACTCGTATGATAATACCAAGACAGCGTGAGGATGTTGCAAAACTTCTATAGAAAGATTACTTTTGTAGAAACCCGACGTTTCCTCCTCATGTATTTCGTAGAAGATTTAGAATTCGGCGAGAATTATTCAACCGTATATTGGGAGATGTCGTAGTTGTAAATAATTATTTTGTTCAAAAATAAAGATGTTTGTGGTGTTCTTGGATTAACCCCTCAGCAAAATATTACTGCAGCAATAAGAATGTTAGCTTACGGATGTGCGGCAGATGCAATAGATGAGTATTTACGGATCGGAGAAACCACAGTCTTAGAAGCAACTCGTAGGTTTTGTAAGACGATAGTGCATCTGTACGAGAAAGAATATTTGCGCACACCAACTAAGTGTGATGTTGAACTGCTTCTTTCTGAGAACAAGGAAAGGGGATTTTAGGGGATGCTGGGTAGTGTTGATTGCATGCACTGGAAATGGGATAAATGCCCATCAGCTGAATCAGGTGCTTACACTGCGTACAAAGGTAGTGAAAGTATTATCCTGGAGGCAGTGGTGTCATATGATCTGTGGTTTTGGCATGCATTTTTTGGTATGCCTGGTTCTAACAATGATATAAATATGATGAACCGTTCTTATATTTTCAAAAAGCTTATCAACGGGAAAGCACCGGCTGTGAACTTTGTTGTCAACGGACATCAGTACGATATGGGGTATTATCTTGGTGAATGAATATACCCGAAGATAGCTACTACTGTGATGTCGATTAAACATCCAGATTCCCAAAAGAAATAAAAAAATTCTGTTATGCAAGAGGGTTGCCGAAAAGATGTAGAACGAGGCTTCGGCGTACTGCAAAATCAATTTGCAATCATCAAGCAACCAGCACGAATGTGGAATCCTGACGTACTAGCATATATAATGAAAACTGTAATCATTCTACATAATATGATAGTGGAGGATGAGCGTTTACCCGGTGATTGACCGCATGAGTATGATCAACGCAGCCACGGTGCACCGGTAAATATTTCTAGATACAACACTGCTGAACTTTCGAGAATGAGAGTGGACCAACGCCGACGTGCAGTATTCGACAAAGATACTCATATTCATTTACGAAATGACTTGATCGAACACTAATGGTCAGATTTTGGTGAGGAATAAAAATTTGTAAATCCCTTAGATAGGTTTTGTGGGTAAATCTCTTGTAAACCCGCTCGAGACACAACTCGGCCGCTAGGGGCGCCTAGGGGTTTAAAGCCTTGCTGCACATGCTAATTGCATCCGCGATGCCTGCAAAAGTGAGTTTAGCTCTACTTATTAGCTCATGTATTATCAATATATTTTAATAGATGGCCACATTTCATTAGTTAATTGTTTTTGTAAAACAGTTGAACGTAAAATCATTTCATTGAATCGAAAAGGCATACATCGGGTAACATTAAAGGAAATGAAATAAAATAAATCAGTAGATTACACTTAAACACTTAAGCAAACCCATTATCAAACCTTCAATGGGTCGTATGACGCTCGGGACGACGTTCTTCACATCTTCGGAGAATAATCAACACAAAAGGATTGTATTCTTCAATCATCCTTATGATCTCGAAATGAGGTTGGTACCTGAAATCTGAACCTTTCCATCTTCTCCATTCCTCAAGAGATCTGGCAACAACTTGATCATCAGTTTCATTCCTAATTCTTCTTTCATTCACCTTAGCAGTTAAAGAAGAAAATTCTAGTACTGCCCTTGTGATTTCCATATATCGACAAAAAAGGCATGCTTTGTTCCGGTTATTGGGGTTACCGGTTTCATTACAAAAGTTAGCATGGATATGTTCTAACCATTCCATGCTCATTGAACCATTCATCCGACGTTCATGACCCCTTGCTGGATAATGTAATACTATGTTTTGACATGGGGATAAATCTTCCTCTACGGTAAAATTCTCTGCATTAAACCTAAAATTTTCGTAAGCCATAATTATGAAAACGAGAGATTATAACTTTTCTATGAAATGTAAAAGATTTGGATTTGAAATGGGAATGAAAGATATAAATTCATTTATTTATAGGTGTATCAGAATACAAATTATAGTCGTTGATCAACGGTAACAATTCAGTATGGTAACAAAACGGTGACAAAATCAGGCAAATTAGCCAGGCAGACGCCTAGGGGCGTGCCTAGAACTTAGCGGACGCCTAGACGCACGCTCCATATTGGGAGGTGCCTTAGCATGACGTTTAGATATGGGCGGTATCCTAGGGTTACGCTCCAATGGGGCGGTATTCTAGTGTTACGCCTGTTAGTGGGCGTGATCCTAGACGCTCGCTCCATCAGGCGTAGTCCTAGGTTAACGCTTCATCAGGAGGAGATTTGGTTATCGTCCATGTTTTCAAGCGTTATTCTAGCGTAACGCCTGACATCAAGTGGTTCACCACACAGCCACTTACCATCAGGCGGACGCCTACGCCACCGCTCGACTAAACCAAGTTTAGTCCAGAAAAAAGACTAGATTTACTCAGCAACAGTGTATATTCGGATTTAAAGACTATCTATGATCGTCCCGCTGTGGCTCTCATTTCCGGACTAAAGACTACTTCTACTCTTTAATCCGTGAAATGGTCCAGCCATTGTGGACGCTTTTAATAGACATTAGTTACATTACATGGTCATATACATAATAACAGAAAACTCTAACTAGCTAATTGAACCGTACTACATGGATTCAAAACCCTATAATAAACAACTAATTTTAATTTTTTTATTATATTTACGATGTTACACTTTTACTCGTTGATAATCTCAATTTGAATATTATTTTTTTTGGTTGATGCAAAATGAATACAAATTATTATATAAATAGATAAATTTAGTAATAAACTTGTTGATGATATTTAAGGTGTTTATTACCCTAGAATAAGTCAGTCAATTAGTCTTTGATTTTAAATCCTGTTTAAAAAAATATAAAAAGAGAACGTACAAGTTTATGTGTACGGAGAAAAAAACTTTACATTCAAAGAGCGCTCTAGACATTCTTTGCCCAGGGTCATCGAAATATTAGAGACGGCCCTGACCTTCGGTCACCAATCATCCATAGCACAAACAGCAATGTCCCTACATTCAAACTATTACTTGTAACTTTCTTGTTAGTGTAGTAAGGAAGATTCTCAAAAGTAGAAAACGTATTCATCATAGTTGTTAGCTCGTGTTAGGGCATCCACAATGGGACGATCAAACCCATCGATCAAAGATCAAAAAATTTGATCTTTGATCAGGGGTAAGAACAGCGGGAGATGATCAGGCGAGTTTCTAGCACGGCGTTTGGTGGCAAGCGAGGTACCATTTTCTCGCTTGAAAACACGGACGAGACAATAACCCATCGCCTGGTACAAGCGAAATTGTATCCTCCCTCCCTCCAAAAAAAACACAGGCGAAATCCCAGAACCCCTCCCAATACCCAAGCGGGATTCCATTCTTTCGGCTGTTGAAGCGACGTCCCAAACACTCGCTTACCACCCGTGCGAAGAAACCATGTTATGAAATGATCCGGGCGAGAGAGTAGAGGTTCGTCCCATACACGTGCGAGTGATGTGTGTGGGATATTGACAGACGAGTGGTTAGGAGGTCGTCCGGGTGCATGAGGCGAGATTTGAACCTCTCGCCTGTCCAAGTCAGCCGATTATAACCCTAAAAATCCATATTTTCTGTTCTTCATCTTCTTCGCCTCCTTTAGCCTTCTACTCGCCCAGCCGCAACCCTACAACAACCCCATTTTTCCCAACAATTCCTTCCGTTGACGAGAACCCATAACCTCATTTCCATTTTCATACTAAATCTTAAACAAAACCCAAGCGAAATCAAGGTATACCTTCTACCCTAAAAATATTAAATTTAATTGTTTTAATTTCATATATAATTTAGATGATTTTTTTGTTAAATTAGTTGTAGATGTTGTTTAATTACTATATTATAAACCCATAAATTGAAATATGACTTTGTGTTATAATTATAAAATTGGGAATTTATTTAGGGTTTATGTACATGTTATGAATTAGGGTTTAAAATTTGTTGTTATTTGTTAAATTGAACATACAATACGAAATTTTTGTAGCTTAATTTTAGTGGGTTTATGTTTAATTTTTGGTTGAATGTAGTATGTTGTGTAGAAATCAAAGGAATTAATTTTGATTTAATTTTGATTTAATTTAAAAACAAATGTGTATGGAAATATTTGCAATTGTGTAATTTGAATTAGATTTGTTATAATTGGTGTGATTGTTGTATTTTGATAATGATGTATGTATTTTTTGAATGTTTGATGTATAATTCTTTGTCCAAATGTGTATGGAAATTTTGCTTTTCCTACATGTTTAGGTGGTGTTTAATTAATTTTGAATGTTTATGCATTGTGGTGATAGATTGAGTATATTGACAATGTTCTATTATTTGTTTCGGCAGATGTCTAGCAATGTTGTTTCGAGATGGGTTGGCAGAAAGAAAACCAGCAAAAAAGCTAAAATCACAGAGGATTCTGAAGCACAGTCCATGGTCCCCGAGTCAGTAGATGTTCCGGGGTTGGAACATTACACCGTTGTCGAAGATACGGAGGAACATGTTTCTACAAATATTACATACTCCTCTGACGCCAACTTCAGGTTTGACCATCGTGGTTCTCTTAAATCAGTTCTACAGGTCTACAAGAGAATTACTCAGGAGTCTAATAAGGTCCAATATATAATAGAAAGGGGAGGTTGGGGAAGATTACTATCCCTACCTATAGTAGATTCATCCCACGCTCTAACTGATTTTATTATCGAGCGGTTTTGGGATACTACCAACACATTTCATTTTTCTTTTGGGGAGCTTGGGTTCACTCCCCTCGATTGGGTTATGTTGACCGGGCTTAGTATCGGTGTCGGGAGATCAGTTCCTTATGAGCCACAAAAGTTTAAATTTGAATATGTCCGTGCGAATATCTTTCCTGAACTGAAAGATAATGCGGTATGCAAAAGAGAAGGTGTTCCACAACAGTGGGTTTCAGATGCAATAACTCTCAAGTTTTTGACCACCTATTTTGATATCGCTACATTGAACGCGGCGAACGATGATAGTGTCCTTGCGTATAGAGTTGCGAGGGCGTTCTATATGTATGTTCTGGGGAATTTCTTTTTCCCAAATGCAAAAACATACATTGATGCAGGATGGTTGGCTACTTTTGAAAATCCAAATGAAGTTGATCAGTACGACTGGGGTGGTCCTGCATTCTCAAAATTGTATTCGGGTCTCGCCACGGCTTCTAGGGGACAGAAATCAGTATCCGGCCCATTCCAAATTTTGGAGGTAATTTATTTAACGTTAAATGAATTAAATTTTCTTACAATTTAATTGTTATATCGTTAAATCATTTTGAATGTATTTATGTTGTAGTTTTGGGGATACGAATATCTTGGGATATTTCGTCCAAACAAGACTACGGCTAAAAGTGAACATGAATGGCCAAGATGTCGTAGGTGGTTCGCCCCCCGGAAGAAGGGTGTTGATATCGTGAAGTCAAGGACTGAACTGAATCAGTTATCTGCAGAGTCTGTGACTTGGCAACCATGTCTTACTGCAGTTATACCGGAAAAAATTGGTTGCAAGGCAATAGAACTTTCTGGACAACGGGTTACATTCTCCTGGCTCGGCACTGTAAGTTCTCTAGTTCTTTTCTCTTACAATCTTACATTTTCCAACTCGTACTGTTGTGACATGGTTGGTATTTATTTATTGTCATTTTATTGGATAAAGCACAATATGTATCTCGGAGACCGTTGTTGGAAGCAGAACAACCCAACTTGGGGTATTCCTGCAAACCCCCCTAGTTGCATTTCCAACTTCGGTGACGATAAGATTGAGGACATGACATCCAGAGCTCACGGAAATTGTAGTGAATACGTATGTGTCGTGGAATACGAGGTTTATTATGAATATTGGCGACATGTTACCAGCCTCTAAATATGTGACGGCAGTTGATTGGGAGGTTGAAACGTATGGATATGCGGGTGACCGTATCAAACACAACATCCCACGACGCCGTGATCATGTACCCATTCCTCCTCCCCAACAACTACCATATGTAAGTATTGAACAAAGTCGTGAAAAAATTGATTACGGTTTATGAAATGTTGTGTTTCTAACGGTTATTCTAATTTTTTTCCACCCCAGATGGCGGCTTATGATTTAGTACAAGACTTTGCTGATTTTACGCAAGAGTTGCGGGATTTTACCTTATCAGAAACTAAGGATAGGATGGACTACATCATAGCTAAGGAAGTTGAGTTCAACATTTTTCGAACTCAGACAGCCGCTGAAAACCTCCTCCTACAAGATCAGGTTTCATTGTTGACCAGACAGCTAAGCCAATCCAGTCAAGAAAAACCCTTAGGTTTTGCCTCTTATGCTATAACACCACCTCCCGGTTCTTGATCAACAGTTCGCCCAACGCAGAACGTCAGACCATCTTTCCCGCCATTTATTCCACCAAGATCGAACTCCGGTTAAATAAAACATTTTTAAAATTTAGATTGTATTTAAAAAGAACTTCTTTGGTTATTTTTATTGTTGATTTAGTGTTAAATGAAATGTTATTTTTATTTACTAGGCCGTTTATGTAATATGATAATTTTACAGCACATTACTATAGTTATATGACCGTTTTATGACCGTTATATTACCATTTTTTTTCCTTGCATAACGGCTATATTTTGTATTTGAGACCACTATAAATAAAATTCTATAGCTACCTTCCTCATTTCATTATTCCCACATTTTAGTTTTCAATGTCTGGGTACGAAAATTTTACCCTTAATGCAAGCAATTTTACTTTAGATGAAGATTTATCCATATGTCGAAACATAGTATTACATTATCCAGCAAGGGGTCGGGAACGTGATATCAATGGTTGTATGACCATGCAATGGTTGGAACACACACATGCAAACTTTTGCGATGAAACCGGTAATCCCAACAACCGGAACAGAGCAGGCCTTTTTTGTCGATATGTGGAAATTACTAAGGAAGTATTTGAATTTTCTTCTTTAACTGCTCGGGTTAATGAATTTCGTCTTAGGAATGAAACTGATGATGAAGTTGTTTCCCGATTACTGGAGGAATGGACAAGATGGAAACGAACTGATTTCCGGTACAAACCTCATTTTGAGATCTTAAGGGTAATGGATGAATTCAATCCTTTTGTGTTGATCTTTCTACCTAGTAGGCCAGAACGTCGTAAACGTCGTCCGACAAACCAAGCCTTACGGTTTCACTTATAGGTTTATTTCTTACTTGATTTTTCTGTACCGGTAGTTTATTTTTCTTTCCCTTTCATGTATGTCTTTTTTGATTTAGTAAAAGTATTGTACTAGCATAAGGTGTTCTTCCGTTGACGACGATTCAGGCGCTATTATTAGGTCACTAGCATAAATAAAAATTCAAACTCTAAAAAAGAGATAGATTAAACTTTAACTTAAATTGATAAATTTAGGAGTTAATTCCGATTACATTTTGGACTTCATGAACTCGTAGCTTGCTACAAATATGAATTCTTTCCCCATTTTCTGAAAGTAGTGCATTTTAGCGATTTCCTCCTACACAAGCGGACGAAACAGTTAAATAATTTGTTATTTGACATTGTTGTTATTGATAGAGGAGACAACTTTTCTAATGGTATGCATACTTATAAATTGTTGGATCGATAATCCTAAATGGGTGTGGTTAAAGATCCGTTGTTGTATAGATACATAATCAGCTATTCCCTTTCGAATAAACTTGGTATCTATCATAAATTTGTACAACAAATATTTGGGGTTGAATTTCCATGTTCCTCACCAAAATGTGTGTGGATCCTCCCCCATAAGGTTTCTGGATCAACAATTCTGACTATAACATCATGACGTAAGGTTTCGTAATACCAGGATTTTGTTATAGCCAAGTCTTCAGTTGAATGAAATGTTGACATGGGTGGAGGTAAGTTTTGAAGTGAACAAAAAAAGAAAGATGATTAAATAGAGAAAAATAATCTATTTCATTTCATTGCCTTGTCAAGTTACATAAAATATCACTGACAAATCATCTCATTGCCTTGTCAAGTTACAGAAAATATCTCTGACAAAGTTGAAAGATAATCTTTGCTTTGAAATGTGGTCGGTGTCAGGTCAATTCATCTCATAGCCTTGTCAAGTTACATAAAATATCTCTGACAAATCTGAAAAATAATCTTTGCATTGAAATGTGGTCGGTGTATTGTCAATTTATCTCATTGCCTTGTCAAGTTACATAAAATATCTCTGACAAATCTGAAAAATAATCTTTGGATTGAAATATGGTTGGTGTATTATCAATTCATCTCATTGCCTTGTCAAGTTACATAAAATATCTCTGAAAAATCTGAAAAATAATCTTTATATTGAAATGTGGTCGGTGTCAGGTCAATTCATCTCATAGCCTTGTCAATATCAATATTCAAAATTCAGTTTTACTCTTCTAATATAAATAACCACACTGGCTTCTCCATCAATACAAACCGAGTTTATCATTAGCTCTTGCTCAAAAAATTACAACACGGAAAAAAATGGCAAACTATCTAAATCATATAGACAACTATGGTTACTCTTCTAGTTTTCCTCAGTATATTTCTTATACTTCTTCTTCTTCTGGTTCATTAAACTATGATGATAACAGTAGTTACTACTCATCAGATGAAAGTTCACTTGAAGCGAACAGTAATAACCTAGCAGTTACTGCTGGTTTAATGTTGTCAAATATGAACGCTCCACATACACGTACAAAAATAGCAAGACAACATGATGTAGGTGCCAAAGGTCTATGGAGAGACTATTTCTGCAACAACCCGACGTTTCCGCCGAATGTATTTCGTAGAAGATTCAGAATGCGTTATTCAACCGTATATTGGGTGATGTTGTTGCGGTAAATAGTTATTTTGTGCAAAAAAATGATGCATGTGGTGTTCTAGGCTTAACTCCCCATACAAAAATTACTACAGCAATTAGAATGTTAGCTTACGGTTGTGCGGCGGATGCAATCGATGAGTATTTACGTATTGGGGAAACTACAATTTGGAAGCAACCCGCCGATTTTGCAGGGTGATAGTCCAACTATACGAAAAAGAATATTTGCGGACACCAACTCAGCGTGATGTTGAACTCCTCCTCGATGAAAACCAAAAAAAGGTATTTCCAGGGATGCTTGGTAGTGTGGATTGCATGCATTGGAAATGGGACAAATGCCTTTCCGCTGAATTCGGGGCTTATACCATTTACAAGGGTAGCGAAAATATTATTTTGGAGGCAGTGGTGTTGCATGATCTTTGGTTTTGGCATGCATTTTTTGGTATGCCGGGTTCAAACAATGATATCAATGTGAAGAACCGGTCGTATATTTTCAAAAAGCTTATCAACGGTAAAGCACCGGCAGTTAACTTTGAGGTCAATGGAAATCAATATAATATGGGGTACTATCTTGGGGATGGAATATACCCAGAGACAGCAACTATTGTGACTACCATAAAACATCCTGATTCCCAAAAGAAATAAAAATTTTCAGCTATGCAGGAAGGTTGTTGAAAGGATGTTGAACGGGGGTCGGGGTATTACAAAGGTCAATTTGCAATTATCAAACAACCCGCAAGAATGTGGAATCCTGACGTGTTAGCTTATATATGAAAACTGTCATTATTCTACATAATATGATAGTGGAGGATGAACATATTCCCGGTGACTGGCCGCATGACTATGAACAACGAAGCCATGGTGCTCCATGTGTCATTTCAAGGGACAACACTGCTCAACTTTCAAGAATGGTGAAGGACCAACGCAGACGTGCAGTATTCGATAAACAGACTGGGGTTCGTTTGAGAAATGACTTGATCGAACACATATGGTCATCTGTTGGGGATAAGTGAATTGTTTTATTGTCTTTTTGGCTGAATGTGTTGTAAGGAATACACTTATTAGTTATATTTATATTTAAAGTGATCTTTCGAGTGCATCTAGTTTCTGAAGTAATTTTAAAAAATAATTCCAAAATTAGGAGCCGTTAAAAACATAAAAATCTATTGGTATTAAATTAAACTGAAAATTCTAAATAAATGGATGAAATTAAATAAACAATATGACAATAGTAAATAATAATGGCCTCTATGATTGGGTTAATCTTTTCCTCAAAATTTCACCCTTCCTCAGTTCGATGTACTGTCTTGATACAACATCCATTTGTGACAGATCCATCGTCATTATACGGAATACCTCTTCTACTTCTTGCCTAGCTTGTATTGCCGCAAACTTTGCATTTGAATCAGCTAATTTAGCTTCAAACTTTGCTTTATCATTAGCTAATTTTGCTGCAAACTCAGCATCTCTTTGTGCCATCTTCATATCTCTTTGTTCCGTACATTTGGCGTTGAAGCTTTGTTGCTCTCTATAAATATTTTCCATCAATTCCTGTTGTTCAGTAAATTTTGCTTTCCCTTTTGTCTTTTGTCGTTTCGCCTCTTTTTCCCCATTGGACGGATTACTGTGTTTTGGATATCTCCTAGGTCGTCAAAGGCGCTTGGACCATCTAGGCTTAAGTCTGGTGTGTCCTGTACGTCCTGAGATTCATTGTCGTAATCAGACTCTGCTTGTGATGAATCGAAAACAAATGTCGACCTTCTTGAATATTTAATTGTTTCTAGCATAACTGTGTAGCAATCTTCATGTTTAAAACTTCGACCAGTGGCTTCCTTGAAAATCCTACGGACTTCTACGAACTGGTATTTCAATTCAATATGTTAAAGTATATACAATCATATGGATTAATGTAATAAGTATAATTAAACGAGTTGTTACCTTATTTTCAGGGCCCCAGCCAGTATGATGTTCCCTTTCTACTTCAGCCTCCTTTGCAGACAACAACGCAACATCTTTACTTATAATTTGAAATCGTTTCTGAAGGGAGGTCCAACTACGTGCTGGCATAGTAGGTATATCTTCTTTCATCCGACATAGAATACGTGATCATAATTGATCTTCATATTGATCGGTACCAATGCTAGAATCTTGAGAAATTGACAAATGAATTCTACACATCGTAACATCTTCAAAAGACGAAAAATTTGGACCTCGTGCTTTTGATGGTGGCATTTAACTAATCGATTTCAAATAAGAACCAACTTTAGAATTTTCACACAAAATATGTATGAATTCAGTAAAATGCCATTGGTCTCCTATCCCATATATATAGGGTAAAAATATAGTCGTTAAACTCCAAAGGTAACATTTCAACGGAAGTATTAACGGTCACCTGAACGATGGGGTATCATCTCGCACCACCACGAGCGAATCCATGGAGGCTCGCCCAGCTCCAGGCTAGGCCCTGCTGTCTCGTCCAATCGTAAGCGCCACTTTATAATCTCGCCCGTGATTTCAAATTTTGGACGGTATGTCAGCACCTCGCTTATGTATAGGCGGTCTTCTAGAGTGTCGTCTGGTGGAGCGGAATTTTAGTATCCCTCTTGAGCTGGCGAAATGCCAACTCTGCGCCCGTATTTTTAAGCGAGATTCTAGAGAATCGTTCGGTGACAGGCGAGGCTTTATAATTTCGCGCGACTATAATTTTTCGTCGTCGATCAGCGACGGGATTTAATCTCGAACAGTGATTTTTCCTCGACTAAAAACTATAATTGATCGAGGACTGTGGCTGTATTTCACCGACTATCGATCCAATTTTTGATCGTCAAAATAGTCGACGGTTGCAGATGCTCTTAAAAGCTAGAGAAAGAAAAAGTACACAGAGACTAATTACGTTGACATCGTGGAGGGAGAGATAGACTTTTTTGAATCTTCAAATACTAGAATTATTACAAGATAAAATATATGAAGATTAAGAATTGGAGGTGTTGACTGATGAGGTGGTATTTTGTTTAAACAATAGAACAAGTTCTGGTTGTGCTCTAATTCTTTACATGGAAATCATTTAAGGTCTAAGATGATGTTAAATATACGTGGTTTAAGGTCTGAGACCATCATATCACTACGGGAGGGTCTGAAGCAAGTAAGTCTTAAAAGATTTAAGATTTATGTAATCCGACCACTACTGAACAAGAAAAACATCTATATTAAAAGGAACAATGGTGTTTTTATCAATCGACCGTCTACAATTTGAATACATCAATCTTACTTATAAAAAGAAATGGTCTAAGCCCAATAAGCCCAATGAATACATCAATCTTACTTATAAAAAGAAATGGTCTAAGCCCAATAAGCCCAATCCAATGGACTGTAATCTCTTTTTTCATATATCGGCGGTTGTCATTTCTCAGAATGTGAATTCATCCATGTTTCCGCACTGATCCGACAGCCCAGATATCTTCGTTCCTTTGGTACCCCCACACATTAGATCGCCCATTAACTCTCGACTTTACTCCTCTCTGGCTCTCTTCCGTTACCCAAATTCTTCTCCTCCCTCTTCCGTTTCATGCACAGAAACCTCAATCTAGGTAAGGCCAACAGTAATGGTAATCATCTTCCCAAGCCTTCTTAAACCAATTCCAAAACCAATTACTCTCGACTTTCTCAAACCAATTCCGAACCTTTCAAGATTTCCCCTACATAAAACTCAAACCAGGTAATCATCTTCCCACCTTTCTCCATTTCCTAAAGGTTATGATCGATTTCATATTAAAAGGTACAAACAATTGATTCATCTTAGATGTTTGTTTCATTCAATTTTCTATGTCAACTCTTTACCCATAATTTTGATGGTCCAAATCCTGATTTGTTTTGGTTTTGTGTTTTGTTTTTTGTGTTTTGTTTTTTGTTTTTTGTTTTTTGTTTTTTGTTTTTTGTTTTTTTTACCAACAGAAATTGGTGTTGCCTCAACTCCAATTTAACAGGTCTTCTTCTTCAAAAGGTGGGTTTAATTTATATGGTTTCAGACTTTAGGTTTGAATTTTTGTAATTAGGGTTCTTAGTTTGTCCTGTAGTTTTTTTGGTTACCTACATTTGGAAATCCTATAGTTTTGATCCATGTTTTATCTCCATCACTGTTGTGCAAATGTTGCCAGATAAACCCTTCATGTTTTGACTTTAGTTTGTGTTTCTTTGGTTATGAAAGGTCTGCAGAGATGTACAATGTTTATTAGTAGATCTTGCACTTGAAATACAATATTTGAATTGAATACCTAAAAATTTTGTTGAAATTTGTAGGGTGATTACAACTGCCATCTTCAATTCAGTAGGTGTCACCTCACCAGGTTTATTGCCAAGGTACCAGACCATTACTGTTGGCATTACTCCTCCGTTTTCACTATAATATATATATATATATATATATTGATTTTGTTTTGGGACATCCTATATCTATAATCCCCTGTTGATTCAACTAACCAATACTTTCATTACGTTGCAGCAAGTACTCAACTATTTCACATACAAAGCTGTGAGAACTGTTCTTAATCAGCTTCATGAGATGAACCAAACTTAATATTGGTTTTACGAGTGAGTTAATCCTCCTCTCTTCTGCATAACACAATTTTCCGTCTGAAAGAGTATTGTAACCTCTGATTAGCTGTTAATACATTACCATGCATCAAAAATTATGTCATTACATAATTTTACGCTGGCAACATCTTCATTTTACTAAGGTAAATAGTTAATTTACACCATTGCAACGTCTTGAAGGTGAAAACTCATTTAGGTGATGTGATCAGGTACCCATGCTCCCTTATACCTTTAAAAACACCTAACAGTTCAGTAAAGATTATGAGATTATCTTTGATCACAGGAACTTTCGTTTAATCTTTCAGTCCATGCATGAAATATAAGAAGTTTATGTGCTACAAGAAGCTTAACTCCTGCTGCTTCTTCCATATATCCAAACCATTGATATGAAGGTGCAAACGTCAAGTCAATTGCATTAAAAACAACGAAAAAACTTGATGACTAACTGAGTTTTTTTGCATATGCAGATTACAAAAGTGGTCGGCCAAATTACATGCAACGCTGATAAATATGTGTTATACTATACCTGCAACAATACTGCCAGAAGGATAAACAACAAAAGCATGGAACTGGCTTTTTCTTTTTCCAATATCTAAGTTTTGTGGCGATAACTATTTTTCGTGTTTTTTATTATGCGATGTTTATCTTTTGATTATGCTTTTTCACCAATTTCTAGAGCCAGTTTTGAGAGGATTACAGACAATCGTTGATGGCAAAACCGAAGGTGATATCAACCCTAAACTAGATTGATAGAAGTATTTGAGAGAGAGATCATCCATGTACCCTACTTTGAGGCCAACTGGTGGTGAGCCTGTTATTGCTATCAATCTGTTGCAGTAACAGCTGTTGGGGTTTGGTTTAGAAAATGAAAACTCACGTTTAATGTTCTCAGTAGTGGGAATTTAATGGTATTGTTGACCACCGCTTTCATGGAGTGTTTCTACAAGAGTTTATGTCTGATTGTTGTACATACTCTATGACAGGGACCTGAGTAAATAGTCTAATTTATTTTTGGTTTCAGGAACTGGCTGTTCATCAGTAGCTTATGGTGCATCAGAGGAAATAGGTCCATTCAGGTTAAGCAAATCTGGTACAGGTTTATACTTAAACAAGTTATCATGGAACTCCATAGCCAACTTACTATTCATCGAAAGTCCGCCCGGAGTTGGTTTCTCTTATTCTAATACATCCTCAGACTTACTAGACTCGGGTGATCGGCGCACCGGTATGTACTTTAATATGTTTACTTTAAACCTGAAATTTTGCAACCGATGGAATTACGTAGTGATAGTACTATTTGTGATACGTTTTTGTTTTAAACCGATTATTTTAGCTAAGGATTGTCTCGAATTCGTCATTAAATGGTTAGAACGGTTCCCGCGGTACAAGATACGGGATGTCTACATAAATAGAGAAAGCTACGGTGGTCACTACATCCCTCAATTAGCCAGGGAGATAATGAGACACAAGAAAATAACTAAACATCCCATCAATCTAAAAGGAATCATGGTTCGTAACTAATCAATAAATTCTTGGTTACTAATTGCGAGTGTTTAGTTTCGTTAGTATCTAATAACACATTATTTTGTATGCATTTTTTGTATATGTTGGAAATGCAGTAACAGATAACTACTACGACAATGTAGGCACCATAACATATTGGTGGAGCCATGCAATGATTTCAGATAAAACGTACAGGCAGCTACTCTACAAATGTGATTTTATAGGCAAAATAATTCAAACGAATGCGAATAATTATATTCGTACACAATGGAGCAAGAATTTGGAAACATTGACCAATATAAAATTTATGCTCCACCATGTAACAAGTCAGATGGTAGCCATAGGGCGTTAAGGTTGCCACCTAGACCTCACCCGGTATGCATGTTTTCGTATATACTTCAAGCATTTTATTCAAATAAATTGGTGCATTTATTTTTGAAGTGAGGTTTAGTTTTGATTTGTCTGATGATGTTTTCTATCAGGAGTTCAGGCAAATTTCAGGATATGAAAGATACGATCCATGTACCCGAAAAGTACGCAGAAATGTATTATAATCGACCTGATGTACAAAAGGCTCTCCGTGCAAACACAACTAAAATCCCTTATAAATGGACTGCTTACAGGTATAGTGAGATAAAATTAGAGTGTAATATTGATTACCCAATTTTTGTAATTGACTGTAATTTTTTTCCCTTCATTTTAGTGAAACTTTAAACCGAAAGTGGAACGACACAGAAGCATCAATTCTTCCAATATACAAAGAGATGATTGCTGGTGGATTAGGAGTGTTGGTATTCAGGTGTGTTTCAACATTTGTCAAACTTTTCCTTTCATGTACAGTAGCTTATATTTTGCTCAATGGTCTTTTTATTATGCTATCTCTTATGACAAATCTATTACAGTGGCAATGCTAATTCAGTAGTGCCGGTTACCGTGACAAGATTTTCGCTTGAGCCCCCCAAATTATCAACAAAGATACCATGGTATGTCCAGAAACAAGTAAGTCTTTTCATCTATTCTTTTCATTTCTGGTCATTACGAGTAATACGAACTCTGTGCGACAATTTACTAAATCTTCATGGTTGTTATATGTTTTGGAAGGTGGAAGGTGGAAGGTGGGACAGAAGTATATGAAGGATTAACATTTGCAACAGTAAGAGGAGCATGAACGGCTGTACTTTTCTTGGTTTCTAAGATTTCTTCATGTGACATATTAGATTTTTTATTTGAGATGGAGTGATTCCTCACGAGTCAGTACAACTATAGAAGAGTATCCTTTTTTTTTATTATTATTATTTGCATACCCCTCGGTGTGTTGTATTCATTGAACTGACCACTAAATTGCTTGATTTGAATTCTTTGGACACATTAGAGTTAGATTGTATGAAATTATTTCACTACACACATTAGAGTTCGAATTATGCATTTTATTAGCGATGGCCTGGGATTTACAAGTTGTAGACTATACAGATCATTATTCAGCACTCGTGGAAATGCATTGTGGTATAGTAAAAAGAAGACTTGACATTTGACTTTAACATAGGTTGTGGCAAAGTTCGCCTACATACAAATTTTATCTTTTGAACATAATATACCCTCAAGATTATATAATAACTGCTTATGGAGACGGTCGTCGATTAGCAAAACCTCTGATTATTATGCTTATCCGTTTAATATTGTTTGAATTTAAATTTGAGTATTGATTATGTGAACACCGTGGATTGAGAAGTATTAAAATAATAAGAATATTGGGCTAGGGTTTGCAGTGCGTGCGCATAATGCAATTGTACGCAACCTTTTGGTGCCTTATGTGAGAATCAACATGCACCCTGTACCAAATATTCATAACTTTTTTTTTTTGGAAGCATATTCATAACCTATCTGAACTACACTACACATCAGTAGCCTATACTTTTCAATGGTTGTAATAAAAACTTGATTTTTTCCTATTAACAGGATTTTTTTTTTTTTTTTTTTTTGTAGATATCTACTTCCAATAACAAACCAAAACACGGCACGAGTCGTACCTAGTGACGATATAAAGGAAAACCATAGGGTGCATGGTTTATATATATATATATATATATTACGGCAACGAATGCTAACAAAATAATAACAATGAAACCTTACACCGATAAAAAATTCATCTCTCTATAACAAAATAATAACAATGAAACCTTACACCGATAAGAAATTCATCTCTCTATAATACGTGTATCGATCAATATTTAACGCAAAAACCAAAACCAAAACCAATATTGGTTGGCCTAATACAATATTCATTTGCAAGAGAGCCATCACAAACTCGTTCCATACATCGATAGGACCAGGTAAACACCAATGCGCAATCGTTATAACCTTTCATATACTGGTTATCCCAATGAGACCCAGGATGTCCATCAGGTCTCATCATCATTGCTCTTGTTACATCTAAAATTTCGTACCTTTTCTTATTGCCTTTCTTTTCTTCTTTCTTCTTAATTCTCTCAACAACTTGTACTTGATTGCTTCTTAACTCCCATTCAGAACCTCCATAATCTATTTGTTCTTCACTGAATGGACTTGTTCTATTACAATTCCCACCACCATTCCAAGACCCATTTTCAAAATGTGCAGGTGAAAATGTTCGTATCGAAGTAAATAAACCGTCGTTATAATCTTGGCACTGACTGATGAACTTAAGCGCTGTGTTAAAGAAGTCCTATACAGGGGCTTCTCATTCTAATTGAGAGGCTTTTCATGGTTCAAGGCTAACCTAAATTTTGGATATGAGTAGGGGTGCACAAAGGTCAGTTCGGTTCAGTTCTTGGTGGAATCCTGTACCTGTACCTCCCCATGGTCGATTCTTAAATTTTATACCTGTACCCTGGGTTCGGTTTCTGTCTTGTACCATGTACACTGGGTTTGGTTCCGGGTACATACCCTGTACCCTGTTTTTTTTTTCTTTTGCATCTAAAATTTAAATATAAATGTATATTGTTGAAGTAAAAGAGATAGAAAGTTTAAGTGTTGCTATCATTCCAATCTCATTACGAAATGTATACAGTATTAACTTTCATCAAATAAACACAAAAAAGAAGAATAACCAATATAGAGTTAGAATGTAAAGGTTTTAAGGGTTTCATAATGAGATTCAAGAAAGTAAAGATTTCGATGAAATGAATCTAATGAACTTCAAGGATCAAAAGATTCTAGCGCTGGCATAGGACCCAATAACTCTGCAACATCCATTAAAAAATGAATATTATGTTAAAGATTGAATTGATAACTAATAAAGAAAATAAAAAAAAGAAGAAAAAAAATCACATTACCTTCCTCAACATTAGAGTTATCATCTAGTATATAATCATATAAAAGATCAAGAACAATAGGTTTTAGTAACCAACTTTGTAAAAGATCATGGGGAGGTACAAGTACAGGGTACAGGTACAGGGGTAGTACATGTACCTTGTACCCGGTTGTACTCGGTTCCCATTTTTTGTACCCGTACCCTATACCTTGTACCCTCGGTTCGGTTCTTTTGGGGTACGATTCCGTCGGTTTCGGTCCGGTTCTCGGTTCCGGTCGATTCCTGTGCAGCCCTAGATATGAGATATCCTATACCAATAGTAAACGTCCACATTACCCTTGTCTACACAAAAAGTCTAATTTGCCCTCTTCAATTCATTAAAAGCTAACCATAGACATTCTTCTCCATTAATCGGTTTCTATTCCTTCTCCATTTCACCTTTCTTCTCCATTAAAATTCATCGTCTTCGATTAATCGTCGATTCGAAAATTTATAATCACCGATCAAACGAAGAAAACCTAACTCATCAAGATGACAAACTCTACTAAAGGTATAGAAGGTAGCAGTGATTTGAATCCAAAACAATCAAACGAAGAAAACCCAACTCATCATGAAATTGAAGAAGAAATCGGTGCTAAAGGCGATCAAACTCCCCAACCACAACCAATGGTATATATGAGGTATGATTCTACAAGAACACATGCTATTTTTCTCCATTTTATGATTGTAATGTGTTAGAACGATTGATTTCAAGTCCAAAAATTAGGTTTCCAGAAACATTTACGGTTAGGTTCGATTGGAATCCCAACCGTAAATATATGTTCTCAAGAACTTATGGTTGGGAACCCAACCATAATTGGTTTCTTTTAAATTTTACGTTCAGGTTATTTAAATACTCAGCCGTAAATCAGAAGGAAGGAGATGAATATGATATTTTACGGTTGGGTTCGATTCTGAACCCAACCGTAAACTATTTTGCACTCAAAGAAAAATTTGTACTTACGGTTGGGTTCGATTCTAATTGCCAACCGTAAATTATCTTGGATAGTTCAAATTTTTTGTTTTGAAGATTATTTACGGTTGGTTTCGATTGTCAATTCCCAACCGTAAATTCTTCTGGTTAGTTCAATTTCTTTCTTGATGATTATTTACGGTTGGATCGGATTGTCAATTCCCAACCGTAAATTCTCCTGTGTAGTTGAACTTCTTTTTGTTGATTCTTTACGGTTGGGTTCGATATGTGTAACCCAACCGTAAAGAATTCTGAATTTTCAAATTTTTGATTGATTGTTTGTGTTGAACTGTTTGGAAATTATCTAACTTGTATTGATTGTATGTTGTAGGAATAAGGATAAAGCAAAACCCAAGAACAAGAGGGGTAATAATTTAACACCAATTGATCACACTCCAACCCCTCGCCAGGAAGTTCATTTAGGGGTAGATAATAGAGGCTTGAGAAAGAACGATAAGAAGAAGAAGAATTTTGAGGTAGGCGTGGTAGCTCTACTCAAGAAGTACTACCTCAAGAGGAAGATAATGTTTTCCAAGACTTCGAAGATCTACCGGTGGTGAGTGGAGGTGCGCTTGTGATTAGAGAACCACCACAAGAGGAACAATGTGATAAAGAAGAGACGGACGGAGAACAATTTGTCGATCAAGGCAAAGGTAAAGAAATTGTTGTTGCTTCTACTCAACCTCAAGTGAAGGAAAAATAGCCAAGGAAGAAACCATCACCGAAAGGCAAGCATATTCCCAAAGGCAAAGACGTGTTGTTTCCTAAGAAGAAGAATTGAAGACTTTGGGGTGAGGCCCCAGACAGGTCTGCAATATTATTTGGTTATCCGCATTCATGGGCTGCCACATTTGCTGAGACTAGGGTATTAATCTAAAAACTTCTCTTGTTTTGTTAAATTTTCGTTTGTTTAACTTCAAGTTATAACTTGTTGGTACGATTTTGATTAAAAAAGATTGTTTTTATTCTTTGTAGGATCATACACAGGCCGTGAAGAAATTGGTTCGTCAAAGGGCTTAACATTGGCTGTTAGATGAAGTATGTAAAGTCGTCCGTGTTCTTGTAAATGGTACAGGGTTAGCTCCCGGAATTACCAATTCTATGTTGGAATATGACATTGTTACCTGCACAGCCTTCAGGGAACGTTATTGGCCTGAAACCGATACGTTTCATCTCCCATTCGGCGAGATGACAATAACGCCGGATGATGTCAAGTCAATTCTTCACTTACAAGTTGAAGGAAAAGCCGTGTATGAATATTTTGACAACAACATGTCTTGGAGTGATCTCTGTGTCCTTGTAAAGACACACTTGGATGGGAGAAGACATAAGCCGAGTTAGAGTTTAAACTGGCTGCTGAAGATAAACCGGGTGAAGTTCTGAAGAAAGGTTTAGGTATGGCCAAGAAGATCTTGTTGCGTAGTCTGAGGGAGAAGTTTGAAGGAACCCTGCAATTGGAAAAGGATGGGGTTATCATAGATGAAACTAGAGTTATACGTACAGCCAGGGCGTATCTGCTATATATATGCTTGGTACCATCTTCTTCGGTGACAACTCAGGAAACAGTGTCAACGCTCACTTTCTACAGTGGTTGAAGGATCTCCAGAAGACCCATGAGTATTCATGGGGAACTGCCACCCTCGCTTACCTACTTTCCAACCTTAGAAAATCTTCGAGGGTTAGAGGTACTGAGATTGCCGGGAATACTGGTCTTCTTCAGGTAATTTATTATTGGAATTTCAATGTTTAACTTCAAAAAAAAATTGCGCATTATCTTATATTAATATTTATTATCTTCATAGGCATGGGTCTATGATCACTTTCCGAGTCTGGCTCCTAAGACGGAGTGGAGCGGTGATTTTACTGGACCTACAAGAAAGAAATTCATATTCAACGGTACTCAGTCAAAGCGTAAAGAAGTAAAGATAGCAAAGAAGAGAAGTGAAATTGATGCTTTCACCGTAGAAGATGTGGTGTTTGATCCTTATGTGAAGATTGACATAGTTGATGATGGAGTAGTAGAAGATTTACGTCAATTCTCGGACGTGGCAGGCTACAACGGGCCTTTGTACCATCCGTTTGGGTTCGTGATGTGCAACCCTCCTCGAACTCTCCCCCAATATGGCTATGTCCAAACCAAGGTAACAATCGAAGCCTTTAAATTGTGTGTGAATGGCTTCATGATCGAAGGCCCAAGCATCGTGCTCAACTACATCCCAACGTCTTCGGTCGCGGTTTGGAACAACCGCCATAAACCGGAATACCAGATCCAAATGGAGGAGGTAAATCCATCTCCGGGCACAAAAGAGGTCGTAGAAGATTACTTGGATTGGTATCGCCATTATAGTCATCCCAATGTGATTAATATTGATCTGGAATCTATGAGAATACTTCAAAGGGGTCAAGGAAACAACAATGGAGATGTTCTCAGTGATGTTTGGAAAAAGGCATATTTTAAATTGGTACGTAAATTACTTATGTTATTAATGTTTTTAAGATTTATTACTAAAGACTAAACCAATATTTGTTTTCATATGTGAATAAAAAAAGAAAGCATTTGTATTGGCAGACTCTATGACTCCATGCATAAGTAGATGTGATGACGGTTGAGCAACAAAAGAACCTGCAACACAAAATGAGGAAGCTTCATGAATCAAACGAAGATGAGACGGTGGAAGCTTAAAGAGGAGTAGAGCTGATACAAGAGGTGCGAATACTAGCCAAAGAGAGCCGCAACCTAGTGATGAAGACACACATGATGAAGCCGAGGATGTGCAAGGTGGTGCTCGTACTCGTGGCGGTCGTGTTGGTGCTCGTACTGGTGGCGGTCGTGCTGGTCCTCGTACTCGTGGCGGTCGTGTTGTTGCTCGTACTGGTGGCGGTCGTACTGGTCCTCGTACTCGTTGTAGCACGAGCAAAAAAAGAGTTCGTCATGGTGATCGACATACCCCTTCTCCTTCTCCTTAACTCTACGTTGATTCTAAAAATTGCCTCAAACTTAGGGGTTTTTTTATGGGTGGATTATAACTTCTTGCGACAATATTCATATCTCAATTTAGTTAGAATGTATGAGAAAGTTTTTATCTTAAATTGGTTTAGCTAAATTTCATGTTTTATTTACAAAAATTTCAAGTTGGAAACCAGGCAAAGGAGAAATCAACTTAAAAAACAAAACAACTGATTATTTACGGTTGGGTCTGCAAGTCCATACCTAACCGTAAAACAGTAAGAACCGTATTTCCTAAAGTTACGGTTGGTTTTTGAATCAAAACCCAACCGTAAATATTCCTGGACCCTTTACAGTTGGGTTCGATTGACAATTGTCAACAGTAAATTATCCTGGATAGTTCAAATTTTTTGTTTTGAAGATCATTTACGGTTGGGTTCGATTGTCAATTCCCAACCGTAAATTCTCCTGGGTAGTTCAATTTTTTTTTGATGATTATTTACCGTTGGGTTTAATTTTCAATTCCCAACCGTAAATTCTCCTGTGTAGTTGAACTTGTTTTGTGTTGATTCTTTACGGTTGGGTTTTTATTTGTTTGAATGACCCTATTTACTTTAAATTTAGTAAAATTGAATGAATAAGTTTAAATATTATATTTTTAAACCCAAATTTGGAGTGAAAGGAAATACAAAAAATAAGGGTCCAAGAACATTTACGGTTGGGTTGGGACTCAAAAACCCAACCGTAAAATTGTAGGGAAAAAATGACAGGTTTACGGTTGGGTTTTTGAGTCCCAACCCAACCGTAACTGGTGCAACAAATACCCATGCATATAATGCGTTACGGTTGGGTCATATGCTAAAACTCAACCATAAAACTGTTATGATTGATTGTTCCGCCATGAAAATACGGTTACGGTTAGGTTAGGATGAACACCTAATTGTAATTGTTAGTTACGGTTGGGTATGATGCTGAAAATCCAACCGTAAAACTGTTACGATTTGGTTTTCCGCCATGAAAGTACGGTTACGGTTTGGTTAGGATGAACACCTAACCGTAAATGTTGTCTACGGTTTGGTTCGACAAGAAAACTCAACCGCAATGTTTCCTGAATCACAAAAAAAATCATATTTTTTTACGTAATTTTATCAAATTTGAGCCATAAAAAGACCAAGAGTTTAAGTTAGAGGTATACCTGAGTCCTGACTACTCTGGTTGAGTGAATCAAAATCTAGGGTTTTTAAAAAAACTACAAAAAATTCTCTTTCATTTCTTCTACTTTTTCTTACCACCAAACCCAAAAAAAAAAAAATTGATTTGATTTGATTTGATTAAGTATAAGATTATTTTAGTTTAGTTATTATTAGCCTAATCTATTAGCTAAGTAATTTTAGCAGTAGTAATTAAACATGGGTAGTTTAGCCATTATGAAAATATAATGGATAACTAATTTTTAAATTTCATACCTAATGACCATATTTTGTCTTCACATGAAAAGCCCCTCTGTTGAAATGGAAAGCCCCTATATGAGGCTTCGTGTCAAAAGCCCTTACAATGGCCAAAGCAGGACGTATATTTGTAACATTTGGTTCGTCACAATAAATACATCCTATAAGCTCACTTTCATATAGGTAGCACTTTCTGAAATACCATTGAGCATCAGACATGATAATGTAATCTAGACCAGGTAGTTTCTGAACCCAAGTATTGTCGATCTTGTCAAGGTATACGTGGTATACTCCAGAATTTGAACCGTTTATTACTCTATCTTCTCCAGTAATTTAGAATTTTGTCCAAATTACCATCAGAGTGAAGTTGTAATTAGTAAAGTAGAATGTCCGGAATCGATCCTCAGAGTCCTTGTAAGCGTCTCCTGGAGTTTCCACCTGCAAAACATCACGGAACTAGTTCAACTGATGCTAGACGGGCATGGCGAATGGATGATTACTCAGTCGTGCATTGCATGTCTAATACACTATTCAAGGACACGATTATAAGCATGTCAGCGACATCTGTCGTATACACGTAAATGATTATCACTTATAAACATTCTCTAAAATGAAAGGGAATGATTGTTTGCGTTAAGTGCTTTATATATTTCACATAAACTTACTTGAGAGTTGAGACAGGAGGCCAAGGAGCGATTCCATTTGGTTCCGAGCAACTGAGTCACCTATAAATGCCAACTTTTTGCCCCGAACAATTGGTAAGAAAGTATTTGGATCAAACCCAGGAAGCTCACATTCATTTGGCTTCCATCTCCAATTCAAATAATCTACGTCACTCCTACCATTCTTAGCACAATTCTTCGACTCAGGCAATGTGGGACAACTCGTATTGGTACACAATGGTCCATTAAGATCTAGAATCCAATGACCCTTGAACAAGTCACATTTATTCTCATGATTCTCCTCTACACATACAAAAAAACATAAGAGTAATGTTAGAACTTGTACATAACCTAAATTTATCAATTTTTCTTGAAATTAAAGCCAAATTGAGATTAACAAACATGGCTTTGATGAAAAAGTCATAAATGTATGTGTACCCTTTTGGGGTTTGATGAAATGCCCTTCTGGGAGATCTTTGTGAGGATTGACCTTAAAAAAGTTCTGAACATTAACCTCTAAAAGGTTTGGAGAATATATTGTGAGAATACTTAAGATTGATGTTAAACTCAGTATCCATAACAACAGCTTTGGTTTCTTGATGTAATGGTGAAAATTTTCAAAGGTAAAAAGATTAGTTGACATCATTTTAATTTAGTGTCATTACAGAAAAAAAAAGCCCTTGGAGCTAGGGATAGAAAATAAATTAAGACACCTTTAATCTTGAATTCATGGAAGAGAGTTGTCTAGTTTCCAAACACAACGTGCACTAATGGGGGATTCAAGGGAGGTAGGTTTGAAAGATTAGTACTAATTTGTAAATCAATCCTAGAAGTACGCGGCTCTCCATACAGATGTAATAAATCCCATAATTATAGTGGTGGTCAAATTTAGACTTCAAAGTAATTCAAGCTTCTTGTTATAGACGCGACATTTCTTTTTGGCCACATTTTGGTTCTCTACTTCTTTTACCAAATGCTCAGTCCTTACAAAGACGTTTAGATACAAAAATGGAAAAAAAAAATCACTCAGTCAGTCATATGCACAATAGAAAAGGCATGAAAATCATTTGAAGGGGTAACAATTTACAGGAATTACAAGGGCATCGAATAAATTTATTTAAAGAACAAATCCTCCACAAACACTGAGTCAAACATCCTTTTAACTCAAAAAGAAAAAAGAAATAGAAGCGGTGAGATAATGGTAGGACTACAAGGACCAGACACAGGCTTTGGAGGGGGGGGCGGGATAACTAACATAATGATGAGCAACAAACATTTTTTTCTTTCTTTTAGATTTCCTTTTTCCTTTAATCAACATTTCTATTAACATTCTCATGAATGGCTTGTAACAAAAAGAAGTCCTAGACTTGTATATCAGGGTACTTCCTACCTTCTAAACATCACAGGATTGGTCCTTCCTACAAACCATTTTCATCTACTGTTGCTGTTGCCACGAAGAGGGCGGCTGTTGTTGTTGCTGCTGCTTGTAGCTAAATCTCTCCATGTCCCACCCACCTTCGGGTTCTTTCCTTTTCAATGCTGCTGCACCAGCTGCAGCCTGATGGTTATAGTACATTCTCCCTTGCTCCTCTGTTAAGAAAGCCTGAGAACTAATAGCAACTGGCTGTTGCCTTGAAGCAGCTGAAGGATACCTATATTCTCTCCCTACTTCCATGTCTGAACCTCCAGGACCAGCATTCAAATCTAGACCACCTTGCCTTCCCCATTTTCCAGTACTACTGCTACTCTCAGGCCCACCGCCTGCATTAGAAGTACCCTCAGGAACACTTATCACATACGGCATATGGTAATGACCAGCTGTAGGAGGTCCTAGTAACTGTGAAGGAACTGCAGCAAACCCAAGCCCTGTGCCAGCTAAAGAATCTAAATATGTAGCAGATCCACCTGAAAATGAGGTTGAAGGAAGAGCAAAACTGGTTCCAAATGGGAACCCCGGATATTGGTATGCAGTGGTAGCGGAATACGCTACTGCAGGCGAAGAAGCTGGAACAGGAGGACCTCTGTACACATCAAGTCCAAAGTTGGTCCCACCTGCTGAAGGTCCTAAGATCCTCTGTGAACCAGTTCCAGAAACAACTGGGTAATGCTGCTCTCCTCTTTCAGGCAAGATCGATGGAACGGCAACAGCTGGATAAGAATTTTCCATTGGGAACCATGACGAGAGACCCCCCATCTCCATATTGTTCATTCTTTGACCAATAAGTGCTAGGAATGGTAAATCGCCCTTTGCATGCTGTCTAACCACAGTTGGTTGCCTTAATTCATCATCCCCGGGACCATTATTCAAATCAAAGTCCCTCAGGACATTGACCTTGCCATTCAAATACGCCCCAGATGATGATGATGATCTAACGGGCAAAAGAGGTACCTCTAATCTTCTACTACTAGTCATGGAAAATGACGAGATATCAGTATCCTCGTCAACCCTATTCAAATCAAGATCCAAACCTGCAAAAGCACTACGACTAGGTGCAGAAGAACCAAACATCTCACTGCGACCTAAATCACGATGGTTAATAAACCCAGATTCCTTGCGCTTTTCATGTGAGTAGCTCTGTGAACTATTGTCCTCGAGAACTCTCTCATCTGCCACATTCAGATCGAAATTCAACAGACGGAGATCTTGTTTGACAGTACTATTGATCTGAGGTACATCTGCTGCACAGAGAGACATCTCCAGAACTTTTCTAGGTTCAGCACGCCTAAATGCACTTGTGGCAGCAGATCCTTTCCAACCGATTTCCCCTTTACTTCTCGATAGGTTTTCAATTGATGGCAAAAACCCACCTTTGGCAGCAGCTGCTACTGTGATCGAAGCGGGGAGACTGCACGACATGGAAGGAAGACAAAACTGCAACGTGCTAGGTAAGTTTGGAGCAGGTGAATCTCCATGTACAGGGGTAACATATTCCTGGTTCCCTTCATCCAAAGGGATTCCTTCATTCAAATCAAAATCCAATTTTGTGTCTGTGTCTGATCCTGCTGCGGCATACAAGGAGGAACCTCCTGTTGTAGATGCACATTCTTCCAACTCTTCAGCTTCAGAAGGCTTTGCACATACCTCAGTCCCTTGAACCGACACTGATGGTAGTTCTTCATCAGGAGCAGAAACTCTGGAACGGCCACCACCTCCTACTCTTCTATCTGAAATATCCCCGTTCACACCACTGTGACCCATAACAATTGAGCCAACAGTACCTGAAATTTGATTATCATGAGCTGAATGATCTGTACTTGTCTGCTCCACTCTTTGATAATCAGTATGCCCAATATGAGTTTTGGCCTCCATACCAATAGCCCTTACAGTCTTCAACTCCGCGCAGTTCTCTGGATGCAAAACATTTTCTGAAGGCAGAGTTTCCATCATGTTCCTCTCGCCTAATTCATGGATATCAACACCAGATGCCATTTTCTTCTTTGTTCCGATGTCACCGTTTGAACCTTCATGGTCCTTGCTATGTATAGTCATATCTAAAGACGGACAAAATGGAGAGTCTACAGCAGCTTCTTTCACCACTTTTGCACTGAAACCTGCATCATGAACATCAACTGCTAATCAGATAAATTAAAAATATATACATACAAACATTGCATGCAGTACCAGATAAGTTTCAATTATACCTGATGAGCCTGTCCTTTCATCCACATTGTTTCCATCAGTATGGTCAAGATTGCTAGTTTGATCAAATGACAAACTTCTGAAATTCTGAGAACGATCCAGGACATTTTCACCTTTGCAGCCACTAACACCTGTTCTCTTCTCACAAGGCTGCTCAACTCCTTCATGCTTAGCCACAGAAGCGGGTAATGCTTCATCAGGTTTCCCATTGGACTTTAAGCATGGGTTGGTCATTTGTTGCAAACTGATCCCAGGATCTTGGAGCTGCTCCCCTTTTGCTTTTTCTTCAGAAACCGGTGTAGTTAGAATTTTATCATCTTGGACGTCGTCCTTAGCTTTCAGTGTATCAACAAATGCGACCTGCTTCTCTACACTGGCTTCAGGTTCTGTTAGCATTCTACCTGTCCCATCTTCACAAGATAACCTTGACTTCGGATCATTTGCCACACACTCCGATACAGCACCTATGCTTTTCTTGGGAGAACTAATTGGTGAAACCTGTTCTGACTTGGACATCTCTCCAGCAGCAACAGTCGCGAGCAGTTTCATGCCAATATCATCCCCGCCACATATAGACGCACTAGCTTTGACACAGCTCTCAACTAACGCATTTATAGAGCTGAGGGAAGCTTCCTTCAACTTTACTTGCTTAGGTTCACCAACTGAAACTCCCTGCTCATTACCCGACGACTTTCCTGCCTCTTCACCAATAATGCCATCAGCTGATCCATTACCTACATCAGATCCCACCAATCCATCTTTCACATCATTGCTCTGCCATGATTCCGTAGTCACATCAGGGGGAACACTAACACGAGAGGCATCACTCTTTACTTTTACTTTTCGATCGGATTGGTCGTTACTTTCAGGGACTCCGGGCGAAGAAACTCTGCTCACCAATGCAGAAGGGTCATCAAATGAGGAGATACTTACACTCCGTGAAGGACTGCGCCCAGGATTTGGAAGCCTGACAATAAGTCTGTGGCTTCCGTGATCAACAGCAGGCACATCAGGAGTTCTTTCACAAGTTGACCCCAACTGTGAAGCCTTCTCTGATGTGGCATTCCTATTTCCGGAGCTACATCTGTTGAAAGAAGTTTCTTTCTTAACTCCGGATATAACTGATCCAGGAAAACCATTGGCTGATTTCCGATGGCGAGATGCACAGCCAGTTGTCTTACTAACGCTCATAGAACCAGCAGTGGAGCTCCTAGCATCCTCCTTCCATGAAGACTGACTGTTGTTCAGCGATTGACTGGATCCACTACTCTTCTCCTCCTTGACGGTTACTGGCGAATCAGGAGTAGCAGTTTTATGCAGGGACTTCAAATCTTTTGAACTTGCCACTGCTGAAAGCAATGGCGCTGATAATTTCACAGACACGGGGGATGTCTTGGTAGCACCATCTCCTTGACCAAGCTTAAGTGATGCTGCTTTTGTTGCAGAAGGTTGTGACACAGAGCTCTTCGCAAGACCCTCAGAGGATACCCCCGTACGTCTGCTTCCTGCATGAGAAATATCAGATATGCATTGCTTACTAGGAGAAGAAGCTGCCCGAGCCGCTCCTGACTTCATTTCGATTATCTTCATTTCAGCTTCAACGCGTTTCTTCCACGTGTCAACTAAGCTTTTAGATTTCTTCTGTATTTCCAAATTTTTATGAGTACGTAAGTGATTCACAGACCTGCCAACATTACAATTTTGAAGAGCATGAAGATCAACAGGTAGCTTGTCAAGTGCGTGAAGCATAGCCAAAAGAAAATTTTCAGCCTGTTTATCACTTTCTTTGGGACTACTACCATCACGTTCTTTCATTTCACGGAGCCACTCATCCAATACAGCCAGTCCATTGAGATGCACAAACTGCCCAAGGCAATCATTCCTTTCAGTGGCTCCTATGACCTCCGCGGCCATTATTCTGCCACCCAACTCGAGCTTCTTCTCGGTACTGTCATGTTGCAGGAGTTGCACCAGCTTTTCAACCCCTTTAAAGTCTACAAGACCTCCTTTTTCTGCTATCTTAGAAATCTCAGATTTCCAAATAAACTGGCCAGAATCTCCGTCTTCTGACTTTATATAACGTTCTCGTTTAACCGGCTCAGAACTCTGATCACTACGCTCCCTTTTCTTCCCCTTAATTTGAGAAGGTAATGTGCTAGGACTATTCTGTATACCATCAGAACCAGGTTTCAACTGCTGTGCTGAGGTAGAAACATTCAAAGGTTTTGGAGAACGTCCTCCTGAATGTACAGCTGCATGCATTTCTATACGTGTTTTATCCAGTAACTTATCTACTTCTTCCTGTCGTTCCTGTGAAGAATTAAATGTATTGGATAATAAATACCAGTGGTAAACAAAACATATGGAAGTGTATATATAAGAAAATGAGACTTACATTAATGTAATCTTGATCGGTTAGCCACCATAAACGATTGTTTGTAGTATCATATACTCGCCTGCATACAAATGAGGATATCCCTGAAGGTAGTTCAACACCTTTACGAAGGAATGCAACTTTACAAGGATGGAGTAACGATGCAGCAGGTATTTTATCCTCATGAAACGAGTAAAAAACTTCATTGGGAGCGGCTTCCACCAAGACGCCTTTCCCGAGGATTACATCAACAGGCCGATAAAGCCAGTTCACACGGAACTTTGAATGATCTTCTACTTCTGATGTTAAACTGCGAATTATTCCAATAAACAGTGGGGAGCTTTCTTGGTGGGGTTTGAAAAGTGCACAACCACCTACAGTAACCTTGCGACCATCCTACAAAGCAAGAAAAGCTTCAGCAAAAAGTAGATAAGTAAATGGTGCACATCAGCCAAGTAGAAAAATAAATGTTAATCCAAGAAGTAATATATGAATATTAATAATGACCAACTAACATTTAGATTCAAGTAGAAAAAGCTTCAGCAATGAGAGAGTAATCAATATTCTTCACTTAAAACCAACGCTATCGCCTGCCAGCTTAGGTCAATCCTTCCCTTTTGATACTATAATGTCTTTATGATGAACAAAACGCCTATATGACAGATAACCTTCCCCAACCAATGTAATAATCAGAACTTCGTATTTAACTAAACTATGTCAAAGAAAAGACCCCTCAATAGTCTGTAAAACTTCAAAGTTTGTTATTTTCCAAATATAACAAAGGAAATCTATTATCACCAGCAACGAAATCGCAAAAAATGCATTATTGCAGGATGACAAAATCGTATCTAGTATCCACTATAAATGTCCATAGCTCTTGCAATTACCAAAAACTAAATTAAATGCAAAGCACAATTCGAGCTAAATCTTCGTAACAATTCAGACTAAAGCAAATTTCGAGCTAAATCTTCAGAACAATTCAGACCAACATTAATTTTTGATCCTGGACTGATAAAACCTAGAAAGCCAAATACAATTAACTATCAAAAATTAAAGACACATAATTACACTTACCCAAAAAACAAACAAAAAAAAAGAAAATCAATTATGGATATAAGAAACCACCGAATGAACAGTAATTCACATTTTAATTCAACAATAGCAAAAGCATATCTTCCAACCCCTTCCCTTAACTCAACCAAAACCTTAAAAATCAAAAAATTCAAACTTTCAATTAACGAAATTAAAATAAAAAAAACACTGAAAACCCTAGAAAAAGGAAGTACCTTGCAAAAAAAATCAGAGGAAGAATTAGGGATAGAAGAATCAGCAGCTACAATCTTACTGCCCAGATTGAGGACCGACCACATATGCCGTATAGGATTCCTAATAACTTCACCACCTTCTCGCCCATGCATAATACTTCTCTTGTATCATTTTCACCTCTATTATTATCAATTTCTATCCCAAATCCTTCAGCCCAACCGTGAACCATCAAATCCCACAACTGTAGTCAAAACAAATAAAACCCCAAAATCTAATAATTGTAAGTCAACACGAACTCTAGATCCCTTCTCACTTTCATTTTCCAAACAGCAGAATCCTTAGAGCAAATTAGGTATACACTTTTCCTTCGAATTTCGTCCACTTCTATCAATTGATCTATGGTTTACAGATGATATTGTTTTCACAACCAGAATTTTTTATCAATAAATTTTCGAACGAGTATTTCGCGATCTGAAGAAAAAAGAGAAGAGAAATGTCGAGGCCACGCCAAGAAGGCAGAAGTGAACTTGGTAGCTTAAACACGGGCAGAATACGTAGTTCAATTTTTAGGGCGTTTTTTTTTGGGTTTTTTGTTTCATTCCAGTTACTTAGGGTGGGGTGTATCGGATTCCTCGTTATATTGGGGTTTATATTGGGTTTATGAGAATTATTTTGACTCCAATAAATTTTACTTCCAACTAGAGTGTGGGCAGTGATGGATTTAGAGATTTATGTCAATGGGTCAAAGCTCTAACATAGCCGCAGCCGAAAGTTGTCCGAAATTTTAAGGCGTATTATAAATTTTACCAATTTTAAATATAAAAACTATACGAAGTAACAAAGTCTAATATAAAAACTTAACAAAACTTTTTATAAACAAAATTTTAACAAAAGAGAGTAAAAGTTGTTGGTTTTTAAAAAATACAGTTGGGTTTTAAAGAAGCTAAGTGGGGTCCCCACTTACAAATATCATTACCTGGTATTCAAACAGACAGCAATGAGTAGGGCTGCACAAAGGTCGGTTCGACTCGGTTCTTGGTAGAACCCTGTACCTGTACCTCCCCATGGTCGGTTCTTAAATTTTATACCTGTACCCTGGGTTCGGTTTCTGTCTTGTACCCTGTACCCTGGGTCCAGTTCCGGGTACGTACCCTGTACCCTGTTTTTTTTTGTTTGTTTTTTTTTTTGTTACATCTAAAATTTAAATTTAAATTGTTGAAATAAAAAAAAATAGAAAATTTAAGTGTTTCTACCATTTCAATCTAATTACGAAATGTATACAGTATTACGAAATGTGTAGAAATGAATATTATGTTAAAGATTGAATTGATGACTAATATAGAAAATAAAAAAAAAAATAAAAAAAATTATATTACCTTCCTCAACATTATAGTTACCATCTGGTATATAATCATATAAAAGATCAAGAGCAATAGGTTTTAGTAATCAACTTTGTAAAAGATCATGAGGAGGTACAGGTACAGGGTACAGGGTACAAGTACAGGGGTAGTACCTGTACCTTGTACCTGGTTGTACTCGGTTCCCATTTTTTGTACCCGTACCCTGTACCTTGTACCCTCGGTTCGGTTCTTTTGGGGTACGGTTCCGTCGGTTCCGGTCCGGTTCTTCGGTTCCGGTCGGTTCCTGTGCAGCCCTAGCAATGAGTGGCGTCAGTAACCCCGCTTGACCCCACATAAATCCGTCATTGAGTGTGGGATAAGGAGTGTCTATTTAGCTATTATAAAAATTACTAAAATATCCTCTGCTCATTAATTACCCCTAATACTTAAATCAAAATAAAAATAATTTTCCTAATTTCATTACATTCAAAATCTAAATCAAAAACAAAACAAAACAAAAAAAACCTTTTCATTTCCTCTCACTCCAAAATCTAAAACCCTAACCCTAACTTTTCCAAAAACAAAATCCCATCATCCAGAGTTAACTACAAGGTAAATCTCTATAAACTCTTTCTTATAATAGCATTTGTGATAGATCTATGTGTATAAATCTTCGTTACGTGAATCAAATTCCTGTTTTTTCCAAAATCGTTGGATATGGATCCATCGTATCCAACGATTTTGGTTGTGTTCTTCATGAGCATGAAGAACATGCGCTAGAATCTTTGGATACTATGGATCTATATCCAACGATTCTCGTTACATATTCCTCCTACAAAGTTACCATTGCCAGAATCGTTGGATACAGAAGAACATATCTAACTATTCTAACTTTTCTTTTCTTCTTTTAACTTTTGGTATATTTTGATCGTTGGATAAGACACTTTATTATCCACCGATTCATTTGCTTTCATGTTTTACCACTACCTGATGAAAATCGTTGCTTACTGCAGGCCATATGTAACGATTCTGTAAATAAAATTTGTTGTGGTTTATTAGTAAGAAGAATCGGTACCTAGACATACTACCTAACCAACGATTCTGGCTTGGTCTTTTCTAGATAGATTTTACAAGTAGAATCCATGGATAAATATGGTCTTATCCAACGATTTTATTTTGTTCATTATATACACAAGTCTTTGCTGGTGATTGAATTAAAGATTATTGTAGTTGATTATTAATTGTTTCAACTAGAGATTATTGATTGAATTTTTTGTTGTTCAATTTTTTTATTTGTATAACCATTATGGATGGTCACAAAAGAGGTTATGTTCCAACAAGACAATATATATGACATTGATAGGAGGCCACATAAAAAAGTTGTGCGCGACCTCAGCTGCCCCAGCCAGACCAAACTGGAAGAAGTTCTAGAACTCCTGCGTTTGTTGGCAATAGAAGAGCTTGAGGAGGTGATTGAAATAACATCTGTATTAAGAGAGGATATTGCTAATTGGAGAGCGCAAGATGCAATACTTGAAGAGGTTGTTGTTGATGGTGGAGCTGATGGTGTCGCTCCTCCTGCGGCTGATACCTAATCAATGTTTTTAGTACTTGTTGCTATCCTAAACTAAGACTTGTTGCGTTACCTAGTTTGTCTTGTTTTATTCGGATACTTATTTTTATTTTTTTGGTGGATGGATGGATGAACTTATGGTTTGTTATGTTATATAAATAGTTTGAAGTTCGTTATTCATTATTACATTAAATTATTGGTGGTAAGAATATTAAATTTTTAACCCACAAATGGCAATGTTTCCAATAAGAGATTCTGGATCATCATGATTGTGACAACCATTCAACACTCTACATAGCTTGTTTACACCATCGTGTATATGCACTATAATCTTAAACGGGCACTTACACGGATTTAGTAATGTAGAACCTCTGAGTCTTCTTCGCATACGGTTTGTCCTTTATCTAGTGACTTTCAATCTTGCCACTTCTGTCATAAACAATTTCCAAACGATCATTCCTCGAACGTTTGCCTAAGACTAATATTTGTTTGATCTCTATCATGTTGTCCACAAACCATTGCTTTGCATCGTCTCTCTATTCCCACACCAAATCAGTGTAGTAGTGTTCAGAAGTATCAGGCCCCATCTAAGACACGAGTTCAGGTTGATTGCTGCTGAGTGATTCAACAATCTACAATACATATCAAAAAAAATAGTCTAACAGAATCGGTGGACATGGTACAATCGTGCAAACGAATCTAAAGAATCATCTTTTATGTCCTCCCATGTCGACCGATTCTACCTTGTCTACATTTAAAAAAAATATCCAAAGGCTGGAATCGGCACACGTGAACTGACTCTTGTGCCGATTCTAGCATTCAACAAATTGAGCTTTTTGGATAGTTTTTCAATTAGAATCGGCACATAGAGCAACACCTATCAAACAATTTTGTTTTTGGAGAATTTTAGGAAATCTTTAAGGGTTGGAATCGTTCGATACATGAGTCCATAAATGCCGATTATTTGACCTAACAATCCTGCTAAAATATATACCAGAATTGGTCGTTGTTCATGACCACATCCACCGATTTCGGTTCATATTCTCCAGGAGATATAGAATCGTTGGATACGATGTTATCGTATCCAACTATTCTGGGTTGAACATAGCCCAGAAAACAACTAATTTTTTTGCAAAAAATCCAATTTTTGGGCGATTATAAGGTTCCAAAACATGTTTGGAGATCCTAATAACATATACCTGATGATTGGAAGCATTAAAACCTTCATTTTCCAGGTTAATTCTTCATTGCTTGAGTAAATTCATCAAATATTCCTTGGTTCATACGTTCTTGTTCATCCAACAAATAATCCAAATTGGTAGGATCGAATTCTCTTTCGTAGTCTGATTGGTGATATGTAGATGTACCCACTTCATCATCACCACTAGAATCCTCATCGTCACTATAAATTTTCATCTTTATTACCAAATCACAAAACCCTAGTTTTCCCCAACTTTTTCTCCTTCTTCTACAAACTTTGAAAAACAACTCTACTCTAATTCTTAAAATCTAACACTAACTATAATCTAGTTTTAATCACTAACTAAGTTTAACTAATATTTGAATTAATTAATAATAATCAAGCATATTAGTTAATAACATAAATAGTTGGATAAGGGGTTTTTGTTTTTTTTCCATAATGACACTATTTTAACTTTTAGTGGTAGGGCCAAAATAATTCTCATAGCCCCAATATAGCCATGATCGGATTGGGGGTTACCATTTGTAATTAAACACCTAGGTATTCAATTAGGATTTATATATAATCACCCACTAAATATCCATGAATTCAAATTGGATTTTTTTAATTCTCAAGATTTCTTAGAATAATAGATGGTCCAAGATATGTAAGGATTCTTATCTTATGGATAGTTTCAATTCTCAGGATTTCTTAAATAATAGAGGGTCCAAGATATATAAGGATTCTTATGGATAGTTATTGAAAAAATATGCATATTATTATTATCTTTTATGAATCTCAACCCAAACCATGAAAATTTTATTTATTCTTATGAATAGCTTTTATATGTTTGGATTTTTTATTTATCACGGAATGCTATGTTTTCCCATTAATAAATAGCATTCTCTTCCATTTTTATATAAAATGACTTTGGCCATGAGTTTCTCTTCTAAAAATAATCTTCACTAACTTGCTCATTTCCTCATCTGAAATTATTGTATTTTCTCTAATTTATTTCCATAAATAGGGCTGCACAGAGAACCGGATAGACCGGCCAAAACCGGATAAATCGTGGTCGAAACCGAGCCGAGCCGAGATCAACAGCTTAAGGTAATGGTTTCTAAAATCTATAATCGTTGATTCTCGGCTCGGCCTACGGTATCAAGTGAAAAATCGGCCGAGCCGAGCCGAGAAAAACCGATAAATATGAACCATCCATTTGATGAGATCCTAGTCGTCTGTCACTTGATTTTAGATATAAACAAAAACGAATTCCGACTTCCTAGAGCCATAGATTAAATTTATGATTCATCCTAGCCATCCATCCTAACTATATAAGACTAAGTTTAAGTAAAGCCTAAAAAACTAAATCACTTATTTTCTCTCTCGTCCATCTTCTCTTTTACTCTTCTCCTTTCATTGACTCTCATCTCACCAGTCAAAACCACCACTCAAACCAGCCACCAACCTTCATCACCAGTTAACCACGATGACAACAACAAGTAGTAAGATCTTTATATGATCACTAACAAGATTTTTCGCTTAACTTACAGGAACAACCACCGCCAGCACCTTCATCAGCATAAGCAGAGCTAACGATCACCACCACCACCTTATTTTCTTTCATCTTCTTCTTCTTTTACTTTTTATTCCTTTTACTGAATGGGTTTTACTCAAATAGAGTTCTATTCATGGATTTGAATAAAAATTTCAAGTAGTTAGTTGAAAAAGGAGATCCATATGCCATTGATTATTGAAATAGGTATTTGTAATCATGATGAATAAAATTAAACCCTAGGTTTTATCAATTGGGGTTTATTTAAAATGGGTGTTTAGTTGTTTAATTTATTGTGTTGAATGTTTGTAGGGGTTGTAACTTCTAACCTTTTGCAGAAAATTTTGATAATTTTTTATTGTTACTGTATGTGTATTATAGCTCTTTTTGTTGAATGATGAAAGAACAATAATATTAATTGCTTAATTTTGAAATGAATAATGAATTTTTAGAAATGTTAGGGTTTCTACTGTAGGGATTTGGTTCAATTTCTTTATTTTTTTCAGAAGTATATTTCTGTTGCACTAATACAAGAGGTTTAAAATCGATGTCGTACCGAGCCGAAGACCAATTTGAAAACCGAATCGAGTGTAGGTTGGCTCGGTACCGGGTTCATTTCTTAGAACCGAGGGGGCGGTCGGCTCGATGGCCGATTTTGACTAAAAACCGGGCCGACCGACCGATGTGCAACCCTATCCATAGTTTCCCTTGTAAAATTACCTCTTCAAACTCTGTCCTTCTGTCGTCTCTGCTGATTGCATTTTTGTATTCCTTCGTTCTCTTTGCCCCAGAGTATTTTGTATAATTCTCTAGTTGATCACGTAGCTTCATTTCTATTCTTATGGTTATTTACTTTCGGATGCTTCGAGGTGCTTCGATGGATAAACCGTGATGGCTCCGTTTGAGACTTTCTAGTGTTCGGTTGTAGCCATTATGGAGTGGGTCTGAACACTATTGTTATTCTTTTAGAGAGAAAAGCGTTTCGGATGCTGGCGCAACTATCAGTTAGCTGGTCTACACACCGTAGCTCAAGACAACTTTGCAAAACTGAAAATGACTAATATGGACTGAAATCGTAACGACTGATACTAACAACCTCCCAATACGCGTACTTCATCCAGACATGCTGACTTTTACTTTACTCCAAGTTAATATCGGGATCGGATACGCATTATGGACATACTTACGCGCTTTTGAAGTGCTTACACTATTTTCAGACATGATATGCAAGTATATTAGCAAAAAGTGTTTTTCTTATATGAATTGAATATTAACAAACTATTAATTAGCTTAACTATAACAACTTTAACTGTGATATTCAGTTGAGTTCCATGGATGTGTTTAGAAATTTACAAAACTTCTCTCTTGCCGCGATCATACATAAGATGATATGTTTCTCGATTAAAACTTTAAAAGCCTTTGGTTTATGTGAGGATTGGAGTTCTCTTATCTATCAGTGTATCTCCACTGCATCTATTGCAATTCTTCTGAATGGCCATCCTGGTCAGCCTTTCTACCCAAAAAGAGGCCTCAAGCAAGGATATCCATTAAAGAGTTTTGATAGGATAGTCAAAATTATGGAACAGAAAATCCAAGGATGACAAAGTAAGGTTCTATCTTAGGCAAGTAGGTTTGTTCTAAATAAATATGTGCTAACTTCTTTGCATATATACCAAATGGGATGCTTTGTTCTACCAAAAATGGAAAATGCTATTACATGAAAGCTTAGGCTTTTCTATGTAAACAAATTACTATGGGAGGTCTAGGCTTCAAAGATTCAAAAAAAAATGAATAAAGCCATGATAGCCAAGATAGCCTGGAGAACAGTAAATCAACCCAAGTCTTTTTTATCTTCCCTTTTGAAATCCTAGTATTTCAGAAACCCTAATTTATTTCATGCCAAGAAACACTACAATGCTTTTTGGATTTGGAAATGTATTCTTCAAGGTATAGATTTAGTCAAGAAGAATAACTGTTGGGAAGTGGGGAATGGGGAAATGATAAGTATCTGGGAAAATATTTGGATCTCTGGTATAGACTGCAGTCTACTGACCTTTTTAGGTTCAAAACACAACAACTTAACACTTGTTTCTGAGTTAATTGACTCAGACATAAAGAAGTGGGATATGGATAAAGTTAGAAATAACTTTCACACTGAAATTTCTGATAGGATCTTCATAATCAACTTATATCAGAATATAGATACTACCTTAAAACAGGATACCCTACGATGGCTACTAACATATAATGGAGTCTTCACTGTTAAATCACTTTATGAAAAGATGCATAACCATGTTGATCTGAATTCTATCGACTCAACTGCTACCTTCTGAAAATCCTTATGGAAAATGAATATTTCTCAAAGAATAAAAATCTTTGTATGGAAACGTATTCAGAATGTGTTACCAGTTAGGAAAAACCTTGAGTTTCTTTCAGATGATAGTGAAACAGATTGTATTTTCTGCAATCATCATACTAAATCCTTGAAACATTTGTTTTTTGAATGCCCTCATGCAAGGTCTGTTTGGATGCTTTCCATTCTAACTGGTATGCAATTTAATCCTTTGTCTGACTCTCATTTGTTAGATTGTTACTCTAAATGGATAACAGGTTCATGTAATGATTATTTAATAGAAATTGTCACAACTAAATGCTGAATGATTTGGAAAGAAAGATGCCTAAGAATTTTCCAAAACATATCCAAATCTAGCCTGCAGACATCTCTAGCTATTCAAAGGCATATAAATTTCTGGTCATTCCCCAATACTACAAGTTCTGACTTACTAGTTAGGGAGAATGTAACTATAAGAACTCTACCTGACTTAAAGAAATGGAAGGCACCAAACCTCAATGATAGAAATAAACATAGATGCCTCATGGAAGGAAGCTAACTCTTATGCAGGATATGGCTTAATTGTTAGAACTCATGCAGGTATAGCTATCACAGCTGGAGCTGGGACCATCTCTGTGGCAAGCCCAGAAGAAGCAGAAGCTCTAGATTTGCTTGAAGCTGCTACTTGGGCAATGAAATGGACATTACAGATTTTTGGTGGAAGGTGATCGTCAGTGCGTTATTAATTTTGCAACAGGCACAAGGAATGCAGTAAATTGGAAAAATCAGTCAACCATTAATGAAGCAATGAGGATCCTACAGTCATGCCGAAATTTTTTAGGTTTATTTTTTGTTCACAGAAATGAAAATATGATGGCAGACAACCTAGAAATGATGCAAGAAGACAAGGCTATCACAAGCAAGTTTGGAACATTATACCTGAATATGTCTTGAATCAACTAAATGATAATAAAAGTAACATTGTCCCTGTGCCTTCTCTTTTAAATTCTGTTCATATACTTTTTTCTAGTGAAAATCAACCCATGTTGGAGGAGTCTCATATTCCTGGCCATATGGCCGGAATAAAAACAACCTACGGACTAAATGAGAAGTTCAATTCACAAAAAAATAAATACATAAGATGATATGTTGTGGTCAAATTCAGACTTCAAAGTAATACGAGCTTCTTATTATATTATAGATTACAAAGTAATTAGAGGTTCTTATTATAGACGCAACATTTTTGGCTATATTTTCGTTCTCTACTTCTCTTACCGAATGATCAGTGCTTACAAAGAGGTTTAGATACAAAGAGGAAAATCACTTAGCCATATGCACAATAGAAAAGGCATGAAAATCATTAAAAGGGGTAACAATTTACAAGAATTACGAGGGCATCGAATAAATTTATCTAAAGAAAAAATCCACAAACACTGAATGAAACATCCAAGTGATGGAGGTGAAATGTCTTAACTAAAAAAGAAAAAAGAAATAGAAGCGGTGAGAAAATAGTAGGACTACAAGGACCACACACATGCTTTGGAGGGGGGGCTATATCTGAAAGTGCCTCACTCGACCATTGATGATTGAGAATAACTAACATAATGATGAGCAACAAACATTTTTTTTTCTTTTAGATTTACTTTTTCCTTTGATCAACATTTCTATTAACATTCTCATGAATGGCTTGTAACAAAAAGAAGTCCTAGATTTGTATAACAAGGTCCTTCCTACTTTCTTCACATCACAGTATTGGTTCTTCCTACAAACCATTTTTATCTACTGTGGTTGTTGCCACGAAGAGGGTGGCTGTTGTTGCTGCTGCTTGTAGCTAAATCTCTCCATGTCCCACCCACCTTCGGGTTCTTTCCTTTTCAATGCTGCTGCACCAGCTGCAGCCTGATGGTTATAGTACATTCTCCCTTGCTCCTCTGTTAAGAAAGCCTGAGAACTAACAGCAACTGGTTGTTGCCTTGAAGCAGCTGAAGGATACCTATCCTCTCTCCCTACTTCCATGTCTGAACCTCCAGGACCAGCATTCAAATCTAGACCACCTTGCCTTCCCCATTTTCTAGTACTACTGCTACTCTCAGGCCCACCAGGCGCATTAGAAGTACCCTCAGGAACACTTATCACATACGGCCTATGGTAATGACCAGCTGTAGGAGGTCCTAGTAACTGTGAAGGAACTGCAGCAAACCCAAGCCTTGCGCCAGCTGAAGAATCTAAATATGTAGCAGACCCACCTGAAAATGAGGTTGAAGGAAGAGAAAAACTGGCTCCAAATGGGAACCCCGGATATTGGTATGCAGTGGCAGCGGAATATGCTACTGCAGGAGAAGAAGCTAGAACAGGAGGACCTCTGTACACATCAAGTCCAAAGTTGGTCCCACCTCCTGAAGGTCTTAATTTCCTATGTGTACCCGTTCCAGAAACAACTGGGTAATGCTGCTCTCCTCTTTCAGGCAAGATTGATGGAACAGCAACAGCTGAATATGAATTTCCCATCAGGAACCATGACGAGAGACCCCCCATCTCCATATTGTCCATTCTTTGACCAACAGAGGCTAGGAATGGTAGGTTGCCCTTCGCATGCTGTCTAACTACAGTTGGTTCTGCACTTAATTCATCAACACCGGGACCATTATTCAAATCAAAGTCCCTCAGGACATTGACCTCGCCACCCGAATACACCCCAGATGATGATGATGATCTAACGGGCAAAAGAGGTACCTCTAATCTTCTACTACTAGTCATGGAAAATGACGAGATATCAGTATCCTCGTCAACCCTATTCAAATCAAGATCCAGACCTGCAAAAGCACTACGACCAGGAGCAGCAGGACCAAACACCTCGCTGCGACCCAAATCACGATGGTTAATAAACCCAGATTCCTTGTGCGTTCCATGTGTGTAGCTCTGTGAACTGGTGTGCTCAAGAACTCTCTCATCTGCCACATTCAGGTCGAAATTCAATAGACGGAGACCTTGTTTGACAGCACTATCGGTCTGAGGTACATCTGCTGCACAAAGAGACATCTCCAGAACTTTTCTAGGTTCAGCACGCCTAAATGCACTTGTGGCAGCAGATCCTTTCCAACCAATTTCCCCTTTACTTCTTGATAAGTTTACAATTGGTGGCAAAAAACCACCTTTGGCAGCAGCTGCTACTGTGATCGAAGCAGGGAGGCTGCACGATATGGAAGGAATAGAAAACTGCAGCGTGCTAGGCAAGTTAGGAGCCGGTGAATCTCCAGGAACAGGGGTAACATCTCCCTGGTTCCCTTCATCCAAAGGGATTCCTTCATTCAAATCAAAATCCAATTTTGTGGCTGTGTCTGATCCTGTAGCGACATGCAAGGAGGAACCTCCTGTTGTGGATGCACATTCTTCCAGCTCTTCTGCTTCAGAAGGCTTTGCACATACCTCAGTCCCTTGAACCGATACTGAAGGTAGTTCTTCATCAGGAGCAGATACTTTGGAATGGCCACCAGCACCTACTTTTCTATCAGAATTATTCCCCTCCACACCACTGTGACCCAAAACACTTGAGCCAGCAGTACCTGAAATTTGATTATCATGAGCTGAATGATCTGTACTTGTCTGCTCCATTCTTTGACATTCAGAATGCCCAATATGAGTTTTCGCCTCCAAACCTTCAGCTTTTCCAGCGCCATTCTCTGAATGCAAAACATTTTCTGAAGGCAGAGTTTCCCTCATGTTCCTCTCACCTAATTCGTGGATATCAACACCAGACACCATTTTCTTCTTTGTTCGTAAGTCACATTTTGACCCTTCATGGTCCTTGTTCTGTACAGTCATATCTAAAGATGGACAAAATGGAGAGTCTACAACAGCTTCTTTCACAACTTCCGCACTCAAACCTGCATGATGAACATCAACTGCTAATTAGATGAACTAAAAATATACATACACATTGCATGCATTACCAGATAAAATTTAAATTATACCTGATAAGCTTGTGCTTTCATCTTTGCAGCCACTAACACCTGTTCTCTTGTCACAAAGTTGCTCAACCCCTTCATGCTTAGCCACAGAAGTGGGTAATGCTTCATCAAATTTCCCATCGGACTTTAAGCATGGGTTGATCATTTGTTGCAAATTGATACCAGGACCTTGGAGATGCTCCCCTTTTGATTTTTCTTCAGAAACCGGCATAGTTGGAATTTTACCATCTCGAACTTCGTCCTTGGCTTTAAATGAATCAACAGACACGACCTGCTTCTCTACACTGGCTACAGGTTTCGTTAGCAGTCTACCTGTCCCATCTTCACAAGATAACCTTGACTTTGGATCATTTGCCCCACACTCCGGCTCAGCACCTATGCATTTCTTAGGAGAACTAATTGGTGAAATCTGTTCTAAGTTAAACATCTCTCCAGCAGCAACACTCGCAAGCAAATTCATGCCAATATCATCCCCACCACAGATAGACACACTAGCTTTGACACAACTCTCAACTAAAGCATTTATAGAGCTGTGTGAAGCTTCCTTCAACTTTCCTTGCATAGGTTCACCAAAGGCAACTCCCTGCTCATTTCCCGATGATGAGCAAATAACTTTGGAAGGTTCTGACGACTTTCCTGCCTCTTCACTAGTAATGCCATTAGCTGATCCATCACATACATCAGATCCGACTAATCGATCTTTCAAATCACTGCTCTGCCATGATTCCGTAGTCACATCAATAGCAATACTAACTCGAGTAGCATCACTCTTTACTTTTAATTTTCGATCCGATTGGTCATTACTTTCAGGGATTCCGGGAGAAGAAACTCGACTCACCAATGCAGAAGGGTCATCTAATGAGGAGATACTCACACTCCGTCCAGGACTGCGGCCAGGATTTGGAAGCCTGACAATAAGTCTGTGGCTCCCGTGATCAACAGCAGGAACATCAGGAGTCTTTTCACAAGTCGACCCCGACTGTGAAGCTTTCTCTGATGTGGCATTCCTATTTCCGGAGCTACATCTATTGAAAGAAGTTTCCTTCTGAACTCCAGATACAACTGATCCAGGAAAACCATTGGCTGATTTCCGATGGCGAGATGCATTGCCAGATGCCTTACTAACGCTCATAGAACCAGCAGTGGAGCTCCTAGCATCCTCCTTCCATGATGACTGGCTGTTGTTAAGAGATTGACTGGATCCACTACTCTTCTCCTCTTTGACGGTTACTGGCGGATCAGGAGTAGCAGTTTTATGCACTAACTTTCCATTTAAATCTTTTGAATTTGCCGCTGCTGAAAGCAATGGCACTGATGATTTCACAGAGCCGGGGGACGTCTTGTTAGCACCATCTCCTTGGCCAAGCTTAAGTAATGCTGCTTTTGTAGCAGAAGGTTGTGACACGGAGCTCTTCGCAATACCCTCCGAGGACACCCCCGTACGTCTGCTTCCTGCATTAGAAATATCAGAGATGCATTGCTTACTAGGGGAAGAAGCTGCCCTAGCCGCTCCAGACTTCATTTCGATGATCTTCATTTCTGCTTCAACACGTTTCTTCCATGTGTCAACTAAGCTCTTAGATTTCTTCTGTATTTCCAAATTTTTATGAGTACGTAAATGATTCACAGACCTGCCAACATTACAATTTTGAAGAGCATGAAGATCAACAGGTAGCTTGTCAAGTGCGCGAAGCATAGCCAAAAGAAAATCTTCAGCCTGTTTATCACTTTCTTTGGGACTACTACCATCACGTTCTTTCATTTCACGGAGCCACTCATCCAATACAGCTAGTCCGTTGAGATGCATAAACTGCCCAAGGCAATCATTCCTTTCAGTGGCTCCTATGACCTCCGCAGCCATTATTCTACCACCCAACTCTAGCTTCTTCTCGGTACTGTCATGTTGCAGGAGTTGCACCAGCTTTTCAACCCCTTTAAAGTCTACAAGACCTCCTTTCTCTGCTATCTTAGAAATCTTAGATTTCCAAATAAACTGGCCAGAATCCCCGTCTTCTGACTTTATATAGCGTTCTCGTTTAATCGGCTCAGAACTCTGATCACTGCGCTCCCTTTTCTTCCCCTTAATTTGAGAAGGTAGTGTGCTAGGACTATTCTGTAAACTATCAGAACCAGGTTTCAACTGCTGTGCTGAGGTAGAAACATTCAAAGGTTTTGGAGAACGTCCTCCTGATTGTACAGCTGCATGCATTTCTATACGTGTTTTATCCAGTAACTTATCTACTTCTTCCTGTCGTTCCTGTGAAGAATTAGATGTATTGGATAACGATACCAGTGGACATATGGAAGTGTATAAATATGAATATAAGACTTACATTAATGTAGTCTTGATCGGTTAGCCACCATAAACGTTTGTTTGTGATATCATATACTCGCCTGCATACAAATGAGGATATCCCTGAAGGAAGTTCAACACCTTTACGAAGGAATGCAACTTTACAAGGATGGAGTAATGATGCAGCAGGTATTTCATCCTCATGAAACGAGTAAAAAACTTCGTTGGGAGCGGCTTCCAGCAAGACGCCTTTCCCAAGGTTTACATCAACAGGTCGATAAAGCCAATTCACACGGAACTTTGAATGATCTTCTTCTTCTGATGTTAAACTGCGAATTATTCCTATAAACGGTGGAGAGCTTTCTTGGTGGGGTTTGAAAAGTGCACAATCACCTACAGTAACCTTGCGACCATCCTACAAAGCAAGAAAAACTTCAGCATGAAGTAGATAATGGTGCATAATCGACAAAATGGCATTAGCGAAGTAGGAAAATAAATGTTAATCCAAGAACTAAGATATGAATATTAATAATGACCAACTAACATTTATATCCAATCCTCTTTAGAGAGTAATCAATATTATTCACTTGAAACCAACGCTATCGCCTATCAGCTTAGGTCAATCCTTCCCTTTTTCACTATAATGTCTTTATGAGAACAAAATGCCTATATGACAGGTAACCTTCCCCTACCAATGTAACAATCAGAACTTTATAGTGAACTAAACTATGTCAAAGAAAAGACCCTCAACTGTCTTTCAAAGCTTGCTAGTTTACCAAAAATAACAAAAGAAATCTATTATCACCAGCGACGAAATCACGTTAAATACATTATTGCAGGATGACGAAACCGTATCTAGTATCCATTTATGTCCACAACTCTTGCAATTACCTAAAGCAAATTAAATGCAAAGCACAATCTGAGCTAAATCTTCGGAACCATTCAGACTAGTATTAATTTTTGACCCTGGACAGATAAAACCTAGCAAGCCAAACACAATTAACTATCAAAAATTAAAGACACATAATTACACTTACCCAAAAAACAAACAAACAAAAAAAGAAAATCAATTATGGATATAAGAAACCACCGAATGAACAGTAATTCACATTTTAATTCAACAATAGCAAAAGCATATCTTCCAACCCCTTCCCTTAACCAAAACCTTAAAAATCAAAAAATTCAAACTTTCAATTAACGAAATTAAAACAAAAAAAAAAAACTGAAAACCCTAGAAAAAGGAAGTACCTTGCAAAAAAATTCAGAGGAAGAATTAGGGATGGAAGAATCAGCAGCTACAATCTTACTGCCCAGATTGAGGACCGACCACATATGCCGTACAGGATTCCTAATAACTTCACCACCTTCTCGCCCATGCATAATACTTCTCTTGTATCATTTTCACCTCTATTATTATCAATTTCTATCCCAAATCCTTCAGCCCAACCGTGAACCATCAAATCCCACAACTGTAATCAAAACAAATAAAACCCCAAAATCTAATAATTGTAAGTCAACACGAACTCTAGATCCCTTCTTACTTTCATTTTCCAAACAGAAACCCTAAATCCTTGGAGCAAATTACAAAATTAGGTACTTTTCTTTGTTTTCGTCCTCTAATATGATCTATCAAAATTGATAATTTCGACAGATCTATGGTATACAGATGATCTTGTTTTAACAACCAGAATTTTCGATCAAGGAATTTTCGAACGAGTATTTCGCGATCTGAAGAGAGGAGAAGATAGAAGAGAGGAGGGAAGAGAAATGACAAGACCACGCCAAGACGGCAAAAGTGAACTTGGTAGCTTAAACACGGGCAGAACGGGTAGTTTAATTTTTAAGGGCAGTTGTTTTCTTTTCTTTTTCTAGTTCTGCTTTATATATGTGAGTTGATTGATGTGAGAATTTAAATTACTATATTTCTATGCCAGGGATTTTACTGTAATATCTTTGTTTATGTTACTTTTTTACTAGACTTGTACCAGTTACCGAACGAAAGTGTTAAACTGAAAAGAAAATGTTAAATTATGAATTCTAAGTCGGGGAAATTAGACTAAAGTTTCATCTATCCATAATATCGAGTTTTTAATTGAAAAAATTTAAATCTAAACCCTAAATTATTAAAAACATACACATCCTTATATATACTGTGAATTCATAATTATTTTTTTTTAATAAATAAGTTTAAAGTATTAAAATATGGTAAAATGATTTTCACCCACCATCGTCAACTACCACCACCGCCACCAACCACCACCACCACCAATATATGGGATGTATACTTATCAGTTACACATCCATATAGCATATGTATCCAAAAGTTATATATTCATATGATGGCATGTGTATCCAGAAGTTACACATCCATATAGATGTGTAATCAACAGTTATACATCAAAAAGAAAACATATAAAAATTACATGTATTGCTTTAATATTCATTTACAATAATTTCTACGTTTATCAATTATAGTAATTGGTTGTTATTGAATACAATAAATGAATTAAAACACTAGATATGTAAAACTAAATCCTATAGATAATCCACAACATCTTATAATAGATATGTTCCATTCACTTCTTGTCTTCCTCGATTCCAGAATACTTACATATCTGCAATAAAATAAACAACCACAGGATTAGGTTTGATGAACAAAAACAAAATAAAATAAAATTATAGGACAATTGCAAAGCGAACAACAAAAATCACATAAACGCACTTGATAACTTATCTCAGCTTGTGGAATTAGGAGTTACACATGTATCTATCTAGTGTAATTAGGAGTTACGCATGCATCTGTCTAGTGTAATTGGGAGTTACACATGCATATATCATGTATATTTAACAGTTACATACATGCATATGACTTGTGTACCTGACGTGTACACTATATTAACTATATAATATTTCAATCAACAATCAAAAAAGTTAACCAAATACTCCAACAGCACCGCCACTAGCAGAATCTGCTGATACACCTACATAATGCATGTGTAATCTACTAGTACATATACAAAATGCATGTGTAGTCAACAGTTACACATGCATATGACATGTCTAAGCATTAGCTACAAATGCATATGACATGTGTACTCAACATGTATATAAATACTTTATGGAAAAATTTAAAGAAAATGTGAATACTATTGTCTTAACATACTCATCGTATAAGACGATTATCCAAACTAGCATATATAGGCAAAGTCTACTATATGAAAAATAATAGAACCATAACCTCCTAGTAAAGTGAACTATACATCATTTCGGGTTCACTCCAAATTTTATACATTCAATTAGCATATGTAACTAGAAGTTACACATCCAATTATCTATCATTTCATATCTAAAAAATAAAACAGATAGAATCATTAGTTGTGTGATAAAAAGTTACTACTATTGAACAAGATCCTCCGAGCCAATTTTTTCAAACAAAATACATATGTAACTGCTGAATACACATACAAAAATACATGTATAATAAGTAGTTACATATATATATATATATATAGCATGTGTAATCAGTAGTTACGCATGCATATGACATCCATATGGCTAATAGACACATGCCCTTTCCTAAATAATTGTTAAAACAATTTTAATCATCAAACTCACATACCAACATTTTTAAAATGAAGAACAAATTGATACATTATGAAGTTCGAAGATTGCACCTGCTCATTTTGGGTTTCTGCATATGCTAAACGCAGCCCCATAATTGCTCCAATGCGGACAGTTGAATCTTTTTTATTTATATAGTCAGAAATAAGTGTCATTGTCTGAAAGAAAAATTGTGTACGACATTAGCATGTAACCGTGATGCCCATATATAATATGGACACAAAACACTAAAGATACTCACAGGGTCACGATTACTGCAGTTGACAATTCCAACACCTAACAATGCACCAACAAAACAAGATATTAAAAAGAATTACTTGGTTTTTGGTACTTATATTTTGTCCAATTTTAATCTTTGTCCAATTTTAGTCTTTGGTCTAACATTTGTCCAACGTTAAGGTTTAGTACCTAGACTGAACATTGATCGTAGTTGACCATTATTAATCGGAATTAATTAATTTTATAAATAAATAAAAGGGAAGAGAAGGCGATAAAAAATAGTGTAGATTTAGGATTTTTATTTGAAACCGTTGATTTAATAGTTTTGTTAACGGTTTAAATAAAATAATAAAAAAGTTATTGTTATTAAATTAAAATTAGACTTAACCTGGTCAACGCAGATCAAACTTTCAATCCAGATACCAAACACTAATATTAAACAAATGTTAGACCAAAAATTAAAATTAATAAATATCAAACGTTAGTTAACCCTATTAAAAACCCACATAACCTATATATATTTGAAAGCAAGTACAGAAAAACTCATAGAAGGCGCACAGTACAAGCATAAAAGCCATGAAATAACAGACATTTTGACCCTGGAAATATTATAAACATTGGCATGTTTGTACATTAATAAACAAGTCAATCTGGTACATGGAGAGCACGTGTAACGCAATGGACACACATGTCACATCACCAAGTCGGTTCGGATTTCAGATACCCGTGCTTACATTCACTTTCTAAGCACCTCCTTTGTCTTCGTTATCACAGTTATTATTTGGTACATGTTGATGGATCCCAGCAATTTCAAACAGTAAAGTTAGATGTTTGGTGATCAGCCTATGTAGATACTTGTTAATTATCTTACATGTGTTGGGAGAACATAATTTCTCTTACTTCTGACACTATATAAGCATAACGAAAAGAGGTCGGTGCCTTCAAGTAGAAAATGATAGATAGATGCATTTAAGCATCAAAACTAATAGAAACCAAGGAAATATAACTATGTTATCTAAGAATATATAAACCGTAAGGGATGTTCCAGTTGTTCAATATAAAAAACAGGTTACCAATTTCCATTCACAAGTTGATCAGAAATCTCAGAACTACTCTTAAACTAAAGCAGATGCCCTGTGCTTGTTTCAAACAAGAAGACCGTGGAGGACATACAGTAGCTTAAAGGTCTACATATGGCCAATAACCAACAAGAATGAATCTTAATCTGTGATCTGAATTACAAAAACTCACTTTAGTTTAAGCTATTGGATAACAACTAGCAAATATACGTTGATATTGAGTATAGATTAAATACCAACCACTGAGACATCTTCCCGCCAAAAAAGTCAATGAATTGAGAATTTGAGATGCCAAAGAAAAACGAGCCTCCTCTGAGCACAAGGAAAATAGAAATTCCCTAACGTCTTCAAACAATATGGTTCTCATGATTTCGTCATCCCCTTTTTCGCAAGAGGAAGCCCCCACGAATTGACAATCAGAATGAGTTAAAACAATGTAAGTGAACTAGTGAAGGGATAAGATTAGATTTCCATTCACTTCGACAAAATGTAAAGCTGCGGAGGCACTAAAGCATAAAAATACTATTTATGAAGGGGCAGAGACATCATGGACTCCAGGTCCAAAAATAAACACTTTCATGGCAATGACAGGCACTAAAGACAGGTAACAAAACTCGAGCACAACACGAGGATAGAGCAGTGAAGATCTATCACCAAAACTGTAACATCACAAAAGCAGTTCATCCACAAAATCCTAACAGATCATATCATTTCATATAAAAGGTGTCACTACATGTCACACAGGAAAAATCCTAAAACATCATATCATGGATTTAATATAGCACATAAATATATTGTTTCTTAAGAACTTATGCGATTCATGGACGTTGATGGGCCTGTAATCACACATATAATACAAGCTCAGATGTAAAGAAATTTTTTATTGGATTAAAAAACAACCAATCAAGAACAAATGCAATTAGATGAGTTCAAACGAGATCAAAAATTGATAGTGAATCAAATTTAAATAGATTTGATGGGTAATAGAGATTAAAGTATGCTAAATAAAAAAATGAACTTATATTTTCTATTGAGATTATAGATTGAAAACTTGATCCAAATTCAATCAAGAACCCTAGAAAAAATTTTGGTAAATTATTTCAAAAATTTTAACTCAATAGTAAGATTAAGATGAGATTAACACAGATTTAAACTCTAATCATGAATTAGAAAAGAAAAAGAAACAACCAAATCGAATCTGTGTACCTTTTCCAAAACATCAACACCTAATAGATTACAGTATCTTCCATATCTACTTGTTGGATCTAATTCAACAAACGGTTCTCTTTAATCTGGAATCCTTCTTATCACAAAACATCTACAGATCTTTTCATGAAACAATCTACAAAAAATCAATCAAAACTTTGTATTATATATGAGATAAATCAAACAATCAACACTTATGAGATCGATTCCATGAACATGAAATCGATCCAGATCTTTTCTTCAATCTTCTCCACTCGTGAAATCGAAAACAAAAAAACTTTGTTTGGCTGTTGAAAGAGAGGACGAAATAGAAAATGAAACTGACCCCGAAACTGAAAATGAAATTGTGGTACGATTCTTTTCGTTAATATGCATAGGGCGCTTTAGGAATTATAAAAATAACAGATTTAAAAGTTTAATTGGTGCTCTAAAATTGAAAGTTTTGGACAAGTTGTGAATAAAGGATCCATTTTGTATGATTTTAGAATGTATAATCCATATTATATGGGTTGGTGGTAGTTTTTACATTCAACTTAAGGGATCTGACTGCCAGCAGGATCAACCAGGTAGCATTCCTGAATGACTACCATCTTCACACGACTATCGTTGAAATTTCACCGTTTATTAAGGGAAAGAGACAGGATCAACCAGGTAGCATTCCTGAATGACTACCATCTTCACACGACTATCGTTGAAATTTCACCGTTTATTAAGGGAAAGAGACGACAACAATTTTGGAACTCGTTTATACGAGGCTCAGGAAAATCCGAACATCCAATAAAATCATCAACATTCGAGGGAACACGAAGATCTCATATGTCATGAAACGGGAATAAAAATATCCTCCAATCCAAGGCAACACGAAACCAAAGTCGAAGACCAACTCACGCAACCCAAGAGCAGGCGAGAGGTAATACACACGAGGGACAAAAATGATATCTTCTCGATAGGTAAGCAACACAGGAACCAAAAGGGTTTTCTGAAGGAAAACATGGAAAGGGACTAAAGAGATAATCTGGTTTGTTGTTCGCCGTACAAAAAAAATAGCCAACAAACATACAAAAACCAAACACCACTCTTCTTTCCTATTAAAAAAATAGTCAAAAGGGATCTTCTCTCATTTGTAATTACTTGCCATGGAAGGATATATTAACCTTTCCCAGTAAAGAATAGTGTGTTGCTAAGTTGTTATTGTCCCTTGGTATTCCAAGTACATAGAATTTGACGAAATGAACCGTGTGTCATTTTTATTTTTGTTTTAATATACTTTATTTAAAAAAAAACATTTACTTAATATACAGTAAAAGTTAGGATAATATTTGTTAATTAGCTGATAGAAAAGCCAAACTTAGTAATTTGGTGTCAGCCGACTTTAGGAGATCTTCTATATGGTGGTTACATTGTATTTTGTCTGTCACACTTTGATGGTCCTTTCTTTTATATCAGTTTCTTTTCTTTTGTAATCAAAATCTGATCAATTTTAAAGTTATTTTGTTCAATTTTCAACATAATGCAAACTTGACTGTTGTAATCGTTACCAGTTTCAATTCAATGGTACAAAAGGATATGCAATAACCTAAAATCTGATTAAATTCAACAATGAAAAATGATGATAATTTTCAATTTTGAAATAAATCCATCAAATAACTACAGTGAATTTGTACCAAATTTCTTAAACAACGAACTTAATTAGAACCCAATTGACTAATTATAATAATTTTACAGTCTAATTACAAGTTATTTGAAATTTAACCAAGATAAACGGATCACACGTGGGTCAAATCGCGGGTGAAAAAGTAATACTGCATATCATTTTGGAACATATATAATCATTCCAAATTCAAGGACTTCTGAAATTGTTGCTAATGATCAAGAACAATATAATTGGGGCACCAATTATATCTAAACTCCATAAAATTGAATGAATTCGATCAATTTTACCTTCAATTGCTTCAAATTAAAACAAAATATTGGAATGTGTGGTGTAAAAAAATATCATATAAAATAAAACAGTTAAAAAAGAATATATGCATTCCTAATTTGTTTACCGCTGCAAAATAAAAGATACTCCCTCCGTCCAATAATAGATGACATATTCATTTTTAAATTTTGTCTACTAATAGGTGACCTATATCATTAAACAAGGGGATATTTTTTAAAACTACCCTTTAATTGATTATTTTTAGTATAAGAAATATGTATAATTTGTTAGTCATGTTTATCTTCGTTACGTAGTTGTTATAATTTTAATGATATAAAGTTTACGAATATTTGTAGTATATTTTGAGAGATAAATTATTTCTAAATTTTACTAATTATTATCCATAAGGGTATAATTATACAAAAATATTTAAAAATACTTTTCCCCCTCTTTATCTTAAGAATTATGAAAACTTAAACTAGGTCACTAATTCTAGGCCGGAGGGAATATTAGATACAATTAAATCATGATGAAATTTAATGAAATTTTCGATCCACATCCACAGCTGAGCAGTCATCTAGTTTATAAGTATAGTTTGTTCCGTAAAAATGGTTATATGATCACAGCAATTGAAAGAGTCAAACTAAGACTATTAAGTTAAACTAGTTACTAGACTGTTTGTTGGCAATTCTAATTTGCTTGAGGATTAACAAAGAGTTAATTATAACGATATCGTTATCGATAATTTCGTAATCTGAAGATTTACCTACTACTAAATCATTTATTGATTTTAAATTTTAAAAGTGGTAATATTTCATTTTCAATCTATAAGTATTTATGATAAAGAGTTAGTTTTTTTATGACTTAATTGATTTTTGGTACTCATCTTTTAACCAGGTTTAGTATTTGGTCTAAATTTGTCCAATGTTAGGCCTTGATACCTGGACTGACGGTTGACCCGAGTTGATAATGTTAAATATTGACTTCTGTTTAATAAATTACTAAAATATTTAAGTAAAAATTAGATGTTAACATATTTATTATTATACCCTTCACTTTCCTAATATTTACATAGTAATCTAAAATTAGGTTTCCACCCTCAACCTTTTTCTCTCTTCCATCCCCGACAGACTTACAACACTTTTACCACCATCTTCCGATGGAACCTAAATTGCTTAATCCACTACAATCTGTTACACAATCAAACAAGTAGATTCGACATTCATCCATTACACAAACAAAATTAATGAGATAAATCAAATTTTCCAGCCAAACAACATTCATTTGTATCACAGTTTCATCGTCTTATTGTATCTGTTTTTCCGGCTAAACCCTTGTCACAGTCTTCTTCACAACAACAACGACAACCATAAATTCAGACCCATTCTCAAATTTCTTGATTACCAGCTGCAAACCCATTTTCCATTTTAGATCTTATTCAATAGAACCCTAACTCATCTCAAACCTAACAACGCCTCCATCTCTCTGCAATTTCTTCACACTCGCACCATCGTTCTTTACTCTTCTCATTTCAAATCATATCTCTTTCTCACAATATATTTTTATATATCCGTAACTAATTTTGATTGAAGCTTATATACAAAATTGAATTATATTAATTTTGAAGCTTATGTGTTTTCCTTCCTGCAATTCACATTAAACTTAAACTACAATCACAGTCATATCTCCCTGAGATCAATTCAATTTCAGCAATCATCAACAACTCCTCAATTCAATTAACCAAATCTCTAATAATCTCTATTACCATCATCAATTTTCAGAAAACCCTAAATAAATTCTCAATCCCCTCTTCCCCAACTCGAGCTCAAAAAATCAATTCAAATCCTCAATTTAACCAAACCCATCTCTAATTTCCACTTATATCTTTTTAATTGAACTCCCCTTTCAATTTATGAATTTAAACTAATCATACCCAAGAACCCTAATTCTCAATTTCATCATAAAAACCCTAAATATTTAATTATTCTTAAAATTATGTTCTTCTTTGCAATCGACTCTTCCAATTAGCATAATAATCTTCTTCTTCATCTTAAAATCCATCTTTAATTACTTAATCTCATCTTTATCATCAACTTAGAAACCTTAACTTTAACACTACAAGCCCATCTATCTTTTTTTTCTTCTGATAAGAAGATTGACGGTGACTCGAGAATAAACAAATGGTTGAAGGTTGTTGATGTAATGGGGTGAGTTGCAGTGGGTTTGATTTGTGGAGCAGAAAATCTTTCTGCCGTGAAAAAAGAAGATGGATTGAAAAAATTAATGGCATCTGGTTAAGTTTCGATTGTTGATACGATCAAAAACAAGATTTTTGGTAGTTGGGTTACAAAAGGTTAAGTCAGAATCACAGACAAATGGTTATTAAGGGTGTTTTGTATAAACTTTTTCTAAGCTTCTCTTTCACAGAATCACAGTCCAGATCCATTGGTCGGGAAGACGGAAGTGAAGAAGGGAAAGAGTAAAAAAATGGTGGCGGCGGTGATGGATTTGGAGAAGGAAGAGAAGATGGATTTAGGGAGAGAAGTAGGGTTAATGGATGATTATTTTATATATATTAGTCAAGTGGAGGATATGATGGTAAATTTATTTATTAATTAAATTTTATATAAAATTTTAACATAAATCTAGATTTAACCGAGTCAACACATATCAATATCCAGTCCAGATACCAAATTATAATGTTGGACAAATACTAAACCAAAAATTAAAACTGATTAAATCCTAAGTATCAAATATCTATTAACCCTTTTTTTACAGATGCTTGACGAGATATTTGAAACGCTCTTGCATGATAACAGCTAAAATCCCTTTGACAAATGCTCTTTAATTACTCACAGTTTCTGGATTGCAAGTGGTGATCTACGTGACTGAAATGCCATGTCTATGAGCTCTGAATAATATGCGTGGTTGGTAAAAATTTATTGTTTTCTATATTCTTTTGGAAACTGGTAAGTACTTTGTTGTATTCAGAAACAAATCTAACTTTTCCCCAAAATGGTAGGATAATAAGTTAATAACTAGGAAAATCCAATGAAATGATCCCAGGAAAGACATTGCTTTCTGAATGTAACAGACAATTAATGAGAAGTTTGAACATTAAACCCTAACCATCCAGATCTATCTAATTTTAGACCATCATAGAAGTAGAAGATAAAAAGGTCAAACAGAAGTTGCATATGATGATAGATTCCTAGTCACCATCAAAGATGTTGATTAGACTCTTGGGACATGAGTAACGCCACTACCCTCCTTTCTATTTCTTTCTACCACATGTGCACCTGCACCATCATGCATCTACATGTGCTCTAACTTCGATAATTAAAACTAATTATTCTTTTCTATTTTGTCTGAAACTTGACACGTGTAGTAGCTTGAGTACCCCGTTTGACTTGTAAAGCAGTTCTGAACTACCGATGAACGAAGGGTCTCGTATGGTCCGTACTCCGTGGCCTTACAACTGAAATGGGAATTTGACACTCTAAAAACCAAATCATCCATCCGTTAGGCGATCGGACAAAGTAGAAGCTTGTATCCCCTCTGCGAAAACCTCAGGTCACAGCACGAGAAAATTTTATGGCAATAAATTTTAAATTTTATATTATTTTTCATATATTGTTTTAGAAAAAATAGTGCCTCATAATTTTATTTATATAAAATATATTGTTTAATTAAGATTAATTACACCAAAAAATGGGAAAACATAAATATTATTAAATTTGTAAATTTTGAGACCTAAAAAAATATAAATTATACTAAAGTTTTACATTTAGATAAAAAAATTGACACCTCGATAATGGTTTCAAACCGTTTTGATTAGAATTTTTTATTTTTTTGATCAACATCATATATGTCAAAGGTTTCTATAAAAAGGAAGTAATTTAACCAAATTTATATCATCATAATCGGTCTTGTTTGTCGAAATAAATCGTCTTCTTCTAAAACATATTTAATAATATTGCCAAAGTAACACCGAAAAATGCCATCAAGGCTATTATATAACAAGTCTAAAAGGCACATACAAGCCATCAAACTAATAAAAAATAGTGAACACAAGAGATCACACAATAGATCTAATGATCACAATCAATATACGCAACACATGATGCTCATAAAATAAAGACAATGCAGTGTATGAAATGTAAAAACATAGATGTCATAGACACACATTTTATGTGGTTGGGCAATGCCTACTACACGAGGGTATTGGGTCGGGGTTTTCATTATGATCATCAAAATATTATATGAAACTAGATAAGTCGAATAACTTTTGTAAGAAGGGAAAGAAGATTACAAAGGTTTGTTATTCACTCCCTCTTTCTCTCTTACCTCTTCTTCTTCTTTCATTTTTCTAATCCCTTATTAATTGGTGGAGCTGGGTACTTATAGAGCTAAGTGTGGATCCCATTTTTACTTAGATGTCTTGCACTCTCCTCATACGAATATGGAACACGTAGTCTTTCCGCTAGTCTTATATTGGTACGGGTATATTGTCAATTGAGTGTCCGCCTCTTAGGCGATTCACCTAGTGTCTTCCATGTGTGGTTCGTTATTGTTCTGGTACATGTGAATCAAGTGTTGCGTGCCCACCTCTTCGTTAATTCACTCAATATTTGTTACATATAGTTTGTTCCTCGCATTTAATGCTGGGTAGGCGACCTTATCCCATGCCAGACAGTTGTCTCCGTGTCAAGTCCAATCAGTGTCGGTGAAGATCATCTTTAGCCGTTCATTTTGAATCTGTCTCGATATGGGCTAAAAATGATTATAGTTTTGATCTAATGTATCGAGTATGCATTGTATACTACTCCTCATAGTTTAAGGTGATGCCAGGTGTATAATGGAAATTATGTACTCACAGTTTGCCTCTTTTCTTTATCTTGTACAAGAGGTATGATGGGGGAAAATCCCAATATGCCTCTTTTCCCCACGTTTGCAATAACTTCCCCTTGATTCAACGAACAATTTTAGTTTAACACTTTTTTATTTTCACATAAGTGGATAGGGAAATCATAAAGACATGTCTTTATTTTCATTCCTCAAACATTCCAAATCTTCTGAAATTCTTCTACTTTAGAAAACGACCATTCCCTTTCTTTATTCCTGTCCTTCATCTTCCACAACCATTTTTCCCTTGTCAGCCTTTGTTTTTGCTGATTTCTTCAAAAATCAAAACCTTTTCTTGTTCTTCATTGGTCTGCTGGTCTTTGTAGAGTTAGGTTATGTTGTTTGCCTTTTAATCATCATTACCACCATTGTTACATGTGAAGAAAATCTATTGAGATCTATTTTTTCTTATTCTTCTTAATGTTGCTTTACTTGTGACTGGTTACTTTTGTTTTACTAGTTTTTGATTGTTTTTGCTTCTTTTATGAATCATCTTGATGTCGGGTATATTGAATCTTGCCCCATTCATGTTTTTTATGTGTTTGTTGTGTCTGTTGGAGTTATGATGAAGAAGAAAATTTCTTATAGAAATATTTTGCATATATGTTCTTGCCCTTGTTCTTCCTTAAAACTCCAGGGTTGCATGTGATTGATTTATTTTAGGGTGCTTGATCTGTAGAGAGCTTGAAGAATGGCTTCCCATGGTAGTGATTATTCCCATAAGAAATTTCCGCACAAACCTTCTTCCGAGCGTCCCCTGGACAAAAAATCTTCCCGCTATCATGTCAACAAACCCCCAACACACAGTAAAGTTGGTTTTCCTGCTAATTCTTCGCCTGTAGAAGAAATCAAATCGCTGTGTAGCCTCTTGGTCGAGGCGTCAAACTCTTTAAAATTATATTCCTTACTTTTCTTACACTAACTAGTAGAATAATGATAAGAAGGTTCGTTCCTAAGGGAGCGTTGAGTTAAAATTATTATTAAATTTCTGAAAATAAACTAACGCAAATCTACGAAAACAAGTAAAAGGATGCAAATATGAGGATGAGAATGATTAAGGATTATTTCTTCACTAGTGAACATGAATACAAGTGAAATCTTCTTCAAAATACGTTTACTAAAAACCCTAGACAAGTTATGAGTTCGACAAGTCTATTGGACTCCAAGGTCACTTTGTAGAATAAGTTCTCTACTCGTTTCTAGCTAATTAATCCATTTGAATAAGCTCTCTAGTGTAACTTAATCGAACGGTATTTTCCATGAGTCAAGTTGATCATAACCACATGTTCGTAAGTTCAACATGTTAATTTAGGGTTATCTTCTACACATCAAAATCCACAGCATCCTATTGCAACGTTGATGTTTTGCTACTTATGATTAAATCACCATAATAATTATAGATTACAGTGTTATAATCTAGCATTAGTTTCACAAACGAGTTATTCAATTCTACACTTGAAAAGTCGCAAACAATCCATGGTCATATACTCGGTAAAAAACAAGCAATAAAACGATATTTAAAAGATATATTAACTCGGATAAACTTAAGTCACATAGTTTCAAAATATCCATAATCAAATAATTTAGCTACACATATTTATGGAGTTCATCATAAAAGAGAAATAAATCTAAATCAAGAAACAAAACCAAGGTGCAGGTGGAGTGTATGGTGGTATTGTTCAGGTTCGCTACTGCCGGTGGTGGACAGAATGGCGACGACGAAGTAGGAATTTCCCCTGGCTTGTGCGGACTGTTATGAGACTGTTGGTGATGTGCAGGTGGTAGCAATCTTCTTCTGGTGGTGTAGTATGGATGGTGACTGTATGGAGAAAAAGGCAGTGGTGAAGGGTTGGAGAGCAGCAAACTGTTAGAGATGGAGGCAATCGTGAGAGGGTATGGGATCATCTATTTTGTGCTCTTCCCTTTCTTTTATATCTTCTTTCCTTCCTTCAATTCCAATCCAACACAAACTTCTATTTCCTAGTTCTTCTCAAACACTAAATCTCCCACCATCCATAAATAATCAACGACATTAGCATGCACTCTTCACCTAATTCTCGGCCAGTATTTCATTAAAATCCTTTACCAAACCTAACTACAAGGTCCGTGTCTTTCTTAACTTCTAAAATTAGTCTTAGCCACTTCCAAATAATACTCATACACAACCTTCGAACCATGGTTATAAATCTCAAAACCATTGCTTACGGCAGTAACTCTTGGTGGAGAACCGGTCTTCTAAGCATTCCCACGAACACCTTGCGTGCAATTTCTAGTGGTGAAGGAGTTGAGTGAGTTGGAACTTTTCAGATGTTTCTAACTCCTTCCCTCCAATACTTCATACACTTCATTCAATAAAAATCATCACAACCCATTTTATGTTCCTTGTATTCGGAAATCACTTCAAAGTTCAAACCAACAACTCAACCATCGAACCCATCTCTCCCAAAATCTTCTTACTGCAATTGCTTCGAACCCAGCCACCATTCTTCTTGTTTTCTAACTCGCAGCAACACAGCCACCAGAAAACCTATCAACCTGACTTCTCTGTAATTCTTGGCTTGAAACCCATTTTCAATCTTGAGCTGTTGTTTCTAATTCAACTCACAGAACCGTCCTCACGGTAAACCAAATATGCTTAGAACTCGACCACATCTTTGCTAGTTTCTCAAATTATCACTGCAATTGAATCACCCTAATTTTCCATCTCGAATTCGAACCAGGGAGACTCATTCTCTCTATTCTCTGACACCCTATCTTCGATTGAACTCAAATATTGAGATAAACCCACTCACAGGCTCTTCTCGACTACAATTCTCAGACTCTCGAACCACCGTGACCTTGCCGGCGAAGACTTGGGAGTAGTAACAGATATGTCTCCAATTTTGAAATTGAGAGAAAACAGAGGAAAGCCTCTCGACCTAGAATCTAGGTTAAAATATAAGACGTGATATGAGCACTCATAGACATATTTTTGGACTCATGCTATTCCCAATCCACCAATATTATTAACACAATCCAATAAGAAAATAAATAAAATTCTACTGTTTTTTAGAAACTCAATCAAAGTAAAATTTATTAATCCAATCCAACTTTATTTTCCTTTTCTTTTTCTATTTCTAGTTTCTTTTATAAATAACCCTAAATCTATTTCTTCTTCACTTCTACTAATCTTTATCTCTATAAATTCTAATAACCCTAAATCTAACTTTGGTATATAAGATATGATAGAAGATTCTACTCCTTCAACCATTGAAGTGGAAAATTTCAATTGCATTGACAATCAACCCCACACGGTATTACTTAAAGAATTTAATTGCAACTTAAATTTTTTGATTAACCCTTTTCTGCCATAATTTTTCTTTTTTGAATTCTGGATGTTTCTTTCGTTTTGGTAGACTAGAACATGGTTCATTAACGTTATTAACTGTGGGGATTGCAGTTATTCGGTGATTGTTTTTTTTTTTAGAAACAAATCTAAATTTATTAACGTTAAAAACAGGGTTCAATTTCAGAAACCCAATAAGTCCAGAGATAAGCCTTAACAATATTGTTTAACAAACTTGAAAATAAAAAGAAACAGGTTTTAGTTACAGGGAAAACAGACTTCAATAAAATTAGAAAACAGAGTTTAGCACCATTAGTTACAGGGAAAACAGAAAACAGAGTTTAGCACCATTAGTTACAGGGAAAACAGACTTCAATGTCATGCTGAATTATCTTCTCCTAGCGACCTTCTACATCCTGTATCAAAAAAATTTGTTAGCAAAAAGTGGTAAATAAAACATATTGCCTAAGAAACTAAAAGTGTGCGACGATTAGTCACCGTTTTGTTTTATCTCTCTATTTTGGCATGCTTGTTACTAGTAGTTTTCCTGTCTATTTGTTTGTTTTTAGTCGCTTACAAATATTTTCTAATTATGAACCATTTGGTGATCAGTCTTTAATATCTCATACACCCGTTGGTTTTGATGTACGTGACGAATTCTCGACTAATGAGGTATTCATTCTCCTTATTATTTCTTTATTCACAACAATTATTACGTGTTGATAAAATTTATAAAATTGAATGTAATGTTATTTTTTTTTCAGGTTTTCGTCTCTAAGGATCATGTTAAACAATTATGTCATATGGTCTCAAGAAAAAATAGATTTTGTATTTCTATTACCAAATCATATGATAATATGATGGATAAAGGGTCGGTAGTTGAGTTTGGATGTGAAAGATAAGGTAAATATAGAGCTCGAACTATCAAATCTTCTGAAAAGCAACTACAACATGTCTCCAAAAAGGGTAGAAAAACTGGCACAAGGAAGTGCAATTGTCCTTTTAAACTAAGAATTTCATGTGTTGAAGAAAACAAATGGTTTATTAAAGTGCAATGTGGTGTGCACAATCATGCTCCATCCGATACATTGCTTGGACATCCTTATACAGCTCGTTTACAGAGTGATGATAAAGAAATAGTTGATATGATGACGACAAGTGGAAGTAAACTGGGTATCATCTTATCATCAATTAAAAGAAAGCAACCTGAAAAATAAATCTAGTCTACGAACGATATACAATTACAAATCTTATACAAAATCCAACGAAAAAGCCGGAAGGACAAATATGCAATACTTGTTGAAGTTGTTGACAATAAATATATGGCATGGGATCAACGCATTGAAGGTACAGATGTGTTGAGTCATATATTTTGGGCACATCCTGACAGTATACAATTGGCGAAATGTTTTCCATCAGTTGTTTTCGTGGATTCCACTTATAAAACAAACAGATGGAAACTACCCCTTTTCCATGCTGCTGGTGTGACATCGACTGGGACAAGTTTTACAGTTGCATATGCATTTATGTCAGAAGAAAAGCAGAAAGATTATATTTGGGCACTCGAGTGTTTGAAAAGACTATACAACAACTCAGATTTACCTTCTGTATTTCTTACGGATCGAGAACAAGCCCTAATAATTGGAATTCAAACCGTATTTCCTAATGCAAAAAGGATGTGTTGCAGTTGGCATATTGCAAGAAATGTTGAAACAAATTTCGTTAAGTACACAAAAGATGAAGAAGAAAAAAATGACATCAAAGAGGATTGGCAAAATCTGTGGAAGTCTGATGCACAAACAGAGTATGAAGATCTTTTAAACAAGTTTATAAGCACATGGGGAAAAAAAATACAAAGCATTCATTACATACTTGAAAGATGAAATATTGGTAGATAAAGAATTTTTTGTTCATGCATGGACGAACGAGATTAAACACTACGGGAACACTACCACTAACCGTGTTGAGAGCGAACACAGTGTGCTTAAAAGGTGGTTGCTTACATCCAAGGGTGAGTTTACATATTGTTGGAAACATATGCATCTAATGTCAGAATCGAGGATGGTAGAGATACTTAAAAATTTTGAGTATAGCAAAATGCATGTACGACATGAACATCGAAAGCTACCAATTTTCAAAGAGTTGTTGAACAGAGTTTCCATTTATGCACTAGATAAAATTCATAAAGAGCTTACTTGGACAAATAAGGGTGGTAATCGTTGTCTCCATATACTTCGCAAGACACATGGGCTACCATGTTACCATGAATTAAAAGAGTACGAACGGTATGGAACGACAATACCTATTGATACAATAGACAATCAGTGGAAACAACTAAGTACTCGTCCTTATAGTGTTGACGAAATGGTCGAATTTGACGATTTACCACAAATACCAAAAATTAAGCTTAGGTGGAACAATTCAAACACGTTACAACGTATGTGTATCCTAGAAAAATTGAATGAGCTTGCTGATCCAGATATGACCAGGTTAGAGGAACCAGTTATGCCGGTCACCACCAAAGGTCGTCCAACAAAAGCACAACAAAGAGAATCAAACTCAACAAAGAGAAATCCTTTGAACATGGTAGAGAACAGATTCTGAAGTCAAAGAAAAATGTTGAGAAGTTAGAGAAGAATGCTGAGAAGTTGAAGAAGACTGCTGAGAAGATTGCCGCGAAGTTAACAAAGAATGATGAGAAGCTAAAGAAAAATGCCGAGAAGTTAAAAAAGAATGCTGAGAAGTTAAAAATAAAATCTCAAAATGAGGTTGATTCTGAGAGTATGGGACTTGTATTACATGAAAATGTAGCAAATGAAAGTAGAATTCCAGATTTGAACGAGAGACCGGATAAGTCGTTTGAATGGTTAGATGTTAACGTTATGAAAAGAGTTATTCATAAATTGGAGAATGTCCGCGGTGATGGTCATTGTGGATATAGAGCTTGTGCAGAAATGTTAGGTTTGAGTAAAATTGATGGATGGAAGACTATTCGGATTAAAATGATGGCTGAGTTAAAAACAAACATGGACCTTCATATTGGTATTATAGGTGGTAACGATTCATGCTTGAAACTCGAAGAAAGGTTAAACCATCTATCAGATAATGGTTGCGGATTTTATGGTTGGATGGCATTCCCTGAAATGGGATGTTATTTGCAACTACATTTAATTGCATATTTTCAGTTTTTCATCAATCAGAGTATAGGACATATCTACCACTAAGGGGTGAGGTGTTAGAAAATGCAATAATTGTTTCAATTGTGAATTGTGATAGGATGCACTTTAATAAGGCAGTTCTATACCCAAATACTCCACTACCTCCACTGCATCCCAGTTGGATATATCAACATCTACCATGTGCTGAAGGATGGGAAACTTACATTAAAGATAGATTAGATGAGTGGAAAACCTTAAATATTGTTACTCGCTTTTAAATTTTGTTGATTCGGCTCTTATTAGTTTTTTAAGATTTTTTTTTATTAATCATAGATTTTAATAACTCATTTATAAATGTTCTTTATTAGTTGCATTTTCTTTTGATATGTCTGTGCTCTCTATCTATATACATTTTTCTACTCTACACCTCTTATCAAGAAATGTCAGTTTGTTGTTTATATATGAGTGACAACATCTCAGCATTTTATCCAAAAGCAGGGTTATGAATTATATTTTTAGATATATTTCAAATAAAAGTATTTGGGTTCATATTTTTAGATATATTTCAGAAACAGATATACAGGTAAGGATGGTTCTAAGACAGGTAAGGATGGTTCTAAAGAACATGTAAGGATGGTTCTAAAGAGCAATTTGAGCAAACATGTATAATAAAAGCAAACATACTGAGTTACGATAAAGGAACAGAGCTTACATGTTTATAAGGATGGCTTTGAGCATCTTTCCACCCACATTTTCAAAGGTAGCTGCAGTTCCTAAGACTCCTGATGGACAAAACACAGGTATATCAATAAATACTCGTGTAATAGTGAGCTCTGTATAGTTCTTGATTTATAGTTCTGAAAGAAGGAACTACAGTATGCGCCATATTTATAACTGAGGGAAGGGGAGAGATCATACATAATAAGCAGGTTAGGCAACCTAGATAACTCCGGTGGTAGAGGCCCTGATAAATTGTTATTGTCAAGCAGTATGCAGAAACTCACTATGTTAAAGCACAAAGAGAAACAAAACCAGAAGGAAAAATCAACACTAACTGGATCCAATTGGGTACTTAACTTACAAGTGAACAAGACTAGGTAGTTTGTAAAGCTCTGGTGGAATTGATCCACTGATTGAGTTATTGTTCATGTGACTGCACAAGCAAGAACCGGCAAACAAATTACTTAGATAGCAAGCAGTTAACTTGCAAATTGAGAGTTAACTTGTGTAATTAACTACTTACAAGTGCTTTGTTTTGGTCAAGTTTGCAAATGATACATGCAATGGTCCTGATATGAAGTTCTGGTCTATCTGAATTCTGTCCAAATTTGGAAGATCACCAAGTTCCTCCGGTAAGGAACCTGCCAACCTGTTTCCATTCAAGAGACTGCAATTAACAAGTCAGAATAGCATTGAAATAGCAATCACAAAGACTTGGGTCTGACCGGAATAATAATAACCAATGGAAACAACTTACAGTAGCAATCACATCAAATCCCTATAATAAAGAAACACAAAATGAATCATGTAGCGGCCATACATTCGCAACAATTTGCTGGGTGTGCTTTGGAGGTACATGGGTCTGTCTGTCTAATCCATTTCTTCAAGAAATTCCTTGGATCATTCAGATTCTGTTTGATTGCTAGTAACGCAGTAACTGTGCACAAATTCGACAGCTCCAATTAAAAAGCTAAAACACAAACACCATATTATGGTAAATAAAACGTGATAGAAGATCAAATTACAAGTGTGATACCTTCATTGGGATCAGTAAGTTGTGCTCCAATTGAAGAGATAGTAGTAGTCATAGCAATACCACCAGCAGAGAGATAATAGTATTAGCAGATTGAGACGTCACCAATCCAATACAAGACTTGATCTTCATCTCAACCCAATTGTCCTAACTCCTATACTCTGTTATGTTATGTTTTGATTCCCAAAACCAAAAATCTTTCATAAATTTAAATCAGAAGAAGAAGAAGAAGAAGAAAGAAAAAAAAAATGACAAACTCTGCCAAACTCAGTAACAAAACAACAATTGAAAACATATGAGAAAATCAATAGTAGTTACACAGGAAAAAAAATCATCTTTATTCAAGTTTCTTGCAACAGACAAGTAGTAGAAACGAGTGCAAATTTTTTCATTGAACTTCTGATTAACAAAAACTAAAAATAGTAGAAACGAGTGAAAATTATTTTTAAAAGTAAGCTTCCAATCTGATAAACTAAGCAGCACAGAATGATTTTGCAACGACTATAAATTGTTGAATAAACAGAGGAAAAAAAAGAGATGACAAACCTTCTTGGAGAGTTTGGTATGTATGAAGAGAAGAACATGAAACCAAGAAAAGGAACCCTAATACATAGAAGAAAATGTTTTGGAGTTTCTTTATACAGAGAGTGAGATGAAATGAAATTTTAATGTTGCTTTTCTCTAGAAGTTTCTCTGATCGATGAGGCGTGCAAGACGAGGCGATCTGCTCGAGAGAGGAAAAGAAATTGATGTTTACAATGAATAAAGCTGAAAAAAAATTGATTTGACCAAGAAACACGAGAGAAGAAAAGATGTGATTACTGTCGAATTTCTGTTCCCAATGAATAAAGCAGAAATGTATTGATTCGACCAAGAAAATTCTTGCTTTAATTGCTTTCACTTTTTTTTTGACGAATTTTAATTGCGCTTTAACCTTGATTCTGATAAAGTCTGAAAAGAAAAGAGACTGACAGACAGCACTGATCAGACTTTTGTATCGGCCACGCTACTACAAAAGTTAAAAGAGAAACGGTGATTTCCAAGAAATTTTACAGTGATTTTTTCTTTGCCGGTCATGATTCATGTACTTTTGAGTTAATCAAGATGAAGAAATTTAATTTTTCAACAAATATTCATTAATATCCGATTTATTAAGTCGATTTGAATTCTGCAGTAATTATGAGTTTAGTGTTTCTTCTGCTAAATGGTAGAAGAAAGATGAATAATGTTTGATTTCGATGACGAATTCATTGAATTGATTTCTAAGAAAAATATGGATTCATTGATTAGAGACGAAAAAGTTGGAATATTTATATTTCTAAAAGTCATAAAAAATAAATCCAATCCATAGGATTGTATTAGTAAAAAAAATAAAAAAAATGGATTTTTTTTAAGTATATGGATTGGTTAATAATAATGATGGATTGGAAATAACAAGAGTCTATTTTTGTGTCTGAATTGTTCTTATTTATCTATTTTGTTACTATTTAATTTTGTACTTATTATGGTATTTTATATGTTTGTAGTTATGTTTAGAAAATAATTTTTTATGAAAATATCGATTCAAAAATTGATAAAGGCACCCAGAAAAATTACTAAAGACACCCATCATATTATTAAAGGCACCCAATGTTTGGATTAGGGGCTCCCACTCTCTTGAGTTCAAATCCGAAAACCGAGTTTCATGGGATTAAACCGAGTTTTTGTTATCCCAAAGTGAAAAAGCAATCAAAGAGGACCAACACACGTAATTCAGGAGAGTTTTACACGTGAAACTGGTTGGAAAACTTGAGTTGTTATCGGAAAAGAATCTCATTTTCTGTTTGAGATAAACACGAATTTGAATTGGTTTTGGTTGAAGTTTTGGGTCCTTATCGATTTGGGAAAGCTTATTAGGTTTTACTAAACCTATATAAAGCAAAAAGATCAAGAAAAATATGATATAGAGCCGAGTAGAAAAATTCATAGAGAGAGAAAATATTTTCAGTCGAAGAAGAGGAAAAAGAACAAACTCCATCCAAATACAGTCGTAATTACCGTTGCTTATTTTTTCTCCTTCACAGCGCAAAGAACCCGTCTTTTATTCACTGTGTCAATTCATCTCTTTACCAACACAGAAAATAGTGATTGCAACACTTATATGTGTAGTTGTTTTCTGTGTTATTTTTATTTTTCTCTTCTTGTAACACTTGTGAGCTATGAACAATTATTTTGATAGAGTGATTACTATGAGGAGCTAAACCCCATTATTGAGGCAACGAAGGAAGCCAATTTTCCAATAATAAAGTGGTAATTTCTTATTTAATTAATTTTATAATTTTTTTATGATTTTTGCATTGATTTAAAATTGATTATGATTTTTACTAAATAGTTGTGATTTCTTGTGATGGTTCATGCTTAGTCTAGGGCTCTTGATGTTCCATGCTTTTGATTTGCAACTATTATTTTAAAAATCTACTTATTGGCAATATTTTAGTATCACATTGAATGACAGAGTTGCATGAATATTGTTATTAATTGAATCACTTAAAAATTGGTTAATGGTGCAATCTTTTGTCTCAATTTTCTCTATATTCTTGAATCATATTTTAATTGAGTTTTGTATTTTAGTATTTAAATTAGGTATAAAACAAATCTTCACAAGTCCTAGTGAATAAATTATTTTTAACATTTTTATTAAAACGACCAAGTTTTTGGCGCCGCTGCCGGGGACTTGTTTTTAGGTTAGAGTTTTAGAATTATTTTTGTTTTTATTAGTAGTTTTATTTTTAGATTTTTATTCCTTTGTTCTATTTTACGTTTTTGAGTATTTGTCTTTTTACTACATGTTTTGGATCAAAAAGAAAGTTGAGCCAAAGATTTTGGTGATTAATTAAAGACTTGAAGTCAAATATAAAGCAAAAAAAAAAAACGAAAAAAGAAGATAAAGTTTTTATTTTAATTTAATTTAATTTTTAGGGTTTTATTATATTTTTATTTTTAGAGGAAATCTCCTATTCTTTTTGTAAATTTTCTTTTATTTTTGGATATTTTGGACACTTCGCAACATTATTTTTTGACTTTATTATTTTTAAACCCTAAGGAAGGGTAGTTAAATATAAATTGCACAGGGAAGGACAAAAATTACGATATTGTCTCGACCCCTTGGGTTCGTACACTGACACAAGAGTCAATGTCCCAAGTCGATTTCAGCGGTTCATCGCCCGTCTGGAACGGGAGGTAAAACTCGATCAACCCACGAATCTCCTGCTAGTGGGTTTACTGTATTCCTTCGTATGCATATATGATGAGGACTTGAAAATGGATTTTAATTTATAGTAAAGGGCAAGAACTGGCCATACAAGATAAGGGTTCAGATTTCATCATCGTATCCTTCTTGCCGCTTTAGGAACACGTTACCAAACGCGAACCTAGACCTAAAATTTGACTAGAAAGAAGACCGATAGGGTAACGAGCTTGTTGGAAAATCTATCGAAAGGATTGTATTGGTTACTTTGTTAGCTCAACTCAAGGATCAAGAAGGTTAATTTAAGTTGATTTGCGTCTCCTTGTAACCCGAGGAAATGTGCCAAAGAAGTAGGGTTATTCAAGCTCCCTAGAACTTATCCTGTTTCTCTCGAATGACTTACTTTATTCGGATCGTACCCGAGAGGTTTGCTAAAACTGTAACTAGTTGCCTTTTGGAAGAATAAAAACTGTCTTGAAACAATCTAAGTGGAGCCATCATGTTTTTTGTTTGCTAGATTCAATAAGATTGATTTGGTTGAGTCATCCTTGCTTGTGTTTTGTTTAGAATTCCTTCCCAATTAGGATTTATTTTTATTTATTTTAGTTTGTTTAGTGTATGCCATGACCGCTCGAGACCATCACTGAGCGAGCTTGGAAAAGAGACACTCTAGGTCATTTAGTGAGTGAAAATCCTAGTAGTTCTGTTTCTGGAAACGAGGATCTCGAAGACTCTTATCTAGAGAGCCCTGTTTTTGGAAACTTTAATTTTGAAAACTTGACACTGTGTGAAGAAGTTACTCCTAGTCTTTTGATAGTGCCGGAAATGGCAACTTTAAAATATTTGTTGAATCCCACTAGGACTTCTCGTTCATCATGTATCAAACTAGCTGCACTTGAAGCAAACTATAAGTTGAAACCTGGGACCATACAGATGTTCCCAATCTTCTTAGGAAAAGAGAATGAAAACCCCTACTTTCACATTAAGGAATTTGAGGAAATCTGTAGTACCCTAAGAATTCACAACCTGACTGATGAAGCTTTGAAACTTAAGTTATTTCCTTTTTCCCTGAGTGATAAGGCCAAATCATGGTTACATAGTTTGCCATACGAGTCCATCGAAATATATGAACAACTTACATCTTCCTTTTTTCTCGAAATTTTTCCCTAGGCATAAAACATCATCTATTAGGCAAGAAATTTGCATATTCCTGCAACAAGAGGGAGAATCTTTGTATATGTATTTGGAGAGGTTCAATAATTTACTGATACAATGTCCTCATCATGGTTTAGAAAAGGTTAGACTAGTCCAGATCCTCTATGAAATGCTAGATTATCCAACGACGACCATGGTCGAGTCTTTGTGTACAAGTGGGTTTGATAGTAAAACTGTTGATGAAACGATGACATTTTTGAATAAAATCGTTGAAAAAACCCAACAATGGGAATGTAGTAGGGAACATGTTCTCTATAATAACACTAGATTTGATAACCGTCATAGGTTTGACCTATATTCAGAAATCTATAACCATGGTTGGAGAAACCATCCTAACCTTTCCTGGTCTAAGGGCCAGAATCAAGGTCAATCTAGTAATTCCCAGGTTCCCCCAGGTTTTGGTTATACCAAGAATCCTTCAAGACCAGCACAGTTTCAGAACCTTTCAGATAAGAAGATCATGAGTTTAGAAGAATCTCTCACCAGAACAAGGTTGTGGTCCAGTTTTTGAATGATAACATATTTGCACGTTTTTATACACCGCGAGCTATAAATAGTGATGGAGGGTCAGACTTTAGTAATAGACCGTTTACGCTCTTGATGAAGAAATATGGTATTACTCACAAAAGTAGCTACCCCATATCACCCACAGACTAGTGGTCAAGTAGAAGTTTCCAACAGGGAGATTAAACATATTTTAGAGAAAGCAGTTAATCCTAATAGAAAGACTGGTCATTGAGGCTTACTAATGCCTTATGGGCTTACTGTATTGCGTTTAAGACCCATATTGGAATGTCACCTTATCGTCTAGTCTTTGAAAAGGCATGTCACCTTCCCGTCGAGTTAGAACACATAACATATTGGGCTGTAAAGCAGTTTAATTTTTCACTTGACAAGGCAGGAGCTCAGATGAAGCTCTAGTTCAATGAGTTGGAAGAGATTCAGAAAGATGCATATGATAGTGCTGGGGAGTATAAGAATAAAATGAAACTTGTGCATGATAGAAATATTTTAAGAAAGTCATTTTCTCCAGGTCAAAAAGTTATTCTGTATGATACTCGTTTGCATCTTTTCCACGGGAAGTTACGCTCTCGGTGGATCGGTCATTTTGTTGTTTGCTGATAGGTATGTGAAAATTCCTCGTGGCATTGTCGAAGATGTTCTTAATGAGGTCGATAAGTTTATTTATCCTGTGGATTTTGTTATCCTAGATACCCAACCTGTCCCTGACCCAGAGAACCAGATACCTATGATATTAGGTCGCCCATTTTTAGCTACATCTAGTGCGATCATTAACTGTCGGGTGGTATTATGAATTTATATTTTGGTAGTATGATTATTGAGCTGAATATTTTCAATGTTATTAAGCAACTTCCTGAGATAGATGACACGTGCATTGAAGAGGTGAACATGATAGAAACTTTAGTTCAAGAGTCATTACCAAACATCTTATCGGAAGATCCATTAGAGAGTTGTCTATCCCATTTTGGTTTAGATTTTGACGATGATATCACCACTGATCAAGTGAATGCTCTGTTAGATTTTACTCCCGTGTTAGATACTAATAGATGAAAAATTAAGTTCGAACCACTAACAGTTTTTACTTCTACCTTAACTTCTTCTTTAGAAGAGCCTTCTAAATTGGACCTTAAACAACTACCAGATACCATGAGATATGTGTTTTTAGGCCCATATGAGACTTTTCCTGTGATTGTAGCCTCTGACTTGGATAATGATCAGGAAAGTAGGCTAGTGAACGTTCTTCAAGACAATAAGGAAGCTTTAGGATGAACTATAACAAACATTAAGAGTATAAGTCTTACTGTTTGTATGCATCAGATTCATTTAGAGGATGACACAAAACTGTCTAGGGAGATGCAACGTTGACTTAGCCCTAACATGAAAGAAGTAGTTCGAACTGAGGTGCTTAAGTTATTAGATGCGAGTATTATCTACCCCATTTCAAACAGTAAGTAGGTCAGCCTCGTTCAGGTTGTTCCCAAGAAATCAGGTATTACTGTAGTCCAGAATGATAACAATGAGTTAAACCTAACCCGAGTGACCACGAGGTGGCGTGTTTGTATTGACTATAGAAAATTGAACAAGGTCACAAGGAAGGACCACTTTCCCCTTCCTTTCATCGACCAAATTCTTGAGAGATTAGTTGGACATAGTCATCATTGCTTTTTAGATGGCTACTCTGGTTATAAACAGATTGTTATTGCCCCAGAAGACCAAGAGAAAACCACATTTACCTGTCCCTTTGGTACCTTTGCGTATAGACGCATTCCTTTCAGGTTGTGTAATGCACCCGCTACTTTTTAGCGTTGCATGATGAACATATTTTCTGACAAGATGAGCACATCACCTTTTATTTTTATTTTTGCAACTCTATGTGTTTCTCTAAGTGATTTGGTGGGATACCAGTATCGCCTTGTTGTCACCGTTGGGATTAAGTAGAGTGATTGAGATCAAGCCCCATTATTGTATTTTATTTAGAAAAAAAAATCGAATTTTTTTTCAAAATGAAATAATTTTTTTTTAAAATGAAATAATTTTTTTTTAAAATGAAATAATTTTTTTTTTATTATGTTTAGTAAATCGACCGCTGGGGCCCTTGTATATACCAGCTGAGTCGATATTATTATTAGGAGTAAGACCAGTGGGAGCGTATCTCAATCCATTAGGATTCATCCTAACACTGATGTTCAAACATATATTCTAGGAAACACAGTTCACCTTAGTTAACATGCGCGAAATTCTCTAGCTTCGTATCCATCTTCTAAATCATTTCATGTGATTGAACTTTGATAGATTCTGAGTATCGTGGGCTATTGTACAACTATTTGAGTAGAGTTTTGAATTTTTGTATGAATTTTAGTATGTTGAGTGCAAACTCGTGTACAACAATTGGACTCATAAAGGTTAATGATTCCCATAGCCAAAGAATTTAGTATCCAACTAAATAGCATGTTTAGTGTCTACCCTCAATCGTTCACAAGTAGCTAAAAACTGGAGTACAGGTTTTGTGGGTACATCTCTTGTAATACCTCACGAGACAACACTCGTCTTCTAGGGTCACCTAGAAGTTTAACTGTTAGCTGCACGTGCTAAGTGTACTCGTGATTCCTACGAAAGTGAGTTAGATTTATATTTTCTAGATTAGATTTGCTCGAGGACTAGCAAATAATAAGTTTGAGGGTATTTGATAAAGACATTTTTGTGTCTGGATTGTTCTCATTTGTCTAATTTTTACTTATTATGGTATTTTTTTGTGTTTGTAGGTGTTTTTTGGGAAATAAAATTTTATGGAAAAAATTGGCTCGGAAAAGTGATAAAGGCACCCGAAAAAATTACTAAGGGCACCTAGCATATTGATAAAGGCACCTTCCCTTTTGTTTTTAAATCTGAAATTGGCGGGAACTATTTCTTTACGTGAGAGAAGTATCTGAGTTGGGTTTGAGCGAGATTTATAGGATTCAAAAGATGTTTCGACATATCAAAAGGGAAGTAGCAATCAAAACACGTCAAACGGAGTGTTTCTTATCGAGAAAAATGGTGGAAAACTCAATTGCTGCCATACAACAGATCCATTCTCTGATTTGGATAAAGAGAATTTCGAGTTGGTTTTAGGAACATATTTGAGTCCTTATCGATTTAGAAAAGGTTGTTAAGGTTTACTACACCTATACATAACAAAGAGATTTAAGAAAAATGGATTTGTGGCAAAAAATTTAGGAAGAAAAAAAAATTCTCTTGAGGGAGAAGAAGAAGAATAGAAATCACAGAAGAAAACAGTCGTTGAAACCGTTGTGTATTCTTTATATTCTTTCAGCGCCCATAACATGTCGTAGATTTGTTAGCGTTTTCTATTCTCTTCAGCCACACAAAGAACACAGTTTGCAACATTTATAACTGTATCAAACCTTCTGTGTTATTTTTATTTCTTCTTTGTAAACACTTTTTGAGCTATGAACAATTATTTTGAGAGTGTTTTCAACATGAGGAGCTAAACCCCATTAATGAGGCAACGGAGGAAGCCATTACACTACAAAAATTATCATCTGTAGCTACGCCTAGACTTCGTGGCAAATGTTTAAAATTCTGTGGCAAAAACTTATTTTCCACGACCATTTGGGCGTAACAAATAATCCCGTGGCTAATGGTTATTTGCTACGGCCTCCCGTCGTCACTATTTAATACATATGTGTGCCATGATTTTCCATACTTGCCACAAATTTGGGCGGGGGAAATAGTCACTTTTCAACTTTCTCTTACATATTCTGTGTATGCTTTCAATAACTTGATTTTTAACAAGTATCAACACTTTATACTAAAATCATTCACCAAAAGTACAAGTAGCTAAATTTTTTTTATTAAAAGCTTTCATTTATTTATTAAAAAAAATCAAATACATATAGAAGATTAAAAATAGAAAACTACTAAGTCAAATAATCATGATATCGACACGAAACAAAATGCATGATTGACATGAGGTACTAGAACTGGAACAACTTTAGGGGTAAGTATAATCAAATCAAGATTATGTTGGCACGAGTTCCCCATCCTTAAACTTGCTTCCTTTACTTCCATAGTCAAGAGGTACATCCTAGGATTTTCTACCGTCATCACTAGATCTCCCATCAGATTAAAGAGTATTTTCCTGAATTTCACCCCCAATCCGACTTGGTTGCTCCCTTGGATTTTTCGAGCGAAATTCTTTTCCACCTAACACAAACAGAATAAAATTAGAAAGCCTTGAGCTTCATCTGTCACCAATCAACATAAATAAGGTCACAAACATAAAAATGGTAAAAGATATTTCCCATTATGAAAATGATATGTCGTGAATTTTAAGAAAAATCCATTTTCATAAATATATATATATATATATATATATAGAAGATGGATAACTAAGCATGCATCTTCTATTTGTAAAACAGGAAAGATCGCTATAAGATAGTGTCAAACTCACGTTTCGGAAGAATCGAAGTTCAAACACTTCATACTGTTAGAAAGATGGAAATGAATTAGAGCAAGTATATTATATTATCAGCACATAAATTGATCTACTTACGTTGTTTTTTTTTGGAACTCTAAGCTCTTTGACTAATCTGCAATATCTCTATGTTCATATATAGGCTTGAATATAAATCTGCAACTTACTGTGGGTGTCATAAGAGAATAATCCCAGATATAAACGAAAAGCTTGTCAAGTAAAACTGCTTCAGAGTCTTTGGTGTCTGCAAGAGTTATTAGATCTACAAAGAGAGTAATCCCAGATATAAACGAAAAACTTGTCAAGTAAAACTGCTTCAAAGTCTTTGGTATCTGCAAGAACGAAACAAGTAATGAAGCTTAACTCTCAAACATAGTAATAAATTCCCAAAGCACAAGCAAAATTATAAAAAGAAATCCACAAAATTTTGAAGATCACCACAAAGGGGAGAAAATGAACAAGGGATATCATTCATCTCATTTTCTTCCTCATCACTACTCTCATCAAGAGCATTGGCATTTTTATAGGATGTTGCACTTGTAACCTCCTTACCTGAAAAGAAGAACAGTATAAACTAAATGAACTGAACTTGAACAATAAATCAAATCAGATTTTGGATTAAATATGTGAAGAAATTGACCTCTTCTATGAGTAAAAAGAATTTTATTACGACGACTCCTAATACTATCTTGGATCTCTTTTGATTGTATCTGAACAAAATCTTGAACAGTCTCTGGTCCTTCTATAATACAGAAGCTGTCAATCAAAAATTAGCAAAATTCATTCTCAGTTCTTACATCTCAAAGTAAGCTAATAAGCCCCATCAAAAACCATAGAAATCCTAATAAAAACCCCTAAAATAATCACATACATGAAACTGTTTTCTCCTGTTGGAATGGAATTAGAAGTACTCTTCTCTCCAGGTACAGAACAGATGATCCGAGCTACCCTGAGTTCCAGGGATTATTTGATATACCCTGAGTTTCAGTTCAACCATAATCTGATCACAATCAATTGGAATCCATTTAAACCACCAAAACTCAAATCAGAAAAAAAACAAAAACTGCCAAACAATTGAATTAAAGAGAAACTATAAGAAATTAACTCTTCGGATTTGTTTAGCAAGTGATGATAAAGAGAAACCAGAAAACCCATCAGAAACTTCTTCAAGATTAATTCAGGGATAATTGGAAAAATACCCTAAAAATGCATATCCCCTTGGAAAAATGCTTTGTAAAAAAAAGTTTGGGAAAAATGTCTCAACGTTATATTTTCCATCCAAATACTGTTAAATGGTCAAATTATGTAATCTTGACCTTATACATATGTTGACCTTAAGACAAGATTACCCTTTAGCCGTCCTAATCTAACCCTAGGAGACGTGACGGAATCTAAAAATAAGGGTAATCTCGCCTTAAGCTCATATATGTATAAGGTCAAGATTATACAATTTGACTATTTAACGGTACTTAGATGGAAAATGTAACGTTGAGGCATTTTCCCATAAAAAAAATTTTACACGGGATTTTCCCAACGGGGTATGCATTTTTGGGGTATTTTTCCAATTATCCCATTAATTCACTTTCATTTATAAATTTCTATCCATTTTTCTTAAATAAAATTACCAACAGAAAAATATTCAGTAAAAACTCAATGAGAACCCTCTTTTTTAATCATGGAGAAGAATCAAATCCCTAAATAAATTGATGGGAACATTAAACGGTTTGTAAAAATATAATATAATCTAATAGTGGCAAACTTTTAAAAAAACTAATATCTGATACACAAGAAAAACACAAAGCCATAATAATTCTTAATTTACATACGATTTATGGATGATGGATCAGCAAACCAACATCCTAAAAAGATATCATATAGTACCACGTATTTCAGTGCCAGTGGTAATCTGTGAAAAGTTGTGACACCACCTTACCCTATATATAGTGTGCTCGAAATTAAAAAAATGCACAACAAACGTTTGGACTAGAGACTCATAATTTATTCTTACGCTTATAATCAGGCAAACAAATCTTGATAATCTTACCAACTAGTTCCTTGTCAGCATCGTTTTGATAAGTAACTAGAACTTAAAAAGACATTAGCTTCATAAGTAACAATGACCTAAAAGGATGGTTAAATGCATCATGTATGCAGCAAGACACATTCTAGATTTAATGTCATACCAACTAAGAGAACCAAAATTGGATAGAGGATACCAAATCATTAAGAAGATAGTGCAAGACTAGAAATAACTATGAGAAAGATGTTATACCGGCTCATCGACTCGTGGTTATGCTCAGCTCCCCCAGGCTTCTGCTCATCTGCCACCCGAGCTTACAATGGATATAGGCGTAATCTAAAAATGCATTCAACCCTTTATAATACTATGGCATCATAATTGATAAGTGCTTTATCGCTCCATCCAAATCCCAATAACCCTACCACATATACTTTGTAAATATTAGCAAACTTCGGTATGTTTCATTTGTTCACATGGTAATTGACATAACTAAGCTATACATTATAAGACTATATAACCAAAATCAATCCTTAAACAATAAATATTACAATCATTCATGATCCCTGACCAAAAATTATTCCATTTAGTTACAGAAAAAAATAATGTGATATTAAGTAAGACTTGACAACAAACCCTAGAAGTTCTTGGGGTTATAGTGCTGTAGAAAAATCAAAAAGAACTCAACGATAAAATTTGATCACATAATGATTGAAGTATAATGAATAATAATATACGAATATGTTTTTAAGCTCAAACAGTTTACTCATCTTTACTCCATAAACATGAAGAAAATGGAAAAGAAAAATACAAACCTCCAATGAAATTAAAGTATGGAAGCACCTACCATGAATTATGATGCGTGTTGTTTGCGCACAAATTAATTAAGATGTTTCCCACTAATACTAGCAGGTAATATAACGGTAGTAAGGATCGTTCCCACGGGGAGTTGTGAATTGTTATTCGTCTTTGACTTCTTATGTAACCAAGGGGGGATTGCAATGAATTAAACTAAGTAAACTAACAAAATAAAAACGAAATAAATAACGATTGAGATTAAGGTGAGAAAATACTGGTTAAGGATTTCATCTTCCATCGCCAATCATGCTCCACAATCGATTAGAATAAACATCCATTCTCTCTTCATACCAATAGCCCTAGAGTAACATATCGAGAGCATACTCCGGTGAATTCCTTATGTCATCACGTACCATTACGATGAATGTATAAATACTACTCAACGAATAACCTAACGCAACGTGCTATTAAGTTTGATCCTCTAAGAGCGTTAGGTTCTTTGAATTAGGCTAACCAATGCAATAGAAATACTACGAGTAATCTATTTAACACTAGTCAAATTTATACATGCAATCACACGAAGGTTTTGAGTGTAATCAGTAATCACACTGTGATACTTGTAACCAGGTCTATCGACTATTCCGTATCTCCAAACCCTAGTTTAGCTTTAGATATGAATATGTGTTCACTTAGTATGCATCCTCAATAAACACACCTCCAATCATACATGACGATATTAAAAGTAGAACATGAACGATAAAAAGAGATCTTGAATATCAATAATAACCAACCAGATTGATTCACATGTTTAGGACTACAACTATATCCTCAACCAATAGAACAAAGTTACCTACTCATGGATTAACTAAAATCCATGGAAAATATAAAGAAGAAGAATGGTTTCCTCCTAAGGGGAAAACCCTAGGTTTTTGATGTAGAATATAGAATATGTGATGGTATGTCTTCTTTTATAGCCTTCAATGCTTGACCCTCAAGTATCCTCTCTTTCTAGAGTTTAGAATCCTTTCGGGACCATGTTTTCCTTATTTTAGAAGCCCAAACGCGTACCAAACTACCCCAGTTACGGTTGGGTTCGAGCCAATAAACCCAACCGATTTTCTGACACAAAAATATCACCCAAAGTCTCCAGATTTCGGTTAGGTCCGAGTCCAAGAAACCCAATCGTAATTCTTCATGGATACTTTTTTGTATTTCACCGTTTTGATCATAACTCCCTCATACGATGTCCGATTGATCTCATTCTTTTTGGGTTGGATTCGTCTTTCGATTATCTATAAGATGGAAATGAAAGAATCTTCATAATTCTTCAAATAATTTTACGGTTGGGTTTGAGAGTTTAGACCCAACTGTAAATCTTCCTGGAACTTCTTGTTCAAAATTAACTTCTTTTACGATTGGGTTTTGGGGTACTTTCCCAATCGTAAATCTTCCTGGAACTCTTGTTTCAAAGTTGTGTTTCCATCTTTTGGCCTCTCCTTTTCATTTTGGAATGAACTCCTTTTCTCTTCTTAGCTCTCTTTAACACCATTTCCATTGAATTCGGATGACTCACCTAATATAAGACATAAGATAAAAAAAAACGTAATAACAAGTAATATGCAATAATTATAGCTAAAGCAAGAATAAAAATGACAGTAAAGACATTAAATTAAGCACCTATCAGATTAACACAATCAGAATTTCCTGTCCTTGTTCTATGTAGTGTACTTGATTGATTTACCACAAAATATAATCCCAATTTCAGTTTGTAATTTCCTCAAACACATAACATGCACTGTACTATCACACATAAACTTATACAAAAATAAACAGAAAATTCGGGTATATAACAAACTAAAACTGAAATTAATGATAATCCCACCAAAAATTAAAGGGACAAGTGGAAAAATTTCTTTCCAGCTTGGCGAAAATACAACTTGAGCTATAAATCAATGAAGTATTACAACAAATGAAAAAATTATTTGATTTCTTTACTTTGAACCTGTACAAATATTAAAGAAATAGTTTAAATTGAAGAAGACAAGCTACTAAACTATAAAAAAAATGAACAAACTAAAATTAGGCACAAAACAAGCTAAAATACTACTTCAAAACCCTAAGTTTAGAAAATCAAAAGAAAGAACTAAATCTACACAAACCCTAACTTACTTGCAGGATTTTTTTTTACGTGTAGAGAGATTTAAAGTATTGGTGTTTCTTTCTTTGAGATACATGGTCGAAGAAAAAGAGGAAGAAGATAGTTGAGGGGGAACTGGGGAGTGGGGAGTTATTTTTTCTTCTCAAGTGAAACGTGGGTTGTTCGTGTTTATGGATTATAATTTAGTGGTATATTAGCTACGGGGTACCTTTTATGCCATAACAAAAATCCCACAATACTCATGGACCCACTGTACCGTGACTAGAGTTCATTCGGAAGATTCATCCCTTATAAAACTGCACTCGTGGTAAATTATCATTAGGTCGTAGCAAATAAGTGATCTATTTGCCACAACTATCAATTAGGTGTTGAAATATGTGACCAATAGCCACGGATCCATGAATCCGTGGCTAAAACTCAATAATTTTGTAGTGTTATTTCAATAATAAAGTGGTAATTTCTATTTAATTAATTTCTACAATTCTTTTATGATTATTTACATTAAATTAAAATTGAATAAATGACTTTTATTAATTAGTTGTGATTCCTTTTGTTGGATCATGCTTAGTCTAGGGCTCTTAATGTTCAATGCTTTTGATTTACAACTATTATTTTGAAAATCTACTTGTCTAGGCAATATTTTAGAATCAATTTGAATGAAAAGGGTTGCATATTTATCAATATTGAATCACTTAAAAATTGGTTAATGGTGGAATCCTTTGTCTCATTCTTCTTTATAATCTTGATATCATATTTGATTAAGTCTTCTATTTTAGTATTAGAATTTAAGTCTAAAATAAATTTTCACAAGTCTAAGTGAACGAACAATTATTGCCACTTTTCTAAAACGACCAAGTTTTTGTAATCAATTTTAAGTCAATGCAAAAATCATAAAAAGAATTGCAAAATTAATTAAATAAGAAATTACCACTTTATTATTGGAAAAATGGCTTCCTCCGTGCCTCAATAATGGGGTTTAGCTCCTCATAGTAATCACTCTCTCAAAATAATTGTTCATAGCTCACAATTGTTACAAGAAGAGAAAAGTAAAACTAACACAGAAAACAACTACGAATATAAGTGTTGCAATCACTATTTTTTGTGTTGCTAAAGATAGGAATTGACACGTGAATAAAAGACTGGATATGTGCGTTGTGAAGGAGAAAGAATAAGCAACGATATTTGCGACTGTATTTGGTTGTCGTCTGTTCTTCTTCCTCTTCTTCTACTGAAAATATTCTCTCTCTCTCTGGATTTTTTTGCTCGCCTCTAGATCATATTTTTCTCGATCTCTTTGCTTTATATAGGTTTAGTAAAACCTAATAAGCTTTCCTAAAATCGATAAGAACCAAAGAATCCAACAAAAATCAATTCAAAATTCATGTTTATCTCAAACAGAGAATAAGATTCTTTTCCGGTAACAACTCGAGTTTTCCAGCCAGTTTCACGCGTAAAACTCTCCCAAATGATGTGCGTTGGTCCTCTTTTGATTGCTTCTTCACTTGGGGATAACAAAAACCCATTTTAATCCCATGAAACTCGGCCCATATTTTATCAACAAATTTTCACGCGTAAGGAAGGATTTTTCCGCTATTTTCGGATTTGAACTCAAGAGAGTGGGTGCCTTTAATATTTTTCCCGGGTGTTTTTATCAATTTTCGAGCCGATTTTTCTATAAAAGTTTATTTTCCAAAAATACCTACAAATATATAAAATACCATAATAAGTACAAAATTGAGCATTAACAATATAGAGAATTGAGAACAATTCAGACACAAAAATGTGTCTATTAAATACCCCAAACTTATTATTTACTAGTCCTCAAGCACCTAATAACCAGATAAGAGGCAGCCATGAAAGTGAACTCTTTCAAATAATCACTAGTAAACAAATGGTCTTTTGACACGCCACTTATATTTTTCTTAGGAAATTTTTTGATTTTTGGCGTGGCTATTTATCAGAAATCGTAGATGTAGCCACGTCACTAAAAAACTACGTGTCTATTACAGACACATTCAGCCACGTTACACTCAGTTAGCGTGTCCATCATGTCCATTTAAAACCACGTTAAGCATGGCGTGCCAAAAGGTACCATTTAGCAACGCCTGTTCTGTGTTTGTCAAAGAACATGTCCATAGATTGTCTATGGACACATAAAATAATTTTGGCGTGTGCAATATATTTTCCACGCCACTCCAGAGATTTTTTAGCATGTCTAAAGGGTTAGTTTTATTGGACACGCCACTATATGGATTTCTCCGCGTGTCTAAAAGGTAGTTTTATTGGACACGCCAGTTCATAAATTGTCATGCGTGGATTAAATATTAGCTCATTAGACACGCCACTTCAGAATTTTCTATGCATGTCTAAAAGGTAGGATTTCTTGGATACGTAAGTTCGTAGATTGTTCTGCGTGTCCAAATGGCTCCATTTAGACACGCCCTTTAAGAGACTCTCTGCGTGTCCAAAATGACACCATTTAGACACGTCGGTTCGAGTAACAAGGTGCATGAAATGGGCGGTAACTGGGGATCGAGCCCCCAAGTCCAAAAGCTAATTTTACAACTTACATATTAATTTTGGGCTAGTCCATATGCTAATTTTACAACTTAGCCCAGGATTATTGATGGGATTGTTATAATTCGAGGAATCTAAACATGGCTGAAGCCCGAGGTATAGCTTATTGGTTAACTGTGGGCTTGATTTAAGATTTTAAATTTATGCCCGACAAAGAATTCATAAAAACTAGTGTCCGCAGGGATTTTCTAACATGTCTTACCTTATTTGTTTCATAAAAAAAAGAACTTATTTGTTTCTGTTTTGTCAGATTCACATGTGTGTAATGTTTGTGCTGTGCACAGGTGTTTGTCGCCTAGGTTGTTTTTTTTTAAGGATAAAGGTTAATCCTATTTCTTTTTTTTGCCAAGCAACACACTAATTATATTAAACTAGAATAAAGTTACAATCATGTACAAGAGACTCCTTTCTTACATAATGCAACAAAAAAGAAGGAGAGGAATCCCAAGTAGCCTTTAGTACAATGCTTTCTCGCATGAGAAGCATGTCTATCGGCTATGAAGTTGCTGATACGTTTTACATAAATGAGGTTCATACCAGTATGATTATCTGTAAGTTCCTTAACAAAAACCAAAGACTGAAAACTTGTATTATTGCAGACTGGCAGAGAAGAAGCAAAGGGAATCCAATTTGATAGAAAAATAACAAAAAGATTAATCCATAAATGAAAGAAAAATAAAAAAATAACATACAATTAATAGAAACCTCATAATAGAGCAAACTCGAGTCTCGACCCAAGGCAAAAGCCAAGATCAATCCTTATAAAAGACCAACAAATTGGCAACATTGGCAACAACAACAGTAAATTGGGAGAACTTGAGCATGTCATGCTTTGGTTTTCCTTGTGGCTTTCTGTATAAAATTTCGTACATTTTTTCCCTTACAGTCGGTCCGATAGTAATCATCCCTGGATTCCTTGCGCAGGTCAAGTTGATCTACAAGAGGCAAGTTAAATTCATTCAGAAAATAAATTTCCGTTGGAATTTCTCGTCGACATAATGATAGACATATTTGTAGTTTTTGGGAGGTGATACTAACACAAATGAATTTTTCTTATTCTCATGGTCTCTCACATAAAATACCTGCTTAACTTGTGAGGCTATAATGAATGGATCCTCCTTGTGTCCAAACATATCAAGCTGAACCAAAATGTATCCAAGTCTTTCTTTTGAGACCCCTTTTTTATTTTCAAACCAATTACACTTGAAAAGGGGCATTTTATCTTCATGATAAGCCAACACCCATATTTCTTGTAAAACACCGAAATAATCCGCCTGATCAAGGGTTACTCCCTCTTTTCTAATGTTCGTGTCAGTTGCCTATACGTAAACCCCGCTATCCTGGTTCACCGAACCTTCATAAGATTGTGTACGAAACATGTATCCATTGATCTGGTATGCTTCGAATTTCATTACATCAAGGTTCGGTTTCTCTGAGAGCCACTTTAATCTCTCACTGACACTTTCTTGAGAGGCTGCCCACTCTCTCCTAACATGAAATACATTATACGGATTAGCCTTCATCTTGACACAAATTACATGGAAAAACTAATATTTTCTGCAAACTCTTACCTCCTTTTTTAACCATTCCCCGGACGTTTCACTATGTCGTTTCTGCCACCGTGCTTTCCGTTCATTGAGATATTTTTCGTGCAAACAATCAATGTGTCGGCTGGGAAGTACAATGATAAATGTTGTTAATTATTTCAAAAAAATTTACATGCCAAAAACGAGAAAAACAAAATATTAATTTTTTTTTAGAAATAATACTAACCTGATGTAAGGAACAACTTCAGGCGAATTCTACAGAACATAGAAATGCGCTTTCTCCCACAGTTCAACGCTGATAGCCATCAATTTACCAGCTGATATTTCTTTTCCCTCTAAAGGAATTGAATCTTCACCAGTGTCAGATGATTTATGCTTGTCAGGTGGAATTCCAACCGTCTTCATGTTTCTTTGGTACTCACTGAACATCTCTATTGTCTCTTCTGCACTATTCCCTTCAGCAATGCCTCATCCGGGTCTGTTTATGTTTCGTGCATGCCCTTTAATAACCTTCATGCACCTTTAAAAGGGATACATCCATCGAAAGCATATAGGACCACATAATTTAACTTCCCTGGTAAGATGCACAGTTAAATGAACCATGATATCGAAAAAGGATGGAGGAAAGTATTTCTTTAGTAAGCACAGCGTCACGTAGAGATCATCCTGCAATTTATCTAGCTCTGCCACCATGATTTCTTTGCTTGATATTGCTCTGAAAAAGTAACCAAACATGATATTAACGTATCTTGTTGGCTGCGGTATAATTCATTTAATCGCAATGGGAAAAAACTGTTGCATTAGCATGTGATAGTCATGTGATTTTAGTCTGATAAGCTTTCGATATTTTGACTCACTAGGGTTGAAAAGTTTGAAAAATACCCTTGCGGAACCTTTAACTCTAATAATATTTGACATAACTTTTCCTTTTCTTCCGTGGTTAATGTGTAACATGCTGCGGGTAGTATAAATCCTCCTTTGCCATCTAGCTCAGGATTTTGATTTGAAACCCTAAGCCTGCAGATCCAATCGAGCATTCACTCCATCTTTCGTCCTAAACTCTATGTTCAGCAATGTTCCGACGAGGCTCTCACAGACATTCTTTTTTACGTGTATGAAATATGTACAATGGTGGACAAGATGATGTCGTTAATAGGGGAGGAGCCGAAACCATATGTTGATATTTATCCAATAAATATCGCCGCCCCCCATTGACCTTTTTGGTTGGATTGTCCTTTGGACTCTCTTCATTTTTATCTTTCCACCTCTTCCGGGCTTAACCTGCACCAATTCCACTTTAATGTTCCCCGGTCCCTTTCCCCATGAATTCTCTATAGATCTTACGTCCTCGTATATTTGTTCCCCGGTCCTAGGTTTCAGAGCTACACCGTGTTTTTCTTGTCCATTGAACCCCTTCTGTTTTCTGAATGGATGATTATATGGTAGGTATCTTCTATGACCGATATAACACCCTTTATTGCAGTTTTTGAGTCTGACATACTTAGTGTTTTTCCCACATATCATACATGCCATTTTTTCCCGAGTATTTGCAACCACACAGTGTACCGAGAATAGGGTAATAATTTATTTCCCATAAAACAACTGCACTAGAATAAAATGCTCTTGTGTATATGCATCAAAACATTCGGCTCTGTCAAATAAGTGCTTAAAATCCTCAACGAAAGGTTCCATCATAACATCGATAGTGTTACAAGGTGTGCCATCTATCAGTAATGACAAAACGGTGAACTTTATTTTCATACACAACCACGAAGGAAGGTTGTAAATCACGGTCATAATTGGCCATATACTGTGATGTTTCAACGTGCCTTTGTTTACGTCAACTCCGTCATCCGAAATGCCTAGCTGCAGATTTCTAGCATCAGCACCGATTTCTTTGTATGTTTCATCTATCGCTTTCCATTGTGGTGAGTCTGCCGGATGCTGTAAAATGCCCTCGTCTTTATTTATATGCTTGTTGTGCCATAATATATACTCGACTATTTTCTTTGACTGAAACAACTGTTGAAATCTGGGGATGATGGGGAAATACCACAAGACTTTTGCCGGAATATTCTCGTAACCTCTTGTGTGTTTGTGTAAACTTTCCATCTTGGTTCCCCACAAGTGGGATACTTGACTTCATCCTTGTACTGTTTCCTATAGAGAATGCAGTCATTGGTGCATACATGTATCCTTTCATACCCTGAACCCAATTGTTTTATCACCTTCTTAGCTTCATATGTATTTTTCATCAATTTATTTTCTAGAGGGTGCATATCTTTTAACAAAGGTAGAAGTTCATTAAAGAACTTGTCTGATGCTCCGTGCTTTCTTTTCAAGTTGAACAACTTATACATTGCAGATATCTTTGTATATTTGGAACATCCTCCATAGAGGGGTTTCTGAGCATCTTCCAGTAGCTTTTTAACAACTTCTCAGATTCCGCTGGGAAATGATCTCCTAAAGCTTCAACCATTTCTCTACTCTTTGCAGCATCTGTTGGGTAATCAACATCTTCTTCATAGTGCGGACTATCTTAGCCATTACCAGGCCTCATTCTTGGTGAATCCCCATGCTTATCCCATATGGTAAACCTTGTATTTATTCCCCTAGATTGTAAATGGTACCTAACCTTCTCCTCTTGTGATGGTAGAGGTTTATACAATCCACATGCACATGGAATCATAATTGGTTCGTCAGCGTCATGTGATTCCACCGGATTCGTAATCTCCCAATGGTGGACAACGTTCTTTAAAAATGCATCGACTCCATCAACAAAAGGCTGTCTGGTTCTATTGGTACCCATCCAAGATTTATCCATTAGTCTAGGATCCTGGTCACAGAAAGAACTACTCATTACCACCTGTATAAACGTTGTTGTGGTTCTAATAAAATTTTAATTATCATTACAGAGAGTCTTAATTACGTATACAAAGATTAATCACAAACCACAATCTGAAGTTCAACTATCATATGAATTATTCCAAAAATAAGAGATTAACTACCTAGCTATATTCAGTTGCATAAGAAGAAATTTTAATCCTCAAATGACCATTATAGTTATAATCTCGGATAACAAAAAAGCACTGAACAAAAAGACTTATACAATCGAACCGAGTATGCAGCAAGTTAAGCAAAACTGATAGGGGAATGGTTTTGGTAGGTGATCAAAGTAAACCACTTGTTTTTTTTTCTAGGGATAAATTAGAAGATTTAAGATTAAAACATGAAATATTTTAAAAGACGAGAGAAACGAACACAAAGGTTTGTTCAAACTTGGGAAGAGTTATTTTTGGCAGTTTTTCTTCTTAGGGTAAAGAATGAACTATACTGTCAATGGCGATCAGTTAAAAAAGGAAGGTAATATTTTTATTTATAACAAGTGTATCTCATGGACGGCATGCTGCACGTGCCATTTTAAGATTTTTCTCAGTCAAACCTGAAATAACAGTCATATATTTTTTATTATATTGCACAATTTTCTGCTTTCATGGCTCTAAAAAAACGAAATTAAATGCGATAATACTCATTCCATAACGAATTTACAAAAAAATTATATGATTAATGCACGAATTAAAAAAATAAATAGTTGATAGGTAATTTTATAAAATGTAGAGTACGTGTTGTTGAAGTTGTTATATAACCTTGAAAAAATATTAACACAACTAAATTTTAAGTTCGCATGGACCACTAACATGCATAACAAGATATCATATGTTGTTTCAAGTAATTTATGAATGTATACATGAATTCTGGATGAAGTTCCTTCAAAATCATCAAAATACAATACATTTTCATGTGAGAAAATGTATGTCGTCGTCAACGTCACCGTCATATTCTTCCCCATGTTCATTCCATATGGTATACTTTGCATTTATTCCTTTAAATGATAAATGGTACTTAACAATGTACACATTGTGAGTATAACGGTTTAAACATTTCACGCATGGACATAAAATCCTAATTGGTTCATCAGCGTCACGTGATTCCATCCGATTCTCAAACTCCCATCGGTGGACAACATACTTTATAAATGTATCTACTCCCTCAAGCTAAGTCTCTTTGGTTCTATCGGTACCCATTTAAGATTTATCCATTACTTTAAGATCCGTTGTAAATTCTCAGCTACCTACAGGTCACGTTAAAAACTTGTCATTACCACTTGTTGGGGTCCCAATAAAATTCTTTAGTTATCCGTTGAAAGAGTCATATGTATACAAAGAGTAATCACATGCCACAATCACTTATTCAATAATCATATGCATGATTTATACCAAAAATCAGGAATTAACTATCTACACAAACAAGAAAATGCAAATATGAAGCAACTTTAAGCCATCATTATACCAAAAAGTTCATATGCTAACCACCAGTATCCCAATAAAGTTTCAAAAAGACAATACGAAACAATTACCCAAAAAGGTTAAACTAAGGATGCACATTTTCATAATCTAACTCTTAGTCAGACCAGGACTCCTCACTCTCATTCTTCATTTTCTTCATCAGATGTTTCAACAACAATTTGGTCTTCTTCCTGCTCCGACTCGGATTTGTAAACAGTATCCATCCCTTTTTTGATTGAAAGCTTCTCCCAATAAGCGCACTTGTTAAATACCTGTTCATTTTTGAAACTATGAATTTCATCTGCATGCCTTGATTCAAAAGTTGGTGGTATCCAGAGGTTTTTGCTTCCCTTGAGACACTTTCTGATTTGCGCGTCTTGGGAAAAATGTAGAATTCTTCTCTGCTTTGCCATTTCTTCTAGAACCTTCTTTTCTTTCTCTTCTCTCATCCTTGCTTGTTCTGCAACTGACTCATTAAGTTCACCAACAATGTCCTTTGCTGTTTGAAGATGGGTCATCTTAGAAGTAAACTCTCGGTTCTCCATATCAATACAAATTCTTTTACCCTTGTTATTCTTATCATTCATATCATCCCACTTTTTCCATTTTCTATTATATATGTCTCTAAATCTAGCTAGATTAAAATTAAGTCCTTATTTCGAATATATTAAAACTAGAACTTCAAAAATTAGAACATCTTCTTTGGATAATAAAAAAAACATACCTTTTTTTGACAAAGTCTAGTATTGCACCACTGTGTTGTCCACAAAGAAAGGTATGCAAGTACTGTTAAAGCTGGATCATGTCAGATAATCAAACACCAATATTACATAAAGAAACAACCATCCAGAGTATGGCATCTTACATCTGTTCTGTGCTATGTGAAACAAAAAAGTATGACATTACAATACAAAAAAAATTTCCTCCTCTAATTGACTATAGAATATCACTACATGCATACCACACCTAGGCAAACTCATGATAAAATCATCAATCAACAAAATCCCCAAATGACAATCAAATAAGAGCCTTGTAATTTGTCAGATATTGCTTTCCAGAACCATCCAACCAGATGCTAATAAAAAAATAAACCCTTCTCAATTTGAAAAGTAAATAAATTATGTTTATAATAAAAATCATATGAGTAAAAATCCTTAAAATCAAAAACAACTAAATACCAAAAAAAGATCAATTGATGAGTATATTGAGCAGAAAGACTTACATGCTCGAATTGCTAAAAAGATGCTGCAACTTGACGTAGAACTGAAATGATGGTTTTGCTTGGAAGATGATCAAATTTAACAACTTGTTTAGTTTTCTTGAGAGATTTCTTTATGGTTGAAGCAAAATTATATGCGTCTAATTAGAATACAACCATTCTTATCCTACTGCAGAAGTTTCTGCTTTGGCTGCTCTACACACTCTCCATATTTATCCTAGATTTTGTTTGTTATATTTATGGTAAGCATATCCCACAGTATACTTAGATTTGATACTAGATATGCATATAAAAAATGAAATTAGATACGACTATATATTCATTCCATAACTAATTGTCTTTGTTGCCCCTTTAATCAAAAATACAAATCATAAAACGTACCTTCTTGTACGCGTATAAGAAAATACATATATATGGTATAAGATATAGTATATTTAGTGATTAGATGCGCCGTAAAAAGCGCACCATAAGAAAGCTAGAAGAAAGTGAGAAAGGGATTTAAAAAAAAATTGATGAGAAAATGAGTTCTAATGAGAATTATTTAGTTCCTGCCAATGGGCCAGTAAGCAAGAATCCTCCTCCTCCCAATGGTTTTGCTTCTATGGATGACTTTGCGGAAAGCATTGGTGATATATTAGAAGAGTTTGCCAATGAAGAATGGGAGCACTTCCCTGCTCCTGCCAATGAAGTTGTTTATAATGATCCTCCTCCCAAGGGTTTTGCATCTTGGGATGACTTTGATAAAAGTTATGGTGATCATATGAATAATGATTTCAATGATTGAAACCATTTTTTGATTCATTTTTTTGCATTGTTATTTTGATTAATTCGAGTCTAAATTGGATATTTGGATGTCATCAATTCTTCTGGCATTTGTAACATTTAAAACATTGTAGCAAAAATATATATTTCGTGGCAGAATCATGTTTAATCGATATGAGTAAAAATTGATTAATAAGCATCAAAGGAGTAAATATTATATAATATGTCATAATATAGAGATTAATAAGCGTTTGACAAACTGAGTGGAACTGAATAAGAATACATTAATGGTTATAATAACCTTATTACTTGATAAAAGACAATGTAGTAATTTTATTGATGATAAATAATTATGTGAGTGAAATGGATATCGTCATCGCACGTCTCCGATACTCCTCCAAAATCATCCAATGAGACCATGCTCTTCATGTGAGGAACTATTTTAACACACCTTCCAAACAGTATTTCCCCTAGAGTTCCCTCAAAGTTCGGGTGGATGTTTCATAAAGCGATATACGTCGGGCGTCCCATAATAGTATGTCGTTGTTCTTACCCAAGGCATTCGGGGTATAAGATGGCCATTCATACCATGGTAACTTTATTGTAAACTGGTGTCCCTAATTCCATTCCACGAGTTCCCCAGGAGGTGCGTCGAAAATATTATTATCGTCTGATGTCCAAAAATCTATGCTGACCTCTTTATTACGATCATGTACGTAGTACGCACAATGGGTAACTCCAAACAGCATCATCGCAACGAATGGGAATTCATCCTCAGGTATCTGAGCGGGTGGTAATGAGTGTGTGTTGAACGTCTCACTCCTCAAATTGAAAAACACTATAATTGAGTACGTATCGTCTATCCAAAAAATACACCGTGTGCATATACACCTGATCCACGTAATCTTACAGAAATATCCTCAAGGTTCCTCCATCCTATCTTGTCGCCGAGAGTGTGTAGTTCAACTTTTTCCACCGGGTCAATTCGAACCACCTTGTATTCATTAGTACTTTGTCAGTAACCGAAACCTCCTGTTAAGCTCATGTATCCACCATCCGACTGCCCAAATTTTTGAGGGAGATGGATGTGCTAATCTGTTTCTGGATTCAAAATGTAAACATGATCTTGAAAGGAGTGATGGTATACATATAAACACACGAGACCGTTACAAGACCCAACCAACAGATGTGTAAAATACTACATAAGTCTATCTTCCGGATGACTGTTGGCTACGATAGCCTCGTATAGTTCCTGATTTAAATGTTCCATGTAGAAGAGTTGTTATCCTGGTTAGCCTCTCATGCGTGATGTGACATAGAAGATAAGACCAATTTTAGTATCACCAAGGATGGACCTCCAGTTCTTGCAAACAAATTTGCTATATAAAACACATTATGTTGTAGGTAGTCACCCCAATATCTTGGTTTTTAGTTCTAAAGCAAACTTATCCATCGGTGATATATATTTGAATAGTAAAATAAATTATGAAGATGGAGAATCTACAATGGAACTTTATATAGATAACCATCGAATGGTTTCCAACGTTCGGTGTAGTTAATACACAATCCGTACGGTTACAATTTTTGCATTTAGGTAAAGTAAATAATTGTTTGTAAATGTTATACAAAAGGGTGGGGACGTGAAGCATCATTACGCTTCATTTTCCCACCTCCATAAATACTGCCCCCTCACATTTCTTCAAATGGTCGACCAGAAAAGTAAAACATTTATGAAACAATTTTTAGACATGTCTCTATGACATGAAGTACAATTTTTATACATGCATATTTCTGTATAACAAAAATAATTCATAGGATGACTATTAAAATTATGAGAGTATTAAGTCCATGAAATTGGAATAGAGTTAAGACTTTTTGCTAAATATATGGAAAAATTTGTAAATTCCGTAATATATGTTCAATAGATTCAGAATGGAAAACATAAGACAAGTTTTTTCCTAGGTTAACTCAAATTATATACCTTAATTATCTTTTATCATGTCCCTTGGGGGTTGCTGCCCCAAGGATGCAAAAGATTAACCTTCTGACCAAATTTACCTACCAAGGAAAAAAATCTAAACTCCCACTGGATTAGGATAAATAGGAAATGAGAAGTATGGTGGTGAATTAGATAGAAACCCTAGAATAAACTATGCCATATGGTTATAAAAGAATTCAATCATTCCAATTCAATTTTCTCATTCTCCTAACTCTAAAATTTGTATTTGCACATAACTAAAATGTTCATTAACCAAAGTAATCATTCATTATCTTGTCAAAAAAATTATTACTCAAACAAATGAAAAATAGATAAATATTAAACAATATATGCACATAGTATCTAAAGAAATATTGCATCCGTAAATATTAAACATTCTCAAAATATTTATAAGTTTGAACATCACAAGATTGATGTATTAATTTCCAGGAAGCTTCAAAAAAAACATTAATTAAAACATATAAAAAAAAAAAAAAGATAAATGATAAAGACATATAATTAAACAAAAGATGATGGAACAAGATGTGATTGAATACTATGCATGCATATCAACAACATCAGACTAGAGGACTAGATCAGTGAGAATCCCATTCTTCTTCACTGTTGTTGTCTATAATTGTGACCATATCTTTGTATGGCCAATCATCCTCATCCTCATCCTCATCCTCATTTTCAACTTCATCTTCATCTTCATCCTCAAGCGTCGACCCAAACCAAAACCTGTATTCCGGATCATCAACATCATCATCCTCATCCTCTTGATCATCATCCTCATCCTTATCATATTCCTCTTGATGCTCATGCTCATGCTCATCCTCATCCTCATCCTTATCCTCCTCCTCCTCATCATCATCATCGACTTCAGACTGATCAATATCATCATCATCGACTTCAGACTGATCAATATCATCATCTATATAACAAGGAACAACCGTGCAACCAAAATAAGTTATAATCTCATCATTTTCATCAACAAGAAATTGTAAAGAAGTTACTACTAAACTCATCATGATTACTTTCGATATATAGGTTTGATACTGAAACTTTAAGTATTAGTTTGGAGACTTGGGAGATAAAACTGTAGTAGTACTCTTTCTCTTCCTTTACTCATTTTTTTATACCCTGTATTTTCTGTTTCCAATATTTTTTTTAATTATTTTAATATTCAACCCGATCGTGGTTAGTTGCAATCCAATTGCCACACTATAAGCAACAAAAACAACATATATTCGGTGGGTAATACCCGTTAGGACCCGAACCCAGACCCAATGCACCCGGTTCCGAGTAATGGGTACCCATTGATAGCCCTAACTACACTATATTGTTATCAAAGGGTTTATCCATTTCAATTCAATATTCTCATTCCCTTCATTTTAAAGTTTGTATTTGCAAAATATACATATCTAAAATGTTCAAAATATGGTATTTATCAATGAATTTGAGCTTTATTTAATGATTGTTAGCAAAATACACATAACCAAATTCTTTTCCAGCAGATCTTTATTCAATTATCCTAAATCCAATTTATACGCACTTTCAGTCATATAATTATAATTATAATAACACTGGCAAACATAGTTAATATAAGCTAGAGAGGTTGTGAGGCATGAAATTAATACGAGTCAACGATTATCAAATACATAACAAACAAAAACTTGAATAAAATGAGCATATAAAAAGCTAAAAAGCTATTAAAGATTATCCATACAAACCCGACCATTTCAAGATTATCCTTTTAAACACGTTAATAAAAAACATAACATAAAAGATATTAAAGACAATGGGATAAAACCTTAAATAATACCCAAAAAAAGAAAAAGGAAACCTAATTCAGCTTTGTAGACCCTCCTTTTCCTTTTGCTCTTCCCGCAAACCCTAACCCTTTCTTTCGCATGCAACTATGAGATAATCGTATCCAAAGTACTCGTCATTTTTACCTATCCAATAGGATGGGGATGGGGTTATTCCTCCAAGATCTCATTCTTAACACCATTGCGCACTCGGAACCTTCTTACCTTTGGAAAATTTTTTCTATATAAATCCTCCTCATCGTATTCATCATCACATGTTTCTTCACCATTATCCTTTCGAAGCTTATCGAAACTTCAGAAAAACCATACCAGGTCTTATAAGGAGAGGGTGGAGGCTCTTCATCGACTCTTTCCTCTACTGGGACAGTTTCAAAAATAAAGATTCTGGAAATATATTCTTGAATAGGGAAAGGTTCTTTGTTTATCTCACCAACCATCTCTCACTAAATCTTTTTTTTTTACTCTTGTGAAGTAATTACCAGGAAAAACCTCTATATTTATAGCAAAAATTTACATTGAAGATAACACAAGAGCATTTACTACATTAAACAACCACCTTCATCTAACCCTTTTATTCCCAAAAATAAACTATTAACCCTTTTCAATTCGACGTAAATCACTAATTCTGTTTAGTCCACTATATATCCGACGGTCAATCCCACCGATGACGTGGCTTGACTTTTTCTAGGTTTTTGTTTTTCTTCTCTTATGATATGACCATAATAAATGGTGAGAATTGCTTCTGAGAACATAATAAAATTGGATTTTTATATCATAAAATATGCACCAAAAAGCATTTATGATCTCTATGAGTAGATTAGTGTATCGATGTTGGTTGAGTTATGGCTCTGCTCTGGGTAAGGTATTTGCACATGATAACTTTAGGTTTATCCCTTGGAAATCGGGAAAGTTTTGTGCATATGTAATTGCACTTCTTGTGGGGGTATAACATTGATGGCGTCTTCCTGGAAGAAAAAGAATATCAGAGACTAGAGTCAAGGCATTAGTATTATTAATATTGTTTGCAGTGGTATTTTTGAACTTTTAATTAAAGGAACAAGAAAAAAGCTTATATAATTTGTGCAAAATATTCTTCTGAGTAGGATATTCTTAAATACTGTTCCTTTAACATTTTTTTTACTATTTTTTGAAGCCGTTTTATTTGAAATTAATATTTTTTAATAAAACATTTTAGTTTTTGACGAAATTTGGGACCATATTAATACGAAATGGGAAAGCTTGAATCGCGGCTAACTTGTGTTGACTTGATAAGACACACAAATGATTAATACGAGTTTATGGATTAACAAATATATGAAATGATTCAGAAGCAAATAAGTGAACTAGCAAACAAAGAAATTGTAACAAAATAAACATATTCAAGAACAAACAGTTTTCACTAAATTCATCCATCAAACACACGAAAAAAAATAAAACCAGCATCCAAAAAATCTATAAAAAAAACAATTTCTAAAAAAAAACATTAAATAGTTCAAAATAATTCATCCCAAATCAGCCAAAAATCTCCTTGATAATTTGCTCAGCAACAACCATCGCATCTGGTCGTGTCCATGTGTTGGCATGGTTGTTGGAAGGCTCTGGTGGAACTTCAGGTACTCCAACCAAAGTCCCATAGACTTTTTCTTCAAGAAGTGGCTCATCGGGTATTTCTGGTATGGCAGATACAGTTTCATCAAGAGGAGAATCTTCATGAATGTACCGTTCTCCCCATCATGAACTTCGGCATTCAATGAAACAACAAGATATCCCAATGATATGAAACCAATAGTATGGATTTCGTCATCTAATGGAACACCATTTACAGTAGTTATGCCGCCAAGGTTAATAGTAATCCTTAATTTCTGGCGCAATTGACACTCTGAGGGGGAAACCATTAATCTTTTATTGTTTGAATCCTCACTTCTGGATCCTTTTCATTCGCAACTCTACCTCTAAAACTCATTTTCTCCTTTACTCTTTCTTAATTCTCACTCTTTGTTCTGGTGTGGTTTTTATTTTTTATATCTCCTAATCTCTAAAGAAAAACTCTTATTTATATCCTTTAAAGTGCATATCTCATTTACAATACCTAATATATCTGCTTTCCATATTAAAATATATCCTCGAAGGTGCACTTTTTTTCATGACACATGGGATTTTAGACCCCCCATTTAAGATAAATTCATTCAAATAGTGGGTATTAAGTGCCTAATATTTAAAGTGAAAACCGAAGAAGTTTATTTGTAGAGATAAAATTGGGCTATTTTTTAGGGTATCTATTTTTTGAAACATAAATGGTTGGAAATAGTTAATAGGAAAGATAAACTGCAACATATCATTTATTATTGGTTTTAATCTAAATTAATTTCGAAAATGGATCTTTTTCATATTTATTTGAAAATTTAATCGATCTTTTTCTTTTATAAAAATTGGAACTTTATTTCTTTTAAAATTTGATACATCTTTTTGTTTTTGGAATTTTTTTTAAAAAAAAAACTTAAAAAAAACTCTTATATTAAGATGTTGGTCATATTCTGCTTAATGTCCCCATTAGTTGAGTCAGAATCTTCACTGGAACCCAAAATATATCGATGTTGGTCATATTCTGCTTATTGACCTATTATGTTGAGTGTGAATCTTCATAGGAACCTTAAATATACCAATGTTGGTCATATTCTGCTTAATGACCTATTTTATTTAGTCATAATTGTCATCGGAACCATTAATATACCGATGTTGGTCATATTTGCTAAATGACCTAATCAATTCAGTCATAATCTTCATTGGAACCCTAAATGCACCAGTGTTGGGCATATTCTGCTTAATGAATTTTTTTATTGAGTTAGGATCTTCAAATAAACCTTAAATGTACCGATGTTGGACGCATTCTTCTTAATAACCTTATTAGTTGAGCTAGGTTTTTCAATGGAACCCTTAATATTTTACCGATGTTGGTCATATTTGCCTAATGACATCATCAGTTTAGTCAGAATCTTCAATGGAACCCAAAATATATTGATGTTAGTCATATTATGCTTAGTTACCTATTCTGTTGAGTCATAGTTTTCGACGAAACCATTAATGTACCGATGTTGGTCATATATTATGCTTAATGACTCTATCACCTAGTTGAGTCAGAATCTTCACCGGAACTCTAAATGTATTGATGTTGGTCATATTCTGCTTATGACTATCTATTGAGTCAGAATCTTCACCTGAACCCCTAAATATATCAAAGTTGGGCATATTCTGCTTATGAATTTTATTTAGTGTCAGGATCTTCAATGAAACCCTACATGTACAGATGTTGGCCATTTTCTGCTTAAAGACCTCATCAGTTGAGTCAGAATCTTCATCAAAACCTTAAATGTATCAATGTTGGGAAATTTTTTCTTAATGAACTATTTTATTGAGTTTGGATCTTCACAGTAACCTTAATATACCGATGTTGGACGTACTATGCTTACTAACCTTATAAGTTGAGTCAGGATTTTCAACAAAACCCTTAATATTTTGCCAATGTTGGTCATATTCTAATTAATGACCTTATCAGTTGAGTCAGAATCTTCATTGGAACCCTAAATATAGAGGTGTAAATTGAGTTGTGCCAGTACGTTTACGGCACAACACAACACTTTAAAATTCGAGCACAACATAACACAACACGTTACCTTAATGGGCATTGTTGTGCCAGACTAATAGGTATTGGCACGGCACATCACGCGGCACAACATGGCATGTTAAGAAAACTCATCATAACATGCATAAAACACTACACAAAACGGTACAATACATCATATTTCATGTATATTTCACCAAAGAGTCTTTTATTCTAGCCCATATATGACATTTTATATTCGTTATGTTGACGTATTTCTACAATAACACCTTGAATGAATTATTCTGTCTTGTCCTTTGGAGAACCTTTCTTTCCTCAGTCTATACTATCTAAATATCTGAAAAGTATTTTCATTTAGAAAATATAAAATAAGCGGGCTGGCACAACATAGCACGGCACAACACGGTTATTTTTCTGGCACAATACAACATATCGTCTAGCATAACACATCACAGCACGCTTAAATCGCTGGCACAACACAACACGACATGCAACACGCTAAGAACGTGACTTCGTGGGCACGTTTTACACCTCTACCTAAATATATCGATGTTGGTCATATTCTGCTGAGTCATAATTTTCAACAAAACCATTAATGTACCCACGTTGGTCATATTCTTCTAAATGACCTTATCATCAGTTGAGTCACCAGAATAATAAATATACCGATGTTGGTCATATTCTGCTTAATGAATTTTTCTATTCTATTAAGGGAGATAGATCTTATTTTTTGTATAGGTGACTGATAGTTAGATCAATGATAACAGTCTATGCTTCAAATAAAGAAAATGATAATAGTCTTGAAAATTAAGGTTTAATGCAAATGAATGAAAAAAATCTAGATGTTTTGTCACTGAAGGGCAATTTGGAATCTGAAAGAATTGGGATTATTTTAATAGACGAATTAGAGATGAAAGTGGTATTTTGACAACAAAATACAAGAAAACGTGTGTAATGCAAAAAAAAAAAAAAAAATGAAACAATTGTAAAGAAACATTATCTTAATTATCAGAATTCATGTTTTATAAAATGAAAAAAAATTAGCAGAATTGTTATATATTATTTTATTAAAAAATAACTAAAAAAAGTAATAAATATTATCGATATCATATACCATACTTCTGATCAATAAGAAACTTATTTAGTTAATCTAGACTTCTTGAATCATCAACTTATTTAGTTGCAGAAGAAAAACAACTTTGAGTGAGGTGTGATATTCTTCTACACATATTCGACCTGTTTCATGTTATAAGTGAACACACCAGGTCAAGTCACAAGTGTACACCTAAAAGTCAGAGTTTAATGGTACGTAAATGTCGTCAACTTATTAATATTGGACTATAAAAATATGAGAAAAAAACTAAAAGAAATGTGGTGTTGTTTTCGTACAAGACCCACATATATAGAGAGAGTGATATGGAAATTTATACATTTGGTGATGACAATGAGATATTGTGGCCGATATAATTTAGGTAACTGGAGTTAATGCAAAAAAAATAAAAAAAATTACAACGATCATGGATTTAGATATACATGAAATATCCATTCCATATCTCATTATTTATTTGCTGCCATATTTTTAGTGATGTGGAAATTGATATATTTTGTATACTTATGAATGAGTCTAGTGATATGAAAATTTAAATATTTTGTGCACTTATGAATAATTCCCCCTTTATAATCGTTTACTACTGTTCTTTTGTTTCCCTCATTCCTATTCTCGAGAGAAGCATATCTAATTATACAGATGTTGAACCTGACTAACAACACCTGGTTAGCCATATGACTAACTTCAACAAAATTATACAGGTGTTGAATCTGCAAAAAAACAACTAATAAAATTAGTGCTACACTTTTGGCCTTCAAATTAGGTGACCAGCTCAATTTCCTAATAATGGTGCTGGGGGAGTTAAGAGATGAGATAGCTATTATCGAGGAGTAATGTGGTTCTAGAAAAATATATTTAACCTCTCTCTCTAAAAAAGGATAAAAAATATTTCAAACCTCTCTCTTGTTGATGCTGGATTTTTGACAAAGGAGAAAATTATAATATCGCTTTTGCTTAGTTGCAGAAGCATGAAATAAATATGTATAAATTTCTGACTCGGCACCAAAATTATGAATATTACTGCTATCTTACATTCCGTAAGAGAATTGAGAATGCATATTCAGCTTGTGGCTAAATTAGCTCTGTAGCGCTTTATATATTTATGTGCTCCCAAAATTTCAGGGTTTTACCTAGCTAAACCCTCGTTATTTCATGTACATTCATATAAACTATTTGTGTTCATCAAATACTGATTATTCAAAATTACGGACATTCAGAATAGAGGCTACGCTATATTTGAATAAAAACGCTAATTTATATGCATACCATCTAATTGCAGAGTCGCATCAAGCTTAATCTCAAGATTGCAAACTTCCACGACTGAATCTCTTGAATATGTTCTGTATGCACTGCATAAAAGTTAAGCGTAATGCTAACATTAAAAACTCATGCGACTGAGAAAATCTAAATAGGTCATAAATATGGCCACAACATTAATAAATGCCAAATCTAGTAATGCATAAGCAATAATCATGGGCACTAGCAAACGCTAGTCTTGGCGAAGTCCTAGCCACGTGAATAGCACACGCACGTATGCCAAAAGGCCAAGAATAAGCCATTTCCTCTCATCGTGACCGAATCTTTCTTTGCTTCCCCCCCCTAAGATCAACCCATTTCTTCTCATCGTGACCGAAGCAGGGCGGAACCGCTATTATTGTAGTTTAGGATTGCTCTGTATGATTTTGGTTTCTGAATCTAAATAAAGTACTTCTACAGTACATTGTTTTTCCTATAACAATTTTTAGGTACTAACAATTGGAAATCACAGTGGGAGATCAATCTCTCGGTCACAAATTCGATTCTTCAACCATCTTAAATCTTCAACCGTTTGAAAATATTGGATCTTAGGACTAGTTCAATCATAAAACTCAACTTAGGTTCAACACAATCTCAATTCTGGTGTTCCATTTCTCAAAATGCTTTAACCAAAAACACCAACACTACTCTTTCAAGCAGTGCTACTGGAAACGCCATGAACAACCTTCAGCATAGCAGCGTTCTGTACAATAACACCACTCGGAGTGCCTTCTTCAAAAATCGTAACAGGAAGAGATTGTTCATGATTTTGAGTTAGAAGAGACACATCATCAGCGTCACAACTCATGGTCACACCAATCATATGAGCGAGCTAATAAGCGCAGACAAAACGGTCGACTACACGACTGCTGAAAACCTACAGAATTTTTCCTAAAAAGTTTTGGAATCTCGGTGTCAGGTCCTTTTCACCTAGCAAACGGATTCCAAATCCATAAATTCGTTTTGCAGAAGTTATCCCTTTCTCTTAGATAAAGAATGAGAGATCAACCACCTCATTCCGACTCCGGACGAAGATTTGGCGGCCGTTACGGCAAGAAGACCTAAATCTGAATTTTTTCTGAAGACGAAAATCGCAAAAGTTCTTCATAAAATCATGCATGGTTCTATACATCGTGAAAATAAAGATAGATCCAACTAACGTTCCTGATGCTATCAACGTCAGCATATCCAGAATCGATATTCGAAGCGATGGCGAGATCCCCACTTAAAGAAAATTACCAAGGATGCAACAACCAAACTTCGTCATTCATAAAGATTTAGAGAGACCACTACCACTACCATTTTGTGGCCAGGAATGTATGCTACCACCCCATCAGCAACAACCATGTATATCCATACTATGATATGGTTCGGGGACGTTCGTGAATCTACAGAAACAAGGCAAGGCTCGTCGTGTCTCTAGAGAAATCGTCACCAAGGGACCCACTTATAGGCACCAACAAGATAACAGACCCTAAAGATTGCTCACCTCCAGAACATCGCCAAACAACGGATTTGGATGCTAAATAATTACATAGAGGATAGATGATATCGTACGCCCATGGGTTTCGCCTACGAGTAAGTCTTGTTAAGCAACTTTCTTTACAACCAGTTGTCTCACGTCTTATCAAGGCTTGGGGACTTGACCTGAGTATCAACCTCACTGTGCCTTGACGATGTGAATGGAAAGTTGATCCTTTTCAAAGGTTTTTCTAATGGATAAGGGTCATCTCTACTGATAATATTAAAGACAATAACCCAATCATCCTTAAAATATGTCATCATCCTGAGATACCTAAACCCAACCCTTTCCAAATCGGAGACACTACTGCCTCTCCTGGAGAAATGCCACATCTAATCATTAAAATTATATTAGATAGATACTACAAACTCGTAAATACTAACAAGCCAACAGGGGTATTCGTGCATGGCAAGTGACTTAAAGCTATAAAGGTTGAAGTACTCCACTACCCCTGACAAAGCTATCAAGGCTTAAGCACCTCACTACCCCCTAACAATATTTCATGTTGTTACGTAACGTTTGTAATTCTTCATAAATGTTTGTAATATCTTGCATTCATACTTAAGATTTCAATTCATTAAACAAAATATTGTTTCTCTCTCTAGAAAATCCTTTACAACCATTCAAAATCTACCTACTCAAAATCCCAAAATAAGACCACAGAAAATTCACGTATCTCAGAAACACATAAAAAATCTCAAAACTTACTATTTAGAAAAACCTCTGAAAACTGGTTAAGCACCATAAGCGCATGCTATCTCCACCAGTACAAGGGATTCAGTGGCAAGCCTCAACTCTCAGGATAGTCTTTCAGCATCATCTCTAGCCTTGGTAATCGCTGCTAAGCCGAAGACGTACCTACTTCCTTCATGTTCTTATGAATGACTCTCATATGACGTCAAAGCCGTCCAACAACAAGATTAGCCGTCTCAACTTCCTCCAAGAGTCGGGTCCTGTCAAACTCAAATTCAAAGTCAATTCCCGCATTTATATACTCAATTGGCGCAGTTATCATCACATTGGCGTCCTAAGAAACGACACCACTTGAAGAATCATCTTCAACAACTGCATCCGAAGGATCACAAGAACCACACTTGGGGACTGAAGATTTGCACAAGATCCCCTTGCTGTCAAAAACCTCTCCAACATATAAGAGACGGTCAACAAAAAAGTCACAACCTTGACAAGGACCTTTACTCTCCAAAGACATGACGCAAAGGTATCTTCTCTCAACTATGTCGTCAGATCTGAAAGGCGCCTGCAACCCCTGATGAAGCTGGGGCGCATCCCAAGCCTACGCCAAAAAATACAAATTCAGCAACTAAAGAAGAATGCGATTTGGGACTGCTCACTGCAGCCCATATCCTACAACGATCAAGGATTCAAAGGATAACTTTTTAAGAGACGTCTAAGGGGACATATTCTTTGAAGATACCCGTAGCACTACGTCAGCAACAGAGCACCTCACAGCTCATCATATTTATCCATGGCGTCTCCATAGGATTTCGCCTATATGAATATTCCAAGCATGCCATCATCACATCAAAAAGGTAAAACAAGTTTATGAGCCAAGGGTTCAGAATAAGCCGCAATTTCATTCAATGCTTACGAAAACGTCACAATTGCGACTCAACAACCCAGGTACCAACAAGGGCTCTGACTTCAATCAAGTTCTTTCTCTAGCCTTGACGCGAGAAAGACAACAACATGAGATATCAACCTCCCTGGATTCCCTTCCCGAATCATACCTTAAAGGTATGGACTCATGATGATACTATTAAATCATCCATCGTCGAGCATCAGAGCAAAGTAGATACACTCGGGGACTGAAGGCTTCTTTGTTTTCAGAGATTTAACGCAGTCGTCTTCTTCGACCAGAATATTTAATCAACAATAGTAGTAGCAACAAAACCCCTTACTCGCATCATTTTGACGAAAGCATTTGTACGTCAGTACCTCCACCGCTCTTAAGCTTCTTCTCCCAATATGACCACGCCCATGGCATGGGGACTTGGTATCTGTTGCTGATGCTGCTGATTTCAACCATACTGGTCAACTATGGAAGACACACTGAATTCAGAATTCTCAAGGTGACGACATCAATTTCCTCATAATGGTGCCGAGGGGAGTTAAGAGATGAGACATCTATTATCGAGGAGTAATGATGGTTCTCGAAAAATATATCTAACCAATCTCTCTATAAAAGGATAAAAAATATATCTAACATCTCTCTTGTTGATGGTTGATTTTTGACAAGGAGAAAATTATAATATAGCTTTTGTCTAGTTGCAGAAGCATGAAATAAATATGTATAAATTTCTGACTCGACATCAGAATTATGAATATTACTGCTATCTTACATTCCGTAAAAGAATTGAGAATGCATATTCAACTTGTGGCTAAATTAACTTTGTATCTATTTATATATTTATGTGCTCCCAAAATTTCAGGGTTTTACCTAGCTAAACCCTCGTTATTTCATGTACATTCATATAAACTATTTGTGTTAATCAAACACTGATTATTCAAAATTGCGGACATTTAGAATAGAGGCTACGCCATATCTGAATAAAAACGCTAATTTAAATGCATACCATCTAATTGCAGAGTCGCATCAAGCATAATCTCAAGATTGTAAACTTCCACGGCTGAATATCTTGAATATGTTCTGTATACACTGTATAAAAGTCAAGCGTAATGCTAACATTAAAAACTCATGCGACTGTGAAACTCTAAATAGGTCATAAATATGGTCACGACATTAATAAATGCCAAAGCTAGTAATGGATAAGAAATAATCATGGGCACTAGCAAACGCTAGTCTTGGCGAAGTCCTAGCCACGTGAATAGCACACGCACATGTGCCAAATGGCCAAGAAAAAACCAAAAAGCCAAAAGCTAACAGAGTGCGGACAAAACAAGCACTAGAAGTGCTAATGGAAGCACTAGCATTGGCGCTAGTGGTAGCGCTAGCGTGGTGCTTCTAGCAGTGCTAACCATCCAAAGCGCCAATGATCCTTCTCTTCTTTCCTCATTTGCGAGTCTTTCATCTCTTCACTCCTTCACTTATGCTCGTGTCATCCTTGCACAACAAACTCATGTGTTTTAAGTCTACGGCTCCACTAACTCTATAAGAAATCAAATCATAATTGGGGGATAAAACATGGGGTTTTCGTTTGGCGATTATAGCAACATAGGTGTAACGACACCCCATGATAAGTATGTTACAAAGTCGTGGAAAGTGTGAAGTAGTTAACGGAGTAATAGAGTAATGGTTTCCTGAAAACTCCAAGGCGGTTAAACCATTAATCCCACAACTTCCACATCTCCATCTCTTCACTATCTCCACAACTTTACAAAGAAATGTGTATACTTTTTACTATTATAAATAGGCTACTCATCCCATTTCAGAAACATAACAAGCTTACAATTCTCATAAGCTATGTGATTTCTCTCAATAGTTCTGTAACTCTACACATCATTCAACATACAGAATTCCTTCAACTTTCTTTGCTTCTCTCCCCTAAGATTTACCTATTTCCTCTCATCGTGAACGAAGCAAGGCGGAATGACTACTATCGTGGTTTAGGCTTGCTTTGTACGATTTTGGTTTTCGAATCTAAATAAAGTACTTATACAGTACATTTTTTTCTAGAACCAATTTTTTGGTACTGACATCTCTCTATTTAACTTGCAAATACTCTTAATTAAAAATTAAAGAAAAAAAAAATCTCTAGAGAGAAGAATATTAAGAGATGATTGATCGAAACTATACTGCATATCAAGATGTTGTTGAAAATCAATCACCAGCATTAGAAAACGTAAAACAAACAACTCATGCATTATCAAGCGAAGAGACTGGGAGATTTATTTCCTATTTAGAACAAGAAATTCCCATAACGATGAGAAATAAAAAATTTGGTAGGCAAAGGATTGAGAATGAAGATGAGTTCCGATTATGGATAAGAAAAAATGATGCAAGAGGTGCAAGGGAGATGAGAGAAAGGCAAGCAAGAAAAAAAGACATGAACGTTATTGGAGCAAGTCAAGAAGTGCCACAAAAAGTGAAAATGAGGAGGAAGGTGATGAAGCAGATGAAATTGATGAGGGTGGAAGCAGTGAGCCATCCACTGATCCAGAAGAAGAGGTTCAATAGAGATAAAGACAGAGAGAAGTTGATTTTGTAATATATCGATGTTATTTGGAAGAGAAAGCTCTCCCCCGGATGTTTGCTCGTACCATGTCTGAATTCCTGAACGTGGATTCGGATGGTGAGAAGACACTAGGGATGGATATAGATGGAAATCCTGTAGCAGGGGTTGAGGGAGAAAGACAAGGATCTGAAGATGATGATGAGGAGGAGGATAGTGCAGATGGAGGTTATGGTCCTGCTGCTTCTTCCAGTAGTGATAATTTCATAGACTACTACTATGAAGAAGAGGAGTTTGAAAACAACTTTGACGATGATCAGTGATGATCATCTGCTGTTGTTGGAACTGAAGGATCCTAGTCTTCTGTTATCTTCTATCGTATGGTGTAAAAGGGTTGTTTTTCTGTTGACAAAGATCAAACTCGGTAATAGTAGTTGTAGTTTTGTAAATTTGCTTTCTTTGGTGTGATGGAAATGATATTCTTTTTTTTTATCTTTTTTTATGAATATATGTATATGGGGTTAAGGATCAGGGCCTAGATTGCAGATATGTTGGTATATGAGGGATTATCCGTGAAGAAAATGGTGGCTTTTATGCTTGTTTTGCGAAGTACATTTACAAAAATAGTAGTAATATTGTTGAAATATGGGCTGTGAGGGATGGGATGCTGATTACGAAGAAGATGGGCATTCAAAATCTGATTGTTGAAAGTGACTCAACATATGCGGTTCAACTTTGCAATAATGTCATTGAGGTTCCATGGTGTCTCCGTGGATTGGTGAATGATATTGAGAATCTGAAGAAAAGTCTTGAAAGTATTGGTTTTGAGAAGAGGTACAGAGAGGCTAATTGTGTTGCTAATGTGCTTTCCAAAGATGGTGCTTCTAAGGAGATGGATGGAGTTTGGGTTTCTACACCTCCATCGACTATTGTTAATCTGTTAAATGAGGATTTGAGAGGAAAAGTTAGTTTTAGGATGGTAAAAGTTGTTAGCTAGTGTTTCTGGACTTGTTGTCCAATTATATATAATAAAAAAAAGAACATGACCTAGATAAGTTTTTTTCATTGAATGTTTATATCGAAGGTTAATGAATTTGTTTAAACTCGCTCTTCGGATTTTACTAAATATGTTTAGTTTTATTGCATAATCTCTTATAATGGTATTTTAGAGATATATAAGGGAAATTTCACTAAAATATTTTGAATTCGAGTCTCTGAAAATCCAGATTTCCTTCCAATTTTTTTATACAATATTTTAAAATTTATTTTTGATTTAGAGCATGATTAAACTTTTTGAATGACCACTGGAGATGTTCTTATATACAAGAAAAATTCCAAACTCAAATTTACTACTAACAAATAGGGCATTTGCCTAATTTATGTACATTTAAGCAAAACCAATGAAATTTTCTAAATTTCTCCTAATTTATTGCTCCTAATTCCTAATTTATAAATTCAAGACCAATATACATTTTTAGTCAATCGGTAAACCATTTCGGGCGAGTTTCAAGTACTATTTTCCCGAGTTTTAGCAAGTTCCAAGTCCGATTTTTCATAGTTTTGATGTTTTTAGCAATATATATGATCAGGGAGACTCTTAGGTCTCTAATATGTATATCTGAGTGTAAGGCCAAGTTTTGGCGAGTTCGAATTCCGAACTCACAAATCTATGACTACACGAAATTCTGGATTTTGTAACGTTGCAACCACGTTACAAATACTTTGTAGCAAAATATGACCAACATCGGTACGTTAAGGGTTTCGGTGAAGATTATGACTCAATGGCTTATTAAGCAGAATATGACCAACATCAGTACAATTAGGGTTCTGATGAAGATTCATTTTCATATATAGGAATGCGTCATTAAGTAGAATATGACCGATATCGGTACATTATGGTTCTTGGGAAGATTTATTTTGATATATTGGAATGAGTCATTAAGCAGATCATGACTAACATCGGTACATCGAACTAAGGTTCCAACGAAGATTCATTTTCATATATTGGAATGAGTCCTTAAGAAAAATATGACCAACATCGATACATTTAGGGTTCTGGTGACGATTCATTTTCATATATTGGAATGAGTCATTAAGCAGAATATGACCGACATTGGTACATTTATGGTTCTTGGGAAGATTCATATTGATATATTGGAATAAGTCATTAAGCAGATTATGACCAACATCGGTACATCAAACTAGGGTTCCGGTGAAGATTCATTTTCATATATTGGAATGAGTCATTAAGCATAATATGACCAACAACGGTACATTTAGGGTTCCGGTGAAGATTCATTTTCATATATTGGAATGGTCATTAAGTAGATTATGACCAACATCGGTACATCGAACTAGGGTTCCGGTGAAGATTCATTTTCATATATTGGAATGAGTCAGTAAAATATAATATGACCAACATCGGTACATTTAGGGTTCCAGTGAATATTCATTTTCACATTTTGGAATGAGTCATTAAGCATAATATGACCAATATCGACACATTTAGGGTTCCGGTGAAGATTCATTTTCATATATTGGAATGAGTCATTAAGATGATTATGACCAACATCGGTACATCGAACTAGGGTTCCGGTGAAGATTCATTTTCATATATTAGAATGAGTCACTAAGCATATAATATGACCAACATCAGTACATTTAGGGTTCCAGTGAAGATTCATTTTCATATATTGGAATGAGTCATTAAGCAGAATATGACCAACATCGGTACATTTAGCGTACCCGTGAAGATTAAGACTCAATATAATTGGTCTATTTTTTTTATTGTTCTTTTCGAACTCAAGTCGCTGGTATCATCACCCAACAACTTTAGCACTATACTATAGTGACACATCTGTTATAATTGACCAGAATATACAAGTAATTGGATCATGAAGTTTTTTAAGGTTTTTTTTTATAGCAAAAATGTGTTTTCAAATCATCATAAATAATTGGAACATAAAGTAATATAGTACGTGTTTTAGCATAAATGACCAACATACCCGTATAAGTAATTGGATGAATGAAATATACTCCTTCTGTCCAAAAATAGATTCATTTTTAAATTTTGTCCATTAATAGGTGACCTATATCATTAAACAAGGATATATTTCTAAAATTACCCTTTTAATTGATTATCTTCAGTATAAGAAATATATATAATTAGATAGCCATGTTTATATTCGTTACGTATGTGTTTTAAAATGATTTTCAATGGTATAACGTTTACGAATATCCGTGGTATATTTTGAGGGATAAATCATTTCTAAATTTTACTAATTATTATCTATAAGGATATTTTTGTAAAAAACATTTTAAAATACTTTTTTCTTCTCTTTGCCTTAAGAATTGTGCAAACTTGAACTAGGTCACCTATTCTTGGACAGAGGGAGTATATGATCAAATTTAGGAAATATAACTGTCAAACCCAAGAAAGGATTGAGGTATTCTAGATTCACTTTATCAAGTGAATATGCAAGAGATGTGGTTAACAGATAAGCCCATTACCCTCCATATTTAGGATCTAGACCCTTATTACATAACTCCCAAAATTGAATCGATGGTGGATATTATAAGGTCACGTGCACACTCGTTAGAGAGTGTGCATAAAATGGGACTCAAATATTCCGGTCTGCTAATGAACCACAAAAATCTACCGAGGTGAAATTAGAAGAGAATAAAATAATTAGTCGGGAACAACAGAGAGTATGAGACATAACTCCATCTATTTCTAATTTCATCGATTTGAGCTTCGAAAAACTTCATCAAGAACAATAATCAGTTATTAGTACTTTTGTGAAATATCGATTTAAGCATATATTTAGGTTTAATCGATCTCTCATAGAAGTATTAATTGACACTGATTCATAAGTTTGGAAATACAAATCTGGGTTATCTTCATCTAAGGTATGTTACTCATTCATTTTTCTCGAATCAAACTTTTTTCAACATTTTGGGGGTTTAATGATTTTACAAATTGGAGGTTATAAACTATTGATTTTGAATGATGCAATTTCTGATGGTGATTATGAACATCTCTATCTTTCAAATCTATACGTGGTTGTAGATTTTAGGTTTATTTGTATCTGATATTGCTATGAATTGTATCATGTTTTGAGGATGTTTTGGTGATTATGAACATCTCAGTAGCATGCTTTATGCCTCCACCAAGTAGTATGAAATCCTGATTCATGTTATTGAAAGATGATCTAAAGCTTGTTATACCTTTTAAGAATATTTGGTTGTTGAACTTAGACTCAGACATATTATTTGGTTGTAGGATGTCAACATTAGTGAATAAAGCTTGTATTTTGTTTTGAGAAGCTGCATCTCAGGAATCAAGATAATTTCAGGAATCTTTTTGATTTGTATTCATTGTCAGATTACAGAATAAAATTAGGTGTGCATAAGCCTCCACCAAGTAACATTTGTGTCAATTATGTGCATGTCGAATACGACGCAACCAACGCAAGACAATTTCTGTTAATCATGTATTTGACAAAAGATCTATAGCTTGTGATTCTTGTTGAACTCTTATTCTGTGCTGGAGTGTTATTTTTTTCTTCAGTTTCAAACATATATAGATGTTCATAATTTGTTCCCTTCACCAGATTGTAGATTAAAACTAGGGGTGTATATGCCTCTCTACCAAAAGTGTTTACTGTTATTAGATATCATTATCACAAGGCTTTAACTAACAAGATGGGGTAGATTTTTCAGAAACCTTTAGTCCAATTGTGAAATCTACTACAATCAGGTGTGTTTTGACTATTGCTTTGACAAAAGTTTGGGATATTAGACAGTTGGATATATCAAATACTTTTCTCCAATGTTTCCTTTATGAAGATGTTTATATGACTCAGGCAAAAGGTTTTGTTGATGAGACTCATCATGATTATGTTTGTCATTTGAAAAAGTCACTTTATGGACTAAAACAAGCTCCTAGTGCTTGGTTTGAGAGGTTTAGTGGATTTCTGGAAGGAATTTTCAATGAAGGAGCTAGGTTCTTTGTACTATTCCTTGGGTATTGAATGTACTAGGTCTGCAAATTCAATTCTTCTTACACAGAATAAGTATGCACTGCAACTTCTTGAAAAGGCTAATATGTTAAACTGTGACCCTGCTAGGGCACCAGTTGTTGCAGGTCCAAGGATTTTTCTATACAATGGTGATCCTCTGGAGGATGATGCTTTCTACAGAAGTTTAGTTGGAGGTTTGCAATACTTGACTCTAACTAGACCTGATTTATGCTTCTCTGTCAATTATGTTTGCCAATTTATGCATGCTCCCACTACATTTCATCTTCAACTTGAAAAGAGAATTATGAGATTAATTAAGGGTAGTATAACTATGAATTGGAATGAATAGAGAATCAAAGATGTAATTTCAAACATAGTTGTACCTTATGCAAACCCAGAGAATTGCAGGGAAAACTATTAAGAAGGACTAAAATGACTTGTTTTTCAGTATGCTTTTGTTTCCAACGCTGTTTACTATTGCATTTTATATGATTGTGCCTATTTTTTATTTACTTTGTGTGGTTTTCAAATACATGTTCCAGTTTTTGATCATAGTTTTAGTTTTTAGATTACTACTTACATCTCCAACATCATCAATACCCAACAATCCAATCATACCCAATCATCGGACAATATAAATAACCTTACTTCATCATATTGCGTTTCAAAAAAGTTACAACCTTTCTGTTCATTCAGTGTTGAACAACATTTAGCAGCAACACTATCATTTCATACCTAGTTATATGTTCATAAACTAAAACAGTAAGGCAAAATTGATCTTCTATGTACAAGTATCTCTCCGTCTTATACACCAAAAATCCAAAAACCAAAAAGAAAAAAGGAAAACACAATTTTCCCCTTCATCGTCCCCTGTATTTCCGGTGTCCATTGCCACTTCCAAAATTCCATTGACACTTCCAAAACCAAAAACAAAACATTATTCAGTGACTCACCATTTGCATTAGACCCCTTTCCATTTGAATTCTTCTTTGTACTTTGATGATAGGTATTTCTTCAAAATAATATAAGTTATATAACAATTTTTAAACTTATAACATCATTTCCATTCGAGAACTTACCTAAAAGTCCACCATATCTCTACAAAAGAATTCAAATGTCGAAAAGACTTACCCATTTCTAGACTATCACTCGGAATCGAAATCATCAGATTCTTCTTCCTCCTCATCTGTCTCATCTGTTTCGTTTTCATCTTCATCTGACTCGTACGCTTCGGAATCGGTATGTTGAGCCAACAATGCATCATTAGCCCCATTCATCTCATTTTCGCAAAACTCGTCAAGTTCCTCTTCAAGGTCTGCAGCAGCAACATCCTCTGCAATCGCCATTTCCACTGAATCTGGAGTGGGTGTTTCACTTTCATACACAATAACTTTCTCTTTATCTTCCTCATCACTTGCATCACTATCAGGCGGTGAATATTCTGCCACACTTGCCTTCCTGATCTCCTCCGTTGTCTCCAACCTCATCTTTTTCGCCTGCACTGCCTCAAACCTTTCCTTCTCGGCGTCATATTTGAAGGGATCAAGAGGACGCTTCTTTGGTAACACTTTTGATTTCTCTTCCTGATCACTTAATACTGCACGCGCCTCTTCCCAGTTTTTTCCGAGTTCAATATCATGCAACAACTCTCTTACTCTGTTTTGTACTGCCTCCAGATCATCCTTGTTCAACTCCCTTATCAACCGCATTACGGTGATTAACCTTTCTTCTCTTTCCTTCTCTTCTAACTCTTTCAATTGTTGCTCAGTCATGGGGGCTTTTCCCTTTTTTAGAATGATTTCTTCTTCTTTAGCTCCACATAACTCCAAGGTACCTAAAAACTCAAAAAAATTTGTAAAATACATAATTTACAAGAAAAATAGCAAAGAAAGCATCAACAATAGATTATAAATAAGGTGTTTTAGACTCCTATCACCTCTTCGATCCATACCCCCCGAACAAAATCCTGGCGAGACAAGGGCTCCGCCGTCTGAAAAGCCTTTTGTATCGCAGAAGAAAAAAGAGGTACTGGTGAAGATAACGGTTAGAGGAACATTGATCTGGAGTCCTTCAAGAGAAAGCATCATCTTGATAAATTCAATGTATATTTATATGAAAAGGGTGATGATTTCAATCTTGAGATAATAAAGGATTATATGTACGATCATCTGCATTTGCTAACTGCGGTTGGCGTACTGGAGGTTGGTCTTCAACTCCCTTTATACAAATATCAAGGCTCTTTTTATTATGATGTGCTTGCTAATCATGGAAACGTTGACAAAGTTATTCGGTGTCGTTTCATTGCTCAGTACAACGGGATCTGGTGGCGTGTCCTACATAAGTGCTATAAGCATAGCAAAGGCCAGACAAGCATGGAATGTTATACTCCTGATCCCGTATGACACAGTTGGTAAACTGCTACGAATTCCAATGCCACATGCACCGATTATTATGCCAAGTTCAATCGTAAAAATTAGAGTGTGGGTCCCCACAAGAAGATGCTCTATGAACAACAATCCCTGAACGAAAAAGTTCGTCTCCTGAGCGAGATTAATGTCATCAAGTTGAAATTTGTTCATGGTACCAAGGATACAACAGCTCCACGACTCCTCCCCGAGGCCGAGCGTCTTCGTCTAGACTATGACCACATGTGGCACCAAACTCCAATTATTATCAAGGGGCCCTGAGCTTACGGTTGATCTGTACGGGATCCAAATGTATTTCGTACCCCCCACCCCCCCACCCCCGAACGCTATGAGCCTTACCGCCCTTGACGACTCGATTTAACTAGTTTCAACTTATCTTATGGTGATAATGATGTATTTAATCTTCTTTGTTTGTAATAGTTCCACTGCAGTCATCCCCGTTATATAGTTTTCATGCTCTTCATCTCGCCATTTAGGAGGAGGATGAGGAAAGTTTTAAATCTATTCCTGTTGCGAAGAGGAAATACACATTTGTTGTTGATAAGGTATGATCAATGATTTTTTATTATTGTATATGTTTGGATTTTCTGGACCGTAACTTGACAGCGTTCTCTGGTCAGATTGAAAAAAGGGCCAAGCTTTCCCTTCGTACCTCTTCTAATGCTGATCTAGAGGAGGTTGAATTTGAAGAAGTTAACAACCCCACTAGTGGAGAAGGCGATGATGATAGTGATGGCTACCAAGTGGAAAGATCTGATGGTGGTGATGAGAGGATTAATGAGTCCGCTCCAGACAACACTCCTGAGCGGGAAGAATGTATCCCCAACATCCATGAGGACAATGTGGATACTACGCCGCCAAAATCAACCAAAAACCTGATGATCCCGATCGTACTCCTTGCGGTCCAAAGTTTAATCTCCAAGAAGATAAAGTTATTTGTAGAGGATATGTATCATGTACGCTTGATGCTGTCAATGGTGTTCATCAACCCCATGCAATGTTTTGGAAGAAATTTTTTACAAATTTTGACGAGGAAACTGGGAATCCAAATAAATGTGACTTCTCTGGGTTGTCAGGTCGTTTTCATATAATCAGCAAAGACATGAGCATTTGGGTACTTGTGATGATGCAAGTGAATCGCCAAAAAGGAAGCGGTGAAACTGAAGCCGATGTAGTAAGTTAGTTGCATTTCAAATTGTTTAATTGATTTTTAAAACTTTTATGTTATAAATAACTAATTTGTAAATGTTGAAACTGCAGATGCGAAAAACTCGAGAGACATGGAAACTCAAACAAGGTTCGGGTTTCAAACACGAAGAATGTTTGCACATCCTCAAAGTCCTAAACCGATTTAACCCCGAATTGTTGAATGGATATCAAGTACCAAAGCAATCCCCTTATGAGAGGCCAAACGTTTTTCAAGAGTCTCCGTCTATTTATTCTTCACCAGAAACAACCTCAACCCCACAACCCAACATAGGTGTATCCCAGCATGCTGATACTAATCTTAATGTTAATGGAAATATAAAAAGATATGATGGACCAGGCAAAAAAAAAGCTAAAAGGATCAGAAAGATGGCTCAAGAAGCCACTGAATCTTCAACTTCATATATCAACTTTCAAGAATTTTTTGAAAAACAAGAAAAGAAGGATATTGGTAAAATGGTAGAGCGTCAGAAAATGATTGTAGAAATTAGGAGAGGTCGCAAGACACTTTAACAGAATCTTTTTAATTCTCACATGAGAGGATCTTGGGAATGGACACGTCAAAGATGAATCAGACACAACTGCGAATCTGACAAGAAGAAATAAATAAAATTGAAGCACATAACGGAAAGCAATGCCCAAACTCAGTTGACATTGATTATGATGAGGAAGAGAATGAGAATGAGAATGAGAATGAGTATATCAATAATGCCATTATTCCACTGGATTAGTTTTATTTTTAAATTTTGGATGTAATCCTTTGATGTGCATTGAATTTAAGCCTTAGTTTAAATTTTAATGTTTCAATTTCGATGTAATCCTTTAGTTTCAATTTCAATTACAATATAGTTTTTTCACCAATTTGATCCTTAATTGCAATTTCCATGTTTGATCCTTAAATTACAAAACTCAAATTAAAATAAAAGAAGTAAAATGATTCAAATAATAAGTAAAAATTTTAAAAAATTAAACTAAATCATGTGAGGGTTTCTTCTTGTAAAATCAACCCACAAACGTGCCGTGAGATCCTCCCTTAGCCTAGCATATAATCCTCTGTGTTCAATTCTAGTTTCTACCATTTTATACTCTCTTGCTGGCACACCGTGTTGGGGTTGAACATCTTTCCTCAAATCTTGATGTGGATAACTTGTCCAAAAGGGATCATGTCGGGTCTCCTCTATTACCATATTATGCAAAATGATACAGGTGAGCATAGCCCTATTCATTTCTATTGGTTTAAACAAACGATATTGTCCAAAATTATATGGAACTTCCTCTTCAAAACTCCAAATGCTCGTTCGACATCCTTCCTAACCGCCATCTGCTTCCCATTAAAATATTATTTTGCACGCTCGCCCTTGGATACCTGAGCGTAAGCTTGAACTAAAGTTGATCATTGTGGATAAATTTCATCCGACATAAAATACCCACTATGGTATTTATTGTCGTTGAGTTTCATACATGATTAGTGGCTCCAGAATCTATACACCAAGTTTTTAATCTATAAGTGGTAACATTTGCCTCAACAACTAAAGATTCAACATTACTCTGTTTTCTTCTTAGCTAAGTATTCCTTAAAGTTGTGCTTCCAATGACCAGTCTTGTTGCTGGAAATACTTTCATTTTGCAACAACTTCTTCTTTATCCTTTCTGACACCCAAAGCATTATTTGCATTAGGAGATGTTTTATGTGATTTCATCTTAGGGTTATTTCGTTTAGGTTTACGCTTAGAAACCTTCGTTATATGAATACTTCCAACTGCCTTTTTATGCTCCAAAATTCCTTCTGCAGTTTGCAATTGATTAGTAACTCGGGAAAAACTAAGACCATCTTATTCATGTTGAAATTCAACTTGAAACGTGCAAAGGAAATAGGAAGGGAATTAAGAACAATGTCAACTTTCATGTCAGCATCCATTGTTGAACCAAGGGTTTCTAGTTTGCTAAACAGAGACATCATGAGAATGACATGCTCATAAACTGAAGATCCTTATTGCATCTTAGCGTTCATTAGTTTTCTAGTTTCCCCTGCTTTGGCGTAATACTTTGTATAATTAGGAAACAATTATGTTAATATATTTATTATTTATATATTATCTTTTTTAAAAATAAAATGATATTTTTAATTTAGTAATAATAAAACATTTGATAGGGGTAATTTTTAATATTTTTCTGGTCTCTTTAATATTTTGACTTAGTCAAAACGGACATATATATATCAAAACGGAGAGAGTATTAACTTATTTGTGTGTACAAAAACTTACCAGACTTGGAGGAAAGGACTCGGAGCCTAGTTGTGATTCTCTTGAATTTCTCATTTGGGCTGTAAAAAATCTTATTTGCACTTCCAAGAGAGTTGTAATAAATTTACCATGAACAGGTTTCAGTTCCATATGCTCAGGAAACACTGGAGTCTTGGATGACCTTGTAAGATACTGGAGCAACTAATGCACGTGACCTAAACTTTAATGGATCACAACCTTGGCTAAGATAGTCCAAAATTAGGGAATTCCAAATCTTAGCAGCAGTATCTGGTGCGTTTCCATTAACGACAAATTTACAATAGACCTTGTATATTTCGAATATAGTTTCTAAATTGGTTGTCTCGGGATTATTATAAGTAATCTGCTATCACCAAGGCTAAAGAGAACAAGAATCTAATCCAAGAGGTAGCAAAATAAACGCAACATAAAGCAAACAGCAATACTAAGAATACATGCATTAACTGAAGTCACTGAACCAGTGAGAGATGCCAACTATATTTCTCTTCTTGAAAGGAAAAAGAACTGTATATAATCTTACATGATCAGCACCGTCATACATAATTCAGAAGACACCACTTATGACTAGCCCTATTAGGTGGATTTAGCATAATCAACATCTTTCCTGCAACTACATATGCAAAAATCTCTCCACTGTCCAGGAGTTTGCAACTTCTTCCTTTGAAGATCAAGCTATAAATTTAAAGACGCAAGTAAGAGAAGTTTTCACATTAAAGGCTAATAAGATGCAAAATTTATTAAGGCTTGATATGCATAATCGACATAACTTACCACTTTCTTCACCCGCTCATTGGCAGCAGGGGTTCCTCCACTAACATTTTCTGGGAGATATGGACTGCTCATTCGAACTTCATTCATCACAACTATGGCAATTTTATCCCAACGAACTGGCAGCCTGATAGTGGAACAATAGTTGCACATAGTAAGGCCTTTATTAGATGGTAAATACTATTCTCTAATAACAAGAGGGAATTTAATTAAATGGAGTGGGAAAAGAGAAATCTAATATCTGTATCACGCAGATTAAAATTAAGAATCTTCTCTCACATCCACGATTACTGATTAATCATGCATCAATTGATTATTAGAGAACATACGAATACAGTGGAAAGAGCTATCCATATCGAGTTTGTAGTTGAGCATGCTTGTAGCTACAGAAACATTTAGTTACCGTGGTTGCTGATATGGTTATATGGTACACGAGGATAGTTGCTTCATGATTTTACAGGCAACGATCAAAGGTAGTTATTCAGCTGGTCCTTATCTTAAGGATATAATCAAGTATAACTATGAGATGAAATGAAAAATCGTACTAGTTGGTTCTGAGTTGTGACAGACGTGTTCTCCCAACTTTGCACTCTTGTCACTAGCATTTTGGAATTTAGTGGCATAGCCCTACCATGCCACCAACAAGCTTTGGCCAAAAGTCTATTGCCGAACTGTGAGTGAGTTTCCACCAATAAAATTGGCATTCTGGTAAGCAGACCATAATGATTGAACCCACCAAAACTTCCTTAAACTTCAACATCTTACCTACCTCTTCACTGTACCTACTCAACCATCATCATCCCATGCTACACCAATTGGAACCAAATTCTTATTTCTCTTCGACCACCAGGAGACTCCCCCATTACGTTAGATGCATCTCAAGGACAATCCATATCACCTTCGCTTTCAATGTCATTACTGATACAGCAAAAAAGGCTTTTAGATCCCAACACTTTAAAGGTATAAATGGTGTCTGGGAATTAAAGGGTAATGTTTAGCTCAGCCCATCTTCTGGGTGAAGTTACTCCTTGCCACTAATGAGTAAAACAGAAATCCTATTGCCCAAATTGGCAGGGATCCACAGCCATAATTTGCATACTAGGCTTCACTTATATCCAGCAGCTTCAATTTCAAATTTACACCGACGACCAAACTGCGGTGTCTGCGTGTAATAGGCTCAATATTTGGGCCTTGCTAACCAGCATTTTGTTGCCTGAATTATTACTTATACGAGGCTTCATTTCTTCTCTCCACGAAAAATCTGTGCAGGCTTAAGTCTTTGTCCCCACGGAAGAGGAAATAACATCAGTTGTCTCAACTATACTAGGAAACATGTGCCTCAAAACATTCCTCTGTGAACAGCACCACCTAATTCTTCACTACCAACTCTTACTCTCAATTTCCTCGAGCAATACAACTATAAATCTAATTCTATTTCTCCACCCCATCTCATTAAATATCTTTCTTTGTTACGATTTCCTGTGGCTGCCTCAACTAAACACTAGGCATCCATTGGAGATTAAAGAGGTGGGTTGATCATTTGTTACCTTGATTTCCAGTACCATTAGAATGTATCCTCCTTGTACATTGACACAACAATCACATTACTCAAAAGAGTTTTCCATTCTTATCAATACACTAATTTATTCACATCCCAAAACTCTACATTTTTAACACCAGGTTATAAATTCCTCTAGCATTCTCTTCCTACCCATTCTGATTCCTCTCCACACTTTCCCTAATCAACCACAAATTATTTTCATTTACTTCAAACTCCCCCTTAGTCTCAATCTCCTACTCATGCCATGATAACCCCAATTATCACTCACAACAAAGGAATTTTATAACAAAACTATCATGAATATACGACGAATAAACAAGAAAGATTAAAACTACGTTATATCCACTTACGTCTTAGACAACGCGTCGAATATGATCTGTGCTTCGTTACTAACTCCAACACCAATCCTCTCCGCTTCGACCTCCGCTTGCCTAAAATAATCCACGGAACATATCAACAACCGCAAATATTTTTAAGAAAATATATATCAATAAAATGGGTTCAAATCTGAGTATACCTAATAGCAGATTCTTCCTTAGCTTGAACACTATTGAGATCAACATAACATTTACTAATATCAAGCGGATCTTCACCTTGACCTAATAAAGTAAATTCTTAATCTTATATTTCTTCTAGGTCCGGTTTTAGAACCTTCCTGTAGAATAAGAATGTTGGAAGCTTTATCGAAGGTAATGATTTGACCTTCAAATTCATCTCCTAGTGTTGTTTTGATGGAGAGTAACCATCCAATTCCAAATTCTTCTCCTCCAGTGTTTGAATCCATTGCCATTGCCATTGCCATTGCCATTGCCATACTCCTTTTTCTTTGTTCTACTGTTTAAGCAAGTGCTGGTAGTAGAATATCCTAAGTAGTACTCTACTTCTCTGAAGTGGTGGGCCCTACTGTTTCTATAGATGATCTGACGGTCAGGAAATATTTAACGTGGAAGATTAGTTTATCAAAAATGTCTAATTACAAGAACCGGCCAATTTTTTAGTATGAAACCATTTACATACTTTCCCAAAAAAAAATTAGTATGAAACCGTTTACATACTTTTCGGTGTGAATCCGTTCTCATGTGACGATATCTCGTAACTCACTCACCCCATATTTAAAAATAGTTTATATATTTTATATATTAAAATAAATTATTATTTTAGAACAAGTTTACAAGAGATGTTAATTGTATGGTAAGGGGATTCATATTTAAAATATGAGAACATATTTTATAATCGGGTCAAGGCTTAGAGGTGCTTAGCTAGTGCTTGCGTATCTTAGGGGATCCATAATTCATATGAATTATGGTAGTGTTTGGGTAAAAACATATTATATCTCAAATAATTTTGATAATGATAACTGTGAATGAGGTTGATGACCTTTTCTTCCTGATGAACAAAGTTGGAGGGTATCTGTAAAAAAAATCCTGACGCTCCAGTTAATAAAGCGTTTTTCATATGAATTTTAGGGTTGGAAGGTAAGGTTTGTTTATTTGTGTTTCTGGGATAAATAAAAAATTTGGGATAATTTGCATATGTGCTGACTTAGTCATTAAGTAATCCAAAAACTTCAAGAAATTTCTTCGAGGGTTTTGGAAGTAACTATGAGGATATGATCCGATGAAAATGGGCCAACCTACTTGGTGCCAAAATATCAGGGTGCACACATCGCACTCTCTTGACCTCTAACTTGTTGTGGGGTTAAGAAGTTTGGATTCCTCTTTAATTGTGATTATTGGCGGATTAAATTTCACATTATGTTGAGGTGCCAGTAACTCTCCCCCAAGCATCTTGTTTGGAGTGTTACATAGCTCGCCCCTAAAGTATTGTAGTTTACGTTGAGGTGTTACTTATCTTGCTCCCTAGTGATGGTCGTTGCAGTTGAAGTGATATGTAACTTGCCCCCAACAAATATTGAGTCATGATGTTTAATGCTTGCACAAGGGTGCACTTTTTTACCACACCTCAGCCGCGCATGGAGTGAAGATCATGATTTTTTGTTATCTTGAACTCATATAGGGGAGCAGTCCTACTATTCAAAATTCGCGCAAAATTGAGATGTGTGTATTTTCACATATCATAGATTTTTAGGATAAAAACAGATAAAAGGGTGAAAGGATAAATCGTAATGAATATGAGAGATCAAAATTGTAGAAGGCTAGCATAAACCAAGAAATGGACTTTCAAGCCTTGCTTCGGTCACAAAGGAGAAGAAGGGTTGATCTTAGGAAAGGAAGCAAAGAAATATGAGATCATAGGACGATGAATTCTAGTTGAAGAACATAGCAGTTGAGTTCAAGTAAAGAAGGTAAAATTGTTTATGGTAGTCTGTTGTGACTTTGATAAACTTGGATTATCCTTTGGAAATAGATGAAGTGATTTATTTATAATGTTGAACTCACGTTATGATCTGGTAAGAATTAGAAGAAGTGGAAAAGTGAAGAGGTGGAGAACGTGGTTGCGATCGTGACCATAATTGTAGGGAAGATTCTAGAAACCATTATCCCTTCATCCAGTAACCTTCGCACAACTTGATTCTCTTATCATTGGCCTTTTTACACTTGGCCATACCATTGGCCTTTTTCCACCTTGCATGTTCATCTACTGCATCTTGAGGTTTAGGGAGTGTAGGTTCTGGCTCATTTAGAGCAAACCTGTAATCTTGTACAATAAGTACAATATCTAAGTTTTGTTTCCAATCGACATAGTTGGGAGCAGTCAATTGATTGATTTTCTTTCAAGATAATTTGTAAAGTGTCGAGGTTTGACATCAACATCTAAACATGCATAACAAACAAATCTATAAAGAGATAAAATAGTTCATGAAATAAATTTTATTTATCGCAACTCCCTTATTTTACGATGAACATCAATTCTCAAAACTTTACATATAAAATATTCCTACATAAATTCATTTTATATATAGTTTTTCAGGTAGAAAACTTTCCATTAATGTAACAATCCAATAATTTCATGTTATATCAAATAAATAATCTGATATTTTCGGCCTCTAAAATAAATATTAATTTGCATAGGGATCAAATTATTTATTTTAAGTTAAGTGTTATTCATGGAATATTTTTAGAAACTACACACATTGAATTACCTTCTTAGGAGGAACAAAGCTATTCATATAATCTAAACCTGCCCATGGAAGGCCGTGGACTCCCATGTAATTTCTTAGATATGGGCATATAGTATATTGTAATCATCATTCATACATCTCATGCATAAATGAAACAATATTACATCTCTATAATTTCTCAATTTAATTAATTTAACACGACACTCAAGCTCATATATACATATGCCTAGAAACCAAAATCACTAAACAACTTTATTGTTGCATGAACGTGTTGGTATCATTAAGTGGTTACTTGTTGTACTTGTCGTAATGTACCAAAAATATTAGATATTTTTTTAAAAACAAACTAGACAATTTCAAAAATAAATTTTAGGTTCTCATTACAACAAACAACGCTAATACCAACTTAAACCAACCAATGATATAGTTTCCTAAATATTTAAGAAGTAAACCCATTGAAAAATCTTGAAAAATTTGTTACAAGGAAAACTTGTATTTGGACTTTGAAATTCGTTTAAAATTTAACCCCCAATCCATACATCTCATGTAGAATTAGAAAAGAACCCATATATCCTGCATGATGATCTCTAATCTAGCACAAACATACTGGTAAACCAAAGCCATTTATAAACTTGCATCAACCATAAAAAAATTCAGCCATTACCCATGTCAAATTTAATCAAATATATGATAAATTTTGACATCAACAACAAATTCATAGTTCTATGGTTCAATCAATTCGTACAAATCAAAAAGCTTTAAATTTTAAACTCATCATGATCAATTTAATTATGATTATTAACATCTAAACCTAGCTCTGATGTCAATTGTTAGGAATCGGTCTAAAATCGCAGTGGAAATTGAAGTTTTTAAAAGCTTAACCAAAACCCAACATGTGCATATATGTTAATAATATCATAAGAGGGTTAGGGATTTTATGTACGTTATCTCACTTATTCCAATCTTCAAGTGAAAGAAACCCTCAAGCCTTTGTAACCTTGTTGATGATCTTTACCTGCAAGTTTTGTTCTTGAAACACCAGCAACATTTGAATAGCTTCTTCAAAGGAAAAACGAACTAACTATTCAGTAAAAAAAAACTCATTTTTGTTTTGAGAGTAAATGAAAAATTGTTATAATTTTTTTTTTGTTGCTTACTTGATGGTTTGTATTCACCACCAACACTAACCAGTATGTAAACTTCAAGGAATAAAAAGAAAACTTCTATGGCTTTTAATAGAAAAGCTCTTATAGTTTTTTCGGAAAGAAAAAAAATCTCTTTTTACTGTTCACAAGGATAAAAAAAAAACGATTTGGTTTTAATAAGGTTTCTTTTCTCACAAATAACTTAATTGTATAAGGACGAGAGAACAAGATGGCTTGGCTTTTCTTAGCTTGGTGTGTCTAGCTTTGATAGCTTGCTCTCTTTATATAGCTTTCAAATCAAGAGCTATCCCATTTGTTCTCAAAAACCTTTCCTAGATACAATTAGGTATCTTGGGTTACAAACAATTCCGGATTTCATTAACCGTATATAATTCTACGTGTCTCATACAACATCAAATACAATCAATAAACTACAAGTCATTCCACCAAACACTTTGAAATCGACATACACTCTGAAATTGTCCGTTTTAATAAAAGTAAAATTCTTCCTCTACTTTCTTACAGTAGGTCCCCCTGATAATATTTGTGTTCATAAAATCTCATAGATGTGTAACAATTACACGTCATCTCCTGGCTACAAACTATTCCGGCTTTCATTAACCTATATAATTTTACGTATCTCACATAACATCAAATACGAATAATAAACTACAAGTCATTTCACCAAACACTTTGAAATCGACATACACTCTGAAATTGTCTGTTTTAATAAAAGTAAAATCCTTCCTCTACTTTCTTACAGTAGACCAATGTTCATAAAATCTCATAGATGTGTAACAATTACAAGTCAGCTCCTATGCATATTTTATATTTTGATCCTTGATGATCATAATCTTCTTTCCGTTTTATTATTCTAATAATTTCTTAAATAATTTAAGCGACTAATGGACAGTCTAGAATAATAGTTTTCGCACAATAATCCAAGGGAATACACACGACGCCGGATATCTTATTAAATATGCATCTACTTATTGTGTACTCACAACCGTCCATCTTACCCAGGTGTTGGATCATAATGACCTTAGTGCTTGGTAAGACGAGATAACTGGAAATACATGTAGGTATGTACACATTCTCGGGATTGGAAACTTACGTAAAGTAGTAGCTTAGATCCATTCACTAGCTGACAAATAATGAATAGAAATAACGTATTGGTTCGATATAATCCAATTACATCAACCTGCTAGATTTAGAAGTCTCCACTTTTATGCTTGAGATTTATCATAATACATACTTAGTTACCATATCAAGTTATAACCTAACCAATGAAAATAATTCACATAGATTACGAACAAAAATGTCACCAATATATTATATCTCCCGCTGTATAGATTACAACTAATATATTCGACCGTGTCTCACAAAACATGTTTTACTTAAACTATTAAAATAACATTTAAAAGGCGAATGTTAAATTTATTTTTTTAGGGTGTAACCGCAATACCATGGTGGTTGTACTTGAGCAATAAAAGTAGAACGAGTGAGGTGACTGTGTGGGACGAGAGCAAATAAGGTTGAGTGGGTTTTGGATATATTATATATATATATATATATTCTTTAACGGGTATATTGAGGATAGGGGACCAGTATTAACAAATGGTACTGTATTTCTCAATATTAAGTGGGTGATGGGTTGGATTGGGTATTTTGAACTTTGCCCGTCGCTCAACCATTTAATGCGGGTATAAGAAATCCTCACCCGAACGTACTCGTTGAGTGATCGGGTTACTTGTATATCAAAACTGGTATGCTGGGTCGAAATCGTAGGTCGACGCATGGTATACACAACCTTACTTTTAGCTCATCTAATTTTTTCCATAAATCGTTAGCTGTTTTATAAATTTCATCCGAAATTTTTGTCATTGATGACTGGAATTCTGGTATATAACCAGTTTTAATCTAATTATTAATACTAATATCTTTCAGTTAAATTCAAATCATAGGTATCAACAACACATAAATTACTCTTCTATAGAAGCATATAATCGTAGGTCTCAACAACACTACACCAAATCACCTTATTTGAGATATTTATTTTCGTTGCTATGAATTTAAACAACGCTTTTAAGTGTCTCAAATCACGCGTATTTAATTTTTGAGGCATATTGAGCGACACTTATAAGCGTCTCTTAATTTACTTAAAACAGACGCCTTATATACATCTCTTAAAAATTTTATCTACATTTATTAAGTGAACCGGTATTATTTATTTGATCAATTAAAGCGACGCTTAATTAATTTCAGGGACACTTAAAATCTTTAAATATCTGTTACTTTTATTTAAACGTCTCGAATTTGTTGGCAACGCATTAGAATTTATGGTGCGATACTTATTATCCGTTATATTATTTGTTTGCTAGTTATATATGTTGGTAGTGCTACTTTTTATACTCTCAAAATTTAAATTTAAATTTTAAAAAAAAAAAATATATAGAATTAGGGATTCCCAAAATCAATTTTTTTGCACCTGCACTATTCTGTTCTCAATCAAATATGAACCCAACAATTTAATTAATTGCATTCACCATCACATATGAATCAATTTCAACATTCATTACCAGTCAATCAATCCATCATTGAATCAACAATCCTTTCTACATGAATACTTTCTTTTTTTTCATAACTTACAGCTCTAAGTAGATCAGGTTCTTAGGATATGCAAGACGAAGTAGTGTTCTGAACCAACACTAGAATAAAAAGAATTTTCAGGACCTTCATTGAATCAATTACAGACATGGGTTTCCTAAGTTCTTCAGTTTGTAAACAATTAGAAAGGATTATATTCTTGAAACTTGTACTCATATTATTGCAGGTAATATCAGAACCTGGATAACCGAATAACCACATTGTTTGCCTAGGCAGCATTTTATTCTGAAAGGATACTAGATAACAGGCTCAATCTTGCTACACCAACACTCGCAATGAAATCTGGAAAACAAAGGAAACAGGATAAGAAGAAAGGAAGTATGATTATTGATGAAGCACCAATTCAGTAAATTGGTAGTAAATGCAGGTACAATAGTTTCTTATTGCTCCCAACTCAGTTGTACAAGAACTTCAAGAATAGTTTCTCTAACAAGTACAATATTTCCTGTAAATGCGTGTACAATATTTTCTTTGACATGTAAACACCCATCATAGGTTTAGTTATAAAGTCTTACTGTGTTCAGCAGAGATAGAAAAATATTTGCGCTGCTGTCGGAGAAATGCCTGGAATACGAAAAAGAACTTCATTGACTGGATTTAGCAACTCTTTCTGATATCTCAAGACTGCACTGCCAGCCTCCGAAGGTGCTCGAAGAACACTTGCAGACTGATATCATCTGTGAAGATTACATCTGAACCAGAGGCAACATCATGTGCAGAGTTGTATGTAGCTGATGGGTTCAACCTCGCCAACAAGAACCTTACTGAAATAGAGAGAATTTACGCAGAGAGTGGAAAACAAAATTAAATTTAGGTATGCCCATTACCATAGAAGATGAGTATCAGAGAGACTGAGTGACAGCAGTTTATCAACAAGGCAAAGATGAAAGACATACCTGGGGAGCCGTGTTGATCGCAAACCACCAGTCTTGGGACAAGATATCCCCCGTGAACGATCTATCGTGCTTCCTCTTGTGGAGCTTGCAGTAGTAGGGCAAATGCCTACATAAACAATAAAAAAAAAAGATAAGAGAAATAATATGAACCTAAAGTATTATAATAAATGACCAATAGGTCAGTCAAAACCGACCTCCATTTTTCACTGCGGTGACAGTTCATCTAGTGCTCGTGCTTCCCATAGTCATGACAGATCTATTGCTCAATTTAGCAACTAACTTCATAAACTGAGACTTTCTGGTACCTGTGAGTTCATAATCAATGTACTTATTATCTTTCTTAGTCATAAAGAATCCCACTATTAGCTACTTGTATTATCTAAGCACCCTATGTGATCAGAAAATAAGAACATGGAGTTGATTTTGTTTGAGTCTCGTTCGAACCATAGGATCTAATCAAACCAAAGATAAGGTAAAACATTCCAACAGAGAAACATCGTGGAATGAATTATTAACATAAGCCGGTCATAACATATATTCTGTCTGGAGGTAACATCCCAACCTACATAACTTCACATCCGCTAATCCCATAGGCATGGCCCAAATCTACGATGGATTTTCCAGCTTATCTCATTTTGAAAAGGGAAGATGCGTCCCAATCTACAATTTGATTAAGAGGTAAGATCTAAAAAAAAAAAGTCAAAAGAGTGTAGAGTTTTAAAAGGAAAGGAGGGTACCTGGGTCCCCCACTAAAAGTAAGTGAGAATCCCCTCATAATTTTGTACCACAAGCATCAACATGTTGTGCCCCTCCAATCAGTGTTAAGGCAACTAATAGTTGAACAAACAAAAAAAAGAGTGGTATATAGTCATTAATAACTATTTAGATTCAAGAATGAAAGACAGGATCTCGGGTTGTTTAGGTTTTCTTATACCGAAGACCCAAACTCTATGCAAAGTTGAAAAAACTATTCTTTAGTCAATTTCCAAAAGAAACATGAATGGCACATCATCACTCTACCTGCAAGCTTCACTGTGAAGAGTCCAAATTTTGTGGGCATATGCCTTGCGGTATCGCATTCCTTCCTACAATAGTTTAAAGATTCAAATGTTAAACAACTATATTTTTAAATTCAAGTGAAGTCCCAATATGAAGTTCAAATTTTTACATTCAAAAATCTACTGATAAACTTCGATAATTTTTTCCCATCTAGACAAGAGATGACATGGAAAATGGACCCCTCCTTTCCCAAAAGTAACAAATTGCTTAGCACAGACAAAGAAGTCTAAATTATGTTGATACCTTTTAATGAAGTGTCTTTGAATTAAATTCAAAACTGCTCAAACTTCTGTATAATACCATCAGGGACATCTATATTCACTTTTAGTTCATTGGTTCTCCTGGAAAGGGGAAGAAGTCAAGGTTAATGGTACAACTATGAGAAGAACGAATAGATGTTTCATTAGTATTACATTTGAAAACAAGTTGAGGAACCAAATGCACCATGTTAGACTCCAAAGGAATAACTTCACTACTGTAAGCATATGCACATTCTAACAACGAATGTAAGAAAAATACCATTCTAACCTCACGTGATTAGCAAAAAATAAAAGATTGAGATCCTTTTGAATAGGTATGCAGACATGAGAAACAATACCAAGTGTGAAAACCCTAAGCAAATATATAGTATAAGGATCACCAAATAACAAAATCGATTACAACTGATAAGTACCCCCATCTCCATTTTAAGGGAAATTAATCTTACCATGACAACCATAGCAGCCTCCTGGTCAAATCCTTCTACCAATTCATGTAAAGGCAATAGTTCTTAGGATCAAAAGAATAAACAACGATATTAAGCTCAAGAAGCAAAGATAACTTCGAGATATCAACAAGAATAGTACTCATGACAAGCAACATATAAAACTTAGAAGCATGCTAAAAATAAAAGTTTAAAGGCCAGAAAACGTTAACTGAAGCCTTAAAATCCTAGCACCTCACTTATGTACTAACAGCGCTAAAGACCCACTTTCTTGTAAGAGTAGTCACACATAGCCTCATTCGAACCTCAGGATTCTGATAACTACAGTCATATATGATCACACATATCCAGTTAACACTAAGTGTTAGGCATAAGAATTCATATAAATACACAAAAGAAAGCTCCTTGATGAAAAAACTTAGCGTGCTTATCAGAAACTGTAGGTACAATTTTGGATTTGCAGTTCCTTGAGGGTTTAATCGATTAGTTGGTGAAACATCGAAGAAAACTGTAAATCATGTAGTCTTCTCCAGGACACAGATCATCCATGATGTTTGTCCCCTGTCCAATGACCGTATCGGAAACTGCTGGCCGTTTCTGTAAAACTTGGCATAATCAGTTAAGGTTGCCTTGACATTAATAAAATGAATTAAATTCTAGATAGAAAAAAGATGTTCTTAATAATATTGTATCCATAAAGAATAGATCACAATCTTCTCCAAAGTTGTGCAAGGTCCGATGATTCCCTGGATTTTGATTTCCTTCATACAACTAATCTCAAGGCCAAGTGATTGTTCTCCTCCCTCAAACATACATTTGAAAGAGTCTTTAAATACAGAATTTTCCAAAGATTTCATCCAAAACAACAAGGCCGCAAGTTATCTCAACAACAACTTTCATCTTTTGAAACCCGACCTGATAAACAATTATAATCAAAATGTTATGTATGGCATATAATTAGAAATCATCTTTCAGCTAGATAAAAGTATTCAATGAAATTAAACATATATATTCCAAGACTTATGCTATACTACGTGAACCTAATCTCATGTGATTTCCGGAAGATTTTTTTTGGATATAATCAGATAAATAAATGAGATTCAAAATCAGGGCACCACAACTTCACAAGTTTAAGTGTCACAGCAAATTAAGGACGCCGCAACTTCACACCCTTTATAAACATCTCAGTACATGAATCTAACCAGTTTATCAAATCTAACTAAAAACTCCTGAACCTCAACCAAACATATGCATTTCTAACAAGATAGCTAAATCACTTCATAAAACAAAAATCACACACATACCCATGCTATAAAAAACCATGAATCAACTAAACAAATACACAAAATTGCAAAATCTAGAGAACAAAGTACCAACAATTAATAGGGTTAGAGTTTATACTTGAATTTTCGAGGATTTGTACTTGAATCTTCTATTATTAGCACTTCATTCTTCTTCTACGAGTTTCAAAGACAAGAAATAAAACTTCTAGAGTTTACAAATCAAAGATAATTTTGATTTCTGTATTAGGGGTTTTTCATACCTGAGATTGGAGATCTTCTGGGATTTTTACTTCTGCAACTTCAATCTTCTTCTGCGAGTTTCAAAGACAAGATTAAAATCGATTTCTAGATTTAAAAATCAAAGATACTTTGGATTCTTTTGATTTCTGAGATTTCTAAGTTTTTCATACCTGAGATTGAAGACTTTTGACTTCTGTAACTAGGGCTTCTCTCTGGTACTTCTCTGATGAGATTGAATCATGAGGTTGGAGAAGGAAAAAAAGAAGGTTAAAAGGAAGAAAAAAACCCTAGAGAGAAAAGAAAATGAGCGGAGTGTTATTATTTGTCTTACAAAAAAATATATTTGAGATATTTAATAAAATAAACCTGAAATAATTAGTGTGCGGGGGAAACCTAAAATAAATAAGGGAAAGCAAATACTAACGGATTCAAATGATTGTTGTGAGAAAAAAATTGTAGGGGAAAATCATCGTGAGAAAGATTATAAAATGAAAAGAAGACGGAGTTTTGGGGGGAATGAAATAAAAATTAAAAGAAAAAGAAAATTTAAATTAAATATAAGGATTTATTACTGAAGTTACTAATAGGTCCTAAAAAGTTAAAAAAATACAAGTATGCCATATTTTAAGACACTTATAAGAGTAGCATAAGTGTCTTGTAATTATTTCAGATTAATTTTAATTAAAACAACACATAGTTTCAGTTTGAGACTTATATATATGTAGCATCAATCTTTTTTTACGAGTTTCAAAGACAAAAAATAAAATTTCTAGAGTTTACAAAATCAAAGATAATTTTGATTTTTGTAAAAGGGGTTTTTCATACCTGAGATTGGAGATCTTCTGGGATTTTCACTTCTGCAACTTCAATCTTCTTGAAAGACAAGATTAAAATCGATTTCTAGATTTAAAATCAAAGATACTTTCGATTGTTTTGATTTCTGAGATTTCTAGGTTTTTCATACCTGAGATTGAAGACATTTGACTTCTGTAACTAGGGTTTCTCTCTAGTACTTCTCTGATGAGATCGAATCATGAGGTTGAAGAAGGAAGAAAAAAAAGGTTAAAAGGAAGAAAAAAAAGGAAAGAAAAAAACACGAGAGAGAAAATAAAATGAGCGGGGTGTTATTATTTTTCTTATAAAAAAATATTTAGGATATTTAATTAAAATAAACCTGAAATAATTAGTGGGTGGGAGGACACCTAAAATAAATGACAGAAAGTAAATACTAACGGATTCAAATGATTGTTGTGAGAAAAAAATTTGTAGGGGGAAATCAACGTGAGAAAGATTATAAAATGAAAAGAAAAAGGAGTTTCGGGGGGATGAAATAAAAATTAAAAGAAAAAAGAAATTTAAATTAAATATAAGGATTTATTACTGAAGTTACTAATAGGTCCTAAAAAGTTAAAAAATTACAAGTATGTCATATTTTAAGACACCTATAAGAATATCATAAAGTGTCTTTTAATTATTTCAGATTAATCTTAATTAAAACAACACATATTTTCAGTTTGAGACTTATATATATATGTAGCATCATTAGATACCTTTATACGTATCTCAAACCAAAAAACCAATGTGTCTCAAAATAGGTCATATGGTGTAGTGATATACACTTTAGTTTATTTTCAGTTAAACTCATGAGTTAATCTAAAAGAAATTGCCACGCTATTAAGAAGGTTATGGTAACATGCTAGCTACATTGTCAATGACTCAAAAAAAATCAACATTATTTAACTTTCCATTCCAATGTTAAGTCGCGAATTTGAACTTTCCATCTGAAGATATAATTTTTAACTGTTCTTTAACTAAGGAAACATTATGTCCATAATATCCCTTTCTGAACATAACCATTTAAAAATCTAACCAAAGTTGAGTCAATCTATGTTTCTAAAACTCAAGGAACTATGTATGAGTAACATAAAATTTGAAAAAACTCAATCCAAACTGCCAACATTAAATCTTACTTGAGTCAAATACATTGTATATATCGAGTGATGGAAATGGGGTGTAAACAATACGATTACGCATACGATTTAAATATGGTTGTATTTAAGTTTCATAAATTTTGGGCGTACATATCCAATTAATTGGTAGGAAGTATGGTGTATTTAATTTGAAAAACTTGGTGTAGAAAAATTGGGATATAATTAAGAATTACTTTTTTTTGACCAAAAACGGTTAAAATCATATATTGAAAAAATAAACGGATTATACTCCACCACGTGATAAGAAATGGGAGAAATACAAATTAAGACACTATAGCATTCCAATTAAAAAGAATGCTACTAATCGGAATACCCCTAAAGATATTCAAATCTGAAGCCCATAATATTAGAGAAGGTATCACTTCTGTGATTATATTTTATACCATTTTTTTCTTCCCTTCAAAAATTCTTGAATTTCTCTCTTTACAAATACTCCATAAAATGGCATAAGGAAGCCAATTCTATAGCTTTTTTTTTCTTCCGGAAAAGATGTTGAGACTCCAAGCTTCAAAGGTTTGTTGTAGAGTCTCATTCATACACCAAGATATCTTGAAAGCTTTAATGAAATAGAACCAAATTTTCCTCGAATACTCGCAGTGAAACATGATGTGATCGAAATCTTCTTCTTCCGTTTTCACAAAGCTTGCAAGTTAAGTTGGAAATATTAATATTCATATGCTGCAAGTTTGATAAAGTAGGCAGTGACCTATGGAAAGCCGTCCACCGTAGAGTAGAAATTTTTGGAGGAATTTCCTTATGCCATAAAAATTTAGAGAAGCCATCATTCGCCGTATCACTAATGCCTGAGATAAAATCATAACATTTTTTGTTTGAAAACTTACCATTTGCCTCCTCAAAGAATCTTATAGTGTCGACCTCTTCCGCAAATTCCGGTGGTGAGCCGATATTCCTCATTAGCTCTATGTAGTCTGTTCTCACATTTGGCGATGCTAATAAACCAACCTTGAGTTCCCAGTTGCCTTGTCCATCCACACACTATGAAATGTTACTCCACTTTGGGTCAGCTTTCTTGTAGATCGAAGGATGAAGTTCTTTCAGTAAACCATCACCTAGCCAATTGTCGTTTCTAAAAATACAGACTTTTCTGGTTTCCTATCTTAATGCCCATGCCATACTTTAGCCACTGCTTGGCTCTGGGAATGCCTTTCCATAGACCCCTCCCTTGAGATATATTCAAATCCACTAGTATGATATCCTCTTCTTTGGTGCTAGCTCTTTGTTGAACTATCTTTCTCCATAGATGTCGTTTTTCCTTGGTGTATCTCCAGATCCATTTGGATAATAAAGTTTTGTTTACCATCCTTAGATTTTTGAGACCAAGACCTCCATTTTTCTTTGGCATGCACATCTTATCCCACGATATCCAACACATTTTTAGCTTATTTCCTTTTGTTCCCCAATAGAATCGTCTCATTATATTTACCATTTTTTTTCTACTTTTGCAGGTAACGTAAGAAGCGGCATATAGTATGTAGGCAGTGCAGAGAGCGTACTTTTTATAAGAGTGATTCTTCCGGCTTTACTGAGATATTTAGTCTTCCACACAACCAATTTTTGTTCCATTCTCTCTAGCACCGGTTCCCATACCGAATATGCTCTTAGAGTAGTACCTAGAAGGAGGCCCAGATATCTGATCGGAAGCGTCTCTATCTTGTAACCTATCTCATCAGCCAGACTCTTTATGTTTCCATCTGCACCAATACTTGTCATTGTACTCTTCTCTAGATTGATTTTTAATCCTGTTAGTGCTTCAAATAACATTAGCATCACCGTCAAGTATCTAACTTCTTTAGTTTCCGCATTCAAGAAAATTATGGTATCATCTGCAAATTGTAGATGTGTCACCATTTCTCCGTTCTGAGCCACAAAGAAACCATTTATCTTTCCTCTTTCTCTAGCCTCCTGTAGTAATTTTGTTAAAATTTCTGCTACCAATTGGAAGAGAAAAGGGGAGAGGGGATCACCTTGTCTTAGTCCTTTTGTTGGATCAAATTTCTCTGTGGAGTTTCCATTAACCAATATTGACAGGTTTGCTGAGGTCACACACCATTGAATCCAACTTATCCATTTTTCGCTAAAACCATGCTTCTCCAGAATTTTAAAAAGAGATGCCCATCTAACATTATCAAAGGCTTTTTCCATATCTATTTTACAAAGGAGACCAGGAAGTTTTTGCTTTTGTCTTGCATCAATACATTTACTTTCGATTCAGATCCCATCTAGAATTTGCTTTTCTTTGACAAATGCACTTTGATAGTCAGAAATAAGTTTGGGCAGTACCATTTTTAATCTTTCCGAAAGCAATTTTGCAATGATTTTGTAAACACTGCCTATGAGACCGAGAGGTCTGAAATCCTTTGGCGTCCAAGAGTCTTATTTCTTCGGAATTAGAGTTATGAATGAGCAATTCAATCTCCAGTTGATGTTTTCAAACTTGTGAAATTCCTACAAAACATAAAGCAAGTCAGATTTTATAACGTCCCAGCATGATGCGTAGAACTCCATTATCATTCCATCAGGTCCTGGAGCTTTGCATTTTCCAAATTGCTTTACAATTTTGTGAACTTCTTCTTCCCCAAATTTAGGTTCAAGAAGGATGTTTTCTTATGAAGTAACTCTCTTGAATTCCAACCCATTAAAATCGGGAGCATAGTTCATTTCTTATTTGAAAAGTAATTGGAAGTAACTTTGGAGTTCTTGTTTAATTCTGGATTGGTTAAAACAGTCTTCTCCTTCAATCACAAGCTTAACAATAGAGTTAGCTTTTTTCCTTGCCATTTTATGGAAGTACCTTGTGTTCCTATCTCCCTCCAAGTTGATTCTTACTTTAGCTCTTTGCATTATCTTTCTTCTTTCTATCAACTTTAATCTTCTGAGCTCTAATTCTGCCTGCATTCTTCTTTCCATCTGAAGTGCCTCAAGGGGAACAAATTCTTCCAATAGATTCAACTGCTTTATGACTGCTTCATGTGACTTGACTTGCTGCCTGACATCCCCAAAAGTGTCCCTAGCCCAGCTTTTTAGAAAAAAAAATTATGTTTTGTAGCTTCTTGGCAAAAATATAACTTGGTTTTCCCCTGAATTTCAATGTGTTCCACCATTGTGTTACCTTAGTTATGAAATCTTTGTGCTCTAACCAATGAGCTTCAAATTTAAAGTAAGGATTTCCTCTTGTTCTTAGAATACAGTCTAGAACTAATGGGATGTGGTCAGAGAGCAATCTCAGTAAAGCTACCTGAATAGCTTGAGGACAATATTCCTCATAATCTTGACTCATAAGAAATCTATCTATCTTTGTTAATAAGGGATTAACTCTGCCATCTGATCTAGTATAAGCACCTTCATTTAGATCTAAGTCAACCAGACTCTATTGTGCAATGAAATTGTTTAAGAGGTTTTTGTTTCTCAAATCACCACCAGGTTTATTTCTGTTTTCTTCACTTCTTGTAGCATTAAAATCACCTGCCAAGCACCAGGGTCCTGTCCACCATTCTCTAATGTTATTCATCTCTTCCCAAAATGGAATTCTCTCACTATAAGTTGGTTTTGAGTAAGCATTTGACAGAACCCATACAAAGTTGTCTGTTTTATTTTGCAGTTTCACAGATATAGAGTAGTTACCTGATTGTTCATCCAACTTTGTGTACTTTCCAGCATCCCAGATTAGAAACAATCCACCACTAGCACCTTGAGAGGGAAGGCAGCACCATTCAAAAGTGTCATTGTACCACAATTGCTTCACAAACCAACCTGAAATCTTCATCATTTTTGTTTCCTGAATTAAACAGCAACTGCATCTTTGCTTGCTTATTAGTTCTTGCAAGGCCCCAATCTTTTCCCAAGAATTTAACCCACAAATGTTCCAAGACAATATCTTCATATCACTCATTGAGCTTCTCAGATTCCCTTCCAGCATTATCTTGCATTCCATCCCTTGCATTTCTACTTTCTGGAGTGTTAAACACCTTCTCAATAAAATCTGCAACAATGGGTTCATCTTCCATTTCAGCATTATCCTTCTTCCTCTGATCTCTTACAACATCCATTCTTTTTTGAAACTTCAAAACTAAATTTGTCATTATAGAGTTTAGTTGGGGTTGTTGAGCATCATCCCTTCCTCCAATTTCATTGCAAAGATCCACTAGTCTTAAAACTGTCTCTCGAAGAAGAGCTGTTTGATATCGATTTCCCAATTGAATTTCCCCCAAATTCTCTAGAACAGTTGCTTCTTTGAGGTTGATTATGTTTGACTTTGAATTGAGTCTTTCCATCAGACTAGAGGTTGTCTTTTCACAACTGTCTGATCCTTCATTTTGAAATGGTTTTGAAAGAGGAGCAGCATCTCCCGATTCTCTCGATTCAGAGTCCGAAACTACCTGAATTTCCATAATAACCAATTGTTCTTTTGGGCTAGAGTTAGAAATCCATAATTCTTCAGCAGACAATTGTGAATTAGCCTGGTCAGAAAAATGGTTTAAAATATTAGTTCGAATTCTATCTGGGGAAAAATCTGATGGATTCGGGTGAACCGGAGAAGCATTGGCTATAGAAGAGGCTTTTTTGTAAGCCCATAAACTTGGTTTAAAGACTCTGTTACCCACTTCAAAAGAGAGGCCTTTGTCAGACACATCACATGTTCTGACATAAAGCTTAGCTTCTTCCTGACTTAGGCTAGCTTCCAGCCTTTTTCTGCTATCTCTGTTGTTGTTTTCCCCAGAGTTGACAGTCTTGGCAGCGTCAGGTTTGAAATTTCTTTTCGCCGAGATGTCAAATTCCTTGCAGAGATTCCTATATTCAACGATCGATATCTTGTCTTTAGCTGGATGCTTATAGTCCCACTCAATCGACAAAAGCCAATTTGTGCCTGACAGTTCTATGAGCATTACTGCCGGAATTTTCATCAGGTCTCCCAGCACCGAGATGCTAATGTAATTACTCTGCTTTTTCGAAAGTGTTTCTTTGTTGATGGCACCTAGTCCACCGAGCTTAGCCCCAATTGATTCAAATTAGCATGAGACTACAAAGCAAAAGGGAGGCCCCTAATCTTTAACCACTTTTCACATAGGAATGAAGATTTAATGGGAATGAAAGGTTCTTTGATAACTTGATCTTGCAATTGTTCTTTCATAAGATCTTGAAGATCTCCATTCCAACGACTGATTCTCAGAGAAATGCCTTTTTCTTTACATGAGATAGGAGACCATAAACTCAACCACTTTTTTTCATTAGCTATAAATAGTGCATAGTTTGGAGTTAAGATTTTTAGTTCTAGGAATTCTGACCTTTGAAGTTTTCTTTTGATCATGCTTGCTACTAAATTACATTCTTTAGCCTCAGAGATCTCAACACATCCAACCAAATAAGTTCTTTTTTTAGATTTTTTCTTGATACATGAACCGGAAATGAGTTCAGGGAACTCAGAAGGTGTGGGGATTTTGGGAGGCTTGCAGTGATTAGAAGACTTCCATTTATGGCTTAGTCCAAAGGACTCAAAGGCTTCACCTGCTAGTCTCCAACAAACTCTCTTTTTACCCGCAGGGAAGCATAATGAGTATGTCTGATAGCCATCTCCCTTTCTGAATCTTGATATTTGCAAGCATTCACCATTAGAGTTATTCTTCATCTCTGCCAGATAAGAATCATCACCATCTCTAATCTGCCATTTTAACTTTTGAAAGTCTAAGTTGCAAGCTTCAGATAGTAGGTTTAAAAGCCAGATATACAAGTTAGAAGAGAAAGCTAGCCACGATCTGTGTCCATTTTTTCCTTTTTCATTTATTCGTAAGAGTTGCCTTCTTCCAAAATGCTCCATAGTGAGTTCATACGACTTTCTGTCTAGGATTATGAACTTTCTTTTCTCCTCAAATAAAGTCATAGGATGGAGGACATCTACGAAGGATGTTGTTGTTGTGAAGTGAAAATTGCTTTCCATCTAGCTAGCTTTCTCTCTGCATCTCTATCTAAGCTTGCTTCCCTAGCTCGTCTTTAAGCACTTTCCCCATCTTCTTGTTGATCCATCTTCCAAACCGTTTTTTTCTACAGTAAGTATCTAAGAGGGTCTCTTGATTCTTGCAATTGTGTTTAGCATTCCCCAAAATTTTCCCGTACTGATGCGCGGTCCATCCTAGGATTCTAGAACTATTAACTGGTTCCAAAACAAAAGATTTTATGAAATTTAAATTCTGTTTTTCTTTTACAAAATTTTAAAATAAATCTTTGTGTTAGATATGTATAAGTGTGTTATAAATAAAAAGAATGAAGAGTTACAAAGATGAGGTTGATTCTCTATTGATTATGTATTAGTCAAAACTTATGGATTCCAACCTCTAGTAATATGGTTTTCATCTTGCCTCATAAGTGTAAGATCCGGACTTCGAGTCCACCGCACTTAATATGTTTTTTTTTTTGAAGTATCCCACTTAATATGTTGGTTGCGGTGATAATTCCTTTCCGTACGGATAGGGTTAAAAGGATATATTCCTTCCGTCCAAGTTATATAGGCGGACAACCTATTTTTATTTGTCCAACTAGATAGGCGGAGTTTATATTTCAAGACTATTTTTTACATATATACCCTTATTAATGTTATATGAATATCACCATGATTAACTTGATGTTTCTAGCATTGGGAATATAACAAGGGGTAAAACAAGAAACGAGATGAATTTTTATAAAACCTATATTTTTTCTTAATCTAAGATATTTAGATTTTCCGCCTATATAACTTGGACGGAGGAAATATGAGAATTAAGATGGATCTGCTCAAGGGAGCAGGTTTAGTGGCTTCAGATACGTCAGGAGGCAGCAGGCCTTGCCCATGCCATGTAGCAAAAAGAAAAAAAAAGGTCATGAATAGGTAGGTTTGTCCTTCCAATCAAAATTACATTTTGTGACATTTTTACTTGCGTTGATTATAGTGTGACATATTACTAAAGGTCTCTTTAATGGTGCGGTTGATTCCCAATTTTATCTTAATCTAATCATATTCTACTAGATTTGTACCGTGCTATGTACTGGGTATATTTAACTTCTTATAACATTTACCTTCTGATCAATTTTTTTTTCTTTTAACAAAATTGTCATGTAACTCGTGCTACGCACCGGGTTCGACGAGAATTTTTGATTTGGTGTGGCGAGGCTTCGCCCCGTCCCGTCGGAATGCATTAAACCTTGATTGCAGACTCCATGATGTCATCTCTAAAAGGATTTACAACTGTTACCAGCTTGTAATCAATCAATAATTTATGGTAATAATCTTGTAATAAAATCCGGTGAATGTGCCGCACGGATTGATTACGAAGGAAATATTTATTTCGAAACTTTCTTCGAGCACATACTGGGCATGAATTAGTGTTGGAAGATATGAGTTTATTGTGTTCTTCTAAACCCATGTTCATCTTCTTCCCTGCGGCAAACCCATATATGATGCAAACTCATATCTCCTAACCACAACATAACTCATCTACACTCATTGAATCATCCACAATAATCAATGGCAGTACACCATCGACTCCATTGTCTTCTTCGCATGAAATTAACCTAAAAATCTAACAACTCGGATACTAACTCAAATCCAACCAAAACCCCGTGCACTTCTAATGTCGCCATTGAATCAGAGATTGAACCATTAATGGTTGGTCGTTTCGCTTTAGGTTTCGCTGAGGTTTTTGTTTCCTTCGAAAAAATTTTGGGGGTTTTTTCTCCATAATTTTTTGGCTTTTTTTCCTCTTTTTTTTAGTTTTTACGGGTAAGGTAGATGGTCGCTACCGTTTTTGTACTTGTGTGTTTGAACAATATTAAGCAATATGAATGGATGAATATTATTCACTTTCAACTAAATAAGGAGTTTTGATCACCGTTCAACTTGGGATACGATTGAGTTAGTCCTTTAATTATTGGGAATCGATATTAATAATATAAGTTAGAGATTTGTGTACCTTAGCTAGCTTAATCCAAATCCAAGAAACAACAAACTCATCTATGAATGTTTCTGCTCCAAGCTTTGTCTTCAAACACTAATTGTTGATGTGTGCCGGGGAACGAAGAAAAGTCTCTGTAGCTTTTCACGTTAATAATACTTGAATCTTTAGTTTATGACCATCGACCAATTTGATTGCTTGGACAAATCAAAAACCATTATTCTCTAGTTGCTTTAATGATTTGTTTTTAATCCAATAGTTGCTCACTTTATCAATTTGAGAAAGGGAAGAAAGCTCCATGTTGTTCTGAAAGAAAAGCTATTCATGGAAAAATAAAAAAGCTCCATGTTGTTCTGAAAGAAAAGCTATTCACGGAAAAATAAAAAACTTTTGTTTTGTTTTATCGTCTCTTATGTTTTTTTTTAAAAAGAATTTTACAAATAAAATGGATAATCGTTATCGTTTTAGTATTTATATATTTTAAATAATATTAAATAATATAAATAGATGAATATTATTTATTTTTAATTAAATAGAGAGTTTTAATCACTGTTTAATATAGAGATACAATTAAATTAATCCTTTAAAGGAATAGATAGATTTAACCGTCGACATATCTCCTTTAATTAAACCTAAAGCGTTTGTCATCTACTCCGAGGAAGTGATTAGATGTTGATCTCTCTATCCCCGGGCATTTCTAAATAAGGTTTTGATTTTGACTTGTGAAATAATTAATTAAGATAATTAATCATAAAAAGAAAAGCTTCTTAGATTTAGTGGGTACACACTTAAGATTATAAAGATGGGACCCAAATGTTTTACCCAATATAGTTCATATCGAATTTCAGTTCGTACCGGTCGAGAGTAATACACTGGTACGCCGGTATATCAGAGAAATTTCGGTTTTAAATATCGGTGAAATATCGGTCCATATATTTTATAGCTATAATTTTATGAAAAAATACTAATTCACATTTTATAACTATAAATATATTTTAACACGTTATAACAAACGTTTTTTTCACAAAGTTTAGAAAAAAAACTAGTACTCATCCAAAATATATAGATCCATACATTCCATACAAAGTTCAAACTGGAAACACAAGAGAAACAGGAACAACTTCAAAGTTCATCGTCTAAAATGCTAATTAAACAAGGATATTACAATTCTAATCAAGATCATTAGATTAATTATAGATATTATCATATGCATATACAACTCTAAAATACCATAAAAAAAATATGAGTAACAATTGAAAACCCTAAAACAAGGATAATTTATTTATTTTTATTTTATTTTATTTTTTTCTTTTGATTTTCTTTTTCTTTTATTTAAAAAAAATCAAAAAAAATAAAATAAAAATAACCGGCCGTACCGGTCGATTTTTCGGTTAAATATCATTCACCGGTATGCCGGATTTTATCTTATTTGCACTCTGAAACTGGTAAAACCGATGATATACCGACCGTAGCGGCGATATACCGGTCGTACCGGCCGGTATGGACTACATCGGTTCCACCCACGTTCAACTAATTCTCATTTCTTAATCTTGCACATGGATGGTTGTCTCAAAGCGTAAGATTTTTTCTTCTTCACTTTGGCCTGTCTTAAAAAAAAAAAAATCTATTGGACATGCTCATGGACCATGGTTAAGAAGTTAACTATGTCAGACTCTAAATCAGCAATTTGTGTGCTTTAAGAAGTTAACAATGTCTGAGTGGGAAAATGATTATGTCTGGTTACACAGTATCTTGTTTTACCTGGCTGACTTTCTACCTTGTTTTACTTAATACCTTTTCACAAGTAATAATCGTCGAGAACAGTGTTTAAAGTGGTTGTAACTTGTAAATTTTGGGGAGTCTCAATCCCCTCCATTACGTAGAGAGTCAGATATTATTCATCATTTATTGTCATACTATAATTTTATTTAAATTTTATGGAACTATTTTATGAATGTTTGTGGTTTATCTTGGACGATTAACGACATAATCAGACAACAAATTGAAACTTAGCAGCTTAATGGGTTGAGTGGACGGTATAATGTTATTTGGCCTCTCAACCCATACGTCATCATATTGGAGATTTAGAAGGAGAGGAATAGGCGTATGCACGGCGTAAGGTAAATAGATACGGATAAACTGAAGATTTTGATCAAACAGACAATCATCCTTTGGTCTATTGTTGAAAACACTTTTAACGGTTTGTTAATTACTTATACTTTGCTTCATTGGGAAAGAGCTCTTATGTTGTAAGCTGATTTTTCATCTTATTTTCGGCTACAACAACACTTTGTACATATATTTGTCTTTTCAATATAACCTTTCTTATTCAAAAAGAAACTTGTAAATCTTACCATTGTAATTTTCATATTATTTTCCATTTTTACTGTTTTTTATTGGCCTTTTCTATTTTTACTGCTGATCCAAAGTTTACAATGACCAATATATCGTTTTAATAATGCTTCTTTGCTGTCCTTAAAAAATGGAACGCTCCAAAACCTTTTTAAATGAGAAGAAACACATTATTAAGCATAAGAGGCAGTTTACAAAGGGGTAAATCACACAGAGATGAGGAGGAGAAGAAAGAAGAGAAAACAGAGAAAAGAAAAAAAAAAAAAAAAAAAAAGAGAGATGCAACAAAATTAGTTGAAGACGGGATTATCTAACTATCGCTGCAAGTCAAGCATTTGGATTGATGCCCATGATATGATTCCAATCTTAACATCATACCACACTTTCCTAGAGATTTCCTTTTCCCTTCAAAAGTTCTTCGATTTCTTTCTAACTATAAAGCCAATATATATGCTAGCAGGGAAAAGGTTCCAGATATTCTTATTGATAGCTTGAGGGTTGGATGAAAACCCTGATCGAAGAAGCGTTGACACTGAAACCGATGTTGGAGGATTGACACCCGAAGGCAATAAGCACTGCAAAACTTGAGAGATGAAAATACAGCCGATGAGGATGTGCTCAATGGATTCTTCACTGGTAGCAGAAAGATAGCATTTGTTTTCAAAGGAGTAGCGCCTAATTAACCAACCTATCAGTTGTTAAAAACCTAAATTGGGCAGCTAACTACACAAAAAACAATAATTTGAGATGAAAATGAATTTGTTAAAATTAAAATAGTCTTGATGGAATTGGATCTTAGGATCAAAGAGTCACTAGCCATTGAATTGGGTGGAAATAAAAATTCCATTTTCACTCTTTAGTGAATGAAGAACCTTTGGTTAGTCCCACATTGGACAAACCAAGGATGAGTGCTCTCTTTATTACCATAAAATTGGCAACTAAGGGAGGGCCCTTAGGGTTTAGATGTTTTTGTGGTAGGGGGAGGACTAAGGCAATGGCTAGTGGATTGATGCATGCTTATCACACATGTATGGTGCTTCGCACCGAAGCACGCACGCGGGTCGCGGGCTTGCAGGGCTTGTGCGTGCTCGGTGCGTACTCGTCGTGAGCCTGTGTAAGCCAGCAAGTGCCCCATCAATACATAACGGTTTTGTTTTGAATTCCTAAAATATATTTATGTTACCATTTTAAAATAAATATGATTAATTCGAATTAATAAAAATATTCTTTCATAAATGCGAATTAATTCTCCTCTCTCGAATTGCCTATAAAAGCAAAAGGAAAAATCATTTGAAAGGTACTCCAGTAGCATCCGCTGTCCTGTCTACTTTTCCCCTCTTCTTGCTTTGATTTGCGCAATTGAGTGTTTAAATTTCTTTTCTTTTTTCTATTCTATTCGATGTTAGGTTCATAGAGGGTTAACCAAGTTGTGCTAACTGGTTAATAACGGGCAGTTCTTTCCTGGACATGATTTGTCAGTAGGGGTATAGCATCGCTCATTATTGAGGTGTACCCGACAAATATCGTGTTAAGGACAATTTGCTGATCGGGTGGCTCTGCCCAATTGTGTGCTTCAAAATATCAGAGTGCTTCTATTATTGTTCTAACGTTAACACAGTTCAAGTTTCTGTTCAGTTTTATTTTTATTGTTACAGATTGGCGACAACAATCTTAACACGATATTTCTTATTCGCTACTTCTGTTCCAATGGCGAAGACTGATGTTGACAGACCTCAAAAAATTTCTGGAAAGGACTTCAAAAGATGGCAATCAAAAATGCTATTTTTTCTGAGTTTTCATATGCTGGATGAATTGGTATTGAAGCCGTTTGATGAATCGTTGAATAAACCTGAAAATGAAAGAGAACTAGATAGTTGGAAGAGACAAAATTATATGGCTAAAAACCATTTCCTGAACTGCCTAGAAGACGCCTTGTATGACTTTTACAATGCAAAAGAAAATTTTAATGCATTTAATTTATGGACTGCATTAGAAGCTAAATATGAAGCAGAAACAACGGGAAGTAAGAAATTTTTAGTTGCACGATTTTTGGAATATAAAATGGTGAATGATATCTCTGTGGTAGATCAGTTTCTGGAACTTCAACAAATTATTAATGAAATTATTGCTGAAGGAATGGTGATTGACGAAACATTTCAAGTTTCGGCGGTGATTGAGAAATTACCTAATTCTTGGGCTGAGTACAAGAGAATACTAAGACATGAAACTTGTGAAATTAACATGGTGGAACTGGGTAAGAAGATTCAAGTTGAAGAACTGCTGTGCTCAAAAGATAAAAATGTATCTTCTGCAAGGGACATGTCCAACAAAGCCCATCTCAGCGAACACAAATCTTCTGCAAGCCTGGATCACAACAAACGCAAGTCTGGCCCGCAAAGAAACGGTACTTTTCAAAAACCAAAATCTAGCATTGGTAAAATTAAAGGAGCATGTTATGTGTGTGGTATTTCTGGCCATATGGCAATATACTGTAGAAAACGTAAGGATGCTAATTAAAAAAGCCAAATGCAAATTTAGTTGAAAACATCAAAAATGAGTTTTCTGGCACGGTGTCCGAAGTTAATTTAGTTACCAATATGAGAGACTGGTGGGTAGACTCTGGTGCTACCAAACATGTCTGCGGAAACAAAGAGATGTTCACCTCCTATCAGATGGTAGGAGAAGGAGAAAAACTCTATATGGGTAACTCGTCTGCAGCACAGGTTGCAGGAAAAGGAAAAGTTGGGGTGAAGCTCTCTTCTGGAAAAACTCTCACATTGAATGAAGTTCTACTTGTTCCGGACATCTGCAAGAATCTTGTTTCTAGTGGTGTGTTAGGTGATAAGGGATTTAAAATTGTATTTGAGTCTGGAAAAGTGATTATCAATAAGGGAAATGATTATGTAGGAAAGGGCTATAAATCTGAGGGCTTATACAAATTGAATGTAACCTCTGTTGAAATGAATAAAATTGATTCTTCTTATGTTTGTGTGTCATTGCATATCTGGCATGGTAGACTTGGTCATGTAAATTATAAATCAATGAACAAATTGGCAAGCATAGGCTGAATTCCAAACTTTCACTTTGGAAAATGAACATAAATGTGAAATATGTGTAGAATCAAAATATGCTAAAAAGCCCTATAAAAAAAACATTCACAGAAATTCTAAACCCTTAGAATTAATTCACACAGACCTAGTTGACATGAAATCGGTTCAAACTAGAGGTGGTAAAAAATGGTTTGTCACTTTCATAGATGACTGTACTAGGTATTGTCAAATTTATTTACTTAAAGGAAAGGATGATGCCTTAGAAGCCTTTAAAATATATAAATTAGAAGTTGAAAACCAAATGAGTACCACCATTAAAACCGTTAGGTATGACCGTGGGGGTGAATATGTAATCCATATAGGAGACTTCTGTGCACAACATGGTATCATTCATGAAGTAACTCCTCCTTATTCACCACAATCTAATGGTGTTGCTGAACGGAAAAACCAAACCCTTAAGGAGATGATGAATGCCATGTTAATTAGTCCAGGACTACCTGCGAACTTGTGGGGGGAGGTCTTCCTCTCAGCTTGCTATGTCCTGAACAGAGTGCCTTTTAAAGGATCAGACAAATCTCCATATGAATTATGGAAAGGCAAGCAACCCTCTTATGCATACTTCAAAGTGTGGGGGTGTTTGGCTAAGGTTTCTATCCCTCCACCTAAGAGGACTAAGGTAGGGCCCAAAACCATTGATTGTGTCTTCCTAGGATATCCCGAACACACCACTGCTTATAGATTTATGGTTGTGAGTTCTGACAACTCATAAACCGATGTGAACACCATTATGGAATCTAGGGATGCTGCATTTTTTGAAAATGTGTTTCCGTTGAAATCTGAATCTCGCATGATATGTGAAGATCCCCTAGATGTCCCTTCTTCTAGCCATACCTTACCGGTAGAAGAAGATGAACCTGTTTATGATCCTAGAAGAGGCAAAAGACTTAAAGTAGAAAAATCTTTTGGAACAGACTTCATAACCTGTTTAGCTGAAACTGATCCACAAACCTATAAAGAGGCCATGACTTCTTCTGAAGCTCCATGGTGGAAAGAATACACTATTAGCGAAATGGATTCCATTATACAGAATGAGACTTGGGAGATTGTAGATTTACCTCTAGGGTGCAAACCCATAGGTTGTAAATGGATCTTCAAGAGAAAACGTAAAGTAGATGGAACTGTGGAAAAGTATAAAGCTAGACTGGTAGCTAAGGGCTATAAACAAATAGAAGGTGTAGATTTCTTTGACACATATTCACCTGTCACGAGAATTACGTCCATTAGGATGTTAATTGTGATCCCTTCTATTCATAACTTAGAGATACATCAAATGGATGTAAAAACAGCGTTTCTAAATGGTGAATTAGATGAAGAAATATACATGGACCAACCAGAGGGCTTTGTAGTGAAAGGTTGTGAAAACAAAGTGTGTAGACTTAAAAAATCTTTGTATGGCTTGAAACAAGCACCTAAACAATGGCATGAAAAATTTGATCATGTATGTTCTCTAGTGGTTTTAAAATAAATGAATCTGACAAGTGTGTTAATACTAAAACTGTGAATGATGCCTGTGTGATTGTATGTTTGTATGTTGATGATATGCTTATACTAGTTACAGCCATAGATGTAATTAATTCCACTAAGAACATGCTGAATGAGAACTTTGACATGAAAGACTCAGGTCCCGCTGATGTAATCCTAGGGATTAGAAGGTAGTCTAATGGTTATAGTCTTAGTCAATCTCATTAAGTTGAGTCTGTTCTTAGAAAATATAACAAGTTTGATAGTAAACCTGCGAGTACCCCATATGATCCTTGTTGTAGACTCAAGAAGAACAAGGGAAATGGAGTTTCGCAACTTGAGTATTCACGTGTCATAGGAAGTCTGATGTATTTAATGAATTGTACGAGACCAGACATTGCTTATGTTGTGAGTAGTTTAAGTAGGTATACTTGTAATCCGGGACAAGAGCATTGGGATGCACTTATCAGAGTGTTAAGGTATCTAAAATACACTTTAAACGTTTGCTTAAGTTATGAGAGATACCCTGCAATCCTTGAAGGATATTGTGATGCAAACTGGATACCAGACTCAGAGGAGTCTAAATCTACGAGTGGATACGTTTTCACTCTAGGTTGTGGATCAGTGTCTTGGAAGAGTTCCAAACAGACCTGTATCGCGCGATCCACTATGGAATCCGAGTTTATTGCGTTAGATAAAGCAGGAGAGGAAGCCGCTTGGCTAAGATGCTTTTTAGAAGACATTCCTCTCTGGCATAGGACTGTGCCAGCTATATCTATACATTGTGATAGTCAAGCTGCAATAGCTAATGCTAAAAACAACAACTATAACGGAAAATCTATTCATATTCGGAGAAGACACAATTCTCTAAAACAACTAATCTCAACTGGCGTTATTTCTGTTGACTTTGTGAGGTCTAAGGAGAATATCGCGGACCCTTTGACGAAAGGCTTGTCTAAGGAGATAGTTAGTAAAGCATCGAGGGGGATGGGGCTTAAGCTCATCAATTAAACTTGGCATGAAGGACACTCAACCTTGCTGACTGGAGATCCCAAGATCAAGGTTTCGAATGAGACAACTAATTTGTGGCGGGTTAAAGGAAACACTATCATAGAATTCCATTCTCTGTCCCTTCCCTATGGTGTAGACGTGATAGTGTGACTGCATGTGAGGATGACTTATGATTAAGTCTTAGTGAGTTCTATAGTGTCAATTTAAGATTGAAGTGGGGTGTAGCAGTAAACACTCTTGATAGAACTCACCTATCTGAATGAGGAAGTGGGCCGCTTCCTATGAGAACTGAGCTGATTCTCTAAAGCATTCTGAGAAACGGGATACGTCCAGGGCCAAAATGGACACAACGACATGAACTTAACAGCATTTTTTAGAGATATCTCGCGTGGAAGCTATTGATGAATTACACCAAACGAGGGCAGTTCAAGACATCGCGTTCACTGTCCATCAAGTAGTTCCGGTAATTTCTCACTAAGCAAAGGTTCAAGACCTTATGGACACTTATTGCTTAAGAGGTATTTCTCGTTTTCTGATTTCTGATTTTATCGCTTTCTACATTCATGTGGGGGATTTTTAGAGATGTAAATGAATTTGTTAAATTTAAAATAGTCTTGATGGGATTGGATCTTAGGATCAAAGAGTCACTAGCCATTGAATTGGGTGGAAATAACAAATCCATTTTCACTCTTTAGTGAATGAAGAACCTTTGGTTAGTCCCACATTGGACAAACCAAGGATGAGTGCTCTCTTTATTACCACAAAATTGGCAACTAAGGGAGGGCCCTTAGGGTTTAGATATATTTGTGGTAGGGGGAGGACTAAGGCAATGGGCTAGTGGATTGATGCATGCTTATCACACATGTATGGTGCTTCGCATCGAAGCACGCACGCGGGTCGCGGGCTTGCGGAGCTTGCGTGTGCTCGACGCGTGCTCGGCGTGAGCCTGCGTGTGCCTGCAAATGCCCCATCAATACATAACGGTTTTGTTTTAAATTCCTAAAATATATTTATGTTACCGTTTTAAAATACATATGATTAATTCGAATTAATAAAAATATTCTTTCATAAATGCGAATTAATTTTTTCCTTTCTCGAATTTTCCTATAAAAGCAAAAGGAAAAATCATTTGAAAGGTATTCCAGTAGCAACCACTGTCCTGTCTACTTTTCCCCTCTTCTTGCTCTGATTTGCGCAATTGAGTGTTTAAATTTCTTTTCTTTTTTCTTTTCTATTCGGTGTTAGGTTCATAGAGGGTTAACCAAGTTGTACTAACTGGGTTAATAACGAGAAGTTCTATCATGAACATGATTTGTCAGTAGGGGTATAGCATCGCTCATTATTGAGGTGTACCCGACAAATATCGTGTTAAGGACAATTTGCTGAGCAGGTGGCTCTGCCCAATTGTGTGCTTCAAAATATCAGAGTGCTTCTATTATTGTTCTAACGTTAACACAGTTCAAGTTTCTGTTCAATTTTATTTTTATTGTTACAGATTGGCGACAACATAATCTTGGTAGGAATATTCGAAATCCAAATAAACTTAGAGGGAACGCTCCAAAACTACTAAGAATCTTGCATTCCAATCTTAATTGGTTTTGGGGGAGAGCTTAGTTACACTTTTATTCGGCCCTGGTGAAAGATTGAATGAAATGCAATTTTTAGATTTTTTTAACAGTTCAAGTTATATTTATCTAGACTTTTAAATAAATAAACTATAAATTTTAATTTAGAAATTAAATGTTTTTTTTTATTTTATAATTTTTTTTCTGAATTTTTTTAAACATAAGCATTATTTTATTAATCCTGGATGGAAATTATATGGGATATTTGATACCCATAGAGTCATTTACAACAATTTAATTAAGGAACCTTGGGATTGTCTGGTCCCATATTTTGGTTGATAAATTTCCCATCTGGCTGGCATCAGCGGTGTGATTAGCGAGTCCACCAGCTGCTTGGTTGCTTTCCTTATAAATATGTTGGATAGTGCATTGAGGTATTTGACGCAATCTTAGCTTTATCTTCGTGATCATGCCTGAAATATACCAAGACGGTTCGTAGGATTTGTTAGAAATCTCAGGAGGTTTTCCGAGTTCGTCTCGAAAATGACTTTAGGCCATTCTCTGTCAGTTGCATTTTTTTTTCCAGATGGTCTTTAAAAAAGATAATTTTGATTTTGACAAAAAATTATGATTTCAAAATATAAAACGGAAATCACATTTTTAATAATATTAGAAAAGAAAAGAAAATAATAAAAAGAGTTTTTATCAAAAAATAAAATAAAAATTATTGAGTTAAATCGACTGAAATATGTGACTCGCTAAGTCAACTCAACTAAATCATAGGTTTATAAATGGGTTGATAAACTGATACAATACCCTTTTTTTTCACTCGCGCCTGACTCGATTTTTAAGGTGAAATTTCTAACTCAAAATTTCTCAAATATTGATCGAATTTCTTAAATTTCTTAGAGATGTAACAATTTCTCTCCGTTGAAAGAAATTTGAAGAAAAAATGTTAAAAATCAGTGAAATTTGAGATAGTAATAAAAAACTTCATTTTCCAGGTTATGAGTGATAAAAAATCATATTTTTATTACTAAAAGACTCCTTTTAGTCTGTCAATTATGTATAATTTACAATATATCCTCATAAAATTAATAACTTTGGTAATATAAAATCTTAAATCTAACAATTATTGGTTGAATAATTCTTAAATTTTTTTTCTCGGGTCTAATAGATATATAAAATTATACTGTACTACATTCGTTTTAGAAAAAAAGTTACTATTATTTTTTTAATTTGGTTTAAAAATAGGTCAAATTAAAAAAGTGATAGTAACTTTTTTCCTAAAATGGAGGGAATATATTTTTTTACTCCTATAATCTAAAATATATTGTTTAAATAACCAAACTTGAATATATGCCCAAAACTATTAAAAATGTTTAACTCTAACAGACCAATATGCCCCTAAACTACAAATTGAAATCGTTTATCTTAAAATCAGGTGATTAGGAATATGAGGCAGTTTCTTTAATCGGATATAACCCTTTAATGGCTGGACAAGAAACTAGAATTTCCTAACTTAGCCTTCGCCGAAATTGCAGACGAAGTAGTTTGTTCTTTTTCTCATGGATCGAAGACATTCATTCAATTTTCTGACATCATCAAAGCAATTTAACATCTAAATTCTTAATCAAGCAAGCCAAATGACTCCATAATCAGTAAAGTCTGTTTAGAGTGACTCCAACTTGCAATCATTTTCTACATTACCTCTATGCTTGGGTGAACCACCAGAATCAAGACTTTCAATTAGAACTCGTGAAGTTTAAAAACAAATAATATTACTACTGCCTACTGGCTGGGAATTCTATTAAAAGATTCAGATAATTGAAAGTGCATTACTTCAATAAACAACCGATAGAAGAACCATGGGCAGGTACGTGAAAATAGCTTTCTCAATTGCCCGTATCAGACCCTAAAGTTAGGCACACACCAAGGGTATTGTTGGTTGGAAAGGCAATTGGAAAATTCATATTAATTTAGGTCTTCTTAATTTGTAGTTTTGCAGCTCTCATTAATGGCTGGACAAGATAAACAATTCCAATCAATCAGGTGATTAGGAAGAGACGGAGAGAAAGATGTAAGCGAAGAGAGAAGTGCTATGTAAAATGGAACAGCCCTAAAAAAAATTTATTTTATGTATAACGCATTTTTAATCAATAACTGAGATTAGTCAGTTCGGGTTTAAATTCTAGAACCATTCTCTATCGTTGGATTATCGATTCAGTACCCGGTTCGGTTTTATGGACTCGACTCGATTTTATGTAGCCTTATTAATCTAGTATAAATCTTGATGAAACCATCTACATCACATGTTAAACTTAGATAAAAATCAGTTTCATCTCAGTATAAACATGGATAAAACTATGTACGCCATAGATTAAACCTTGGTAAAATTCATCCCAATTTTAAACTTGGATGAAACTGGTTTCATCCTTGTATAAACATAGATGAAACCATGTACATCATAAATTAAATCGGTATGAAACCCGTTTCATCCTAGTTTAAATATGAATGAAAACAAATTCAACCCAATCTAAACATGATGAAATCAGTTTCATACTAGTTAAACATGGATGAAAACAAATTTAACCAAATCTGAAAAATGATGCTATGATTTTCATTTAAAATAGGATGAGTTTCATACTGGTTTAAACATGGATGAAAATAAATTCAAGTCAGTTACATCCTAACTATTTTTCGAAAATAATTTTTTTTATTCTTAGTTTAAGCCAGGATGAAACTATCCTAACTATTTTTCAAATTTTTTTTTTATCTTAGTTTAATTCAGGATGCAACCAGTTTCATCTTAGCTATTTTTTTTTCAAAAAAACTTTCAATTTACTATCAACAATAGATCTTGTTTTGTAGATCATCTAAAATCCTTTCCAAAAATATAAATTTTATTAAAATCGAATATATTTTTTAAAAGTTATGAATTTTTTTGTGATTTGTGTTTGAATTGGAGAGCAAAAAGGATAAAAAAGAAAAAACATAAAGATAAAAGCATTAATGTCTATGACTTTATATGTCTATTTTATCCAATTATACATTTTACATGTCCACTAGGGCTAATTTATATGAGTTCTTGGGAATTACATTTTCTCTTAATCTAAATACATATTGTCATTGAAGTTACTGAATAATTTTAAGAGGATATATGATAAAAGTATATTTTACTATAATACAGTGGTAGAATTATTAATGATGACATCACTGACTAAATTCAAAACTCGTCAGCATTAAAAATTTTATCGATCAAAAAAATATGATAAACGAAAAAACGTTAACTATCTTAATTATAACTAACCTTGACGTTCCTGAGGTTTCTTTGACAATTGTGGATCCAAAATCAATCGACGTTACTCAAAATGCATTTTCAGGACACAAGTGATTGGATAAGATTTTTGTGATGTATATGAAAAACTAAAGACCAATATACTTCTATGCTTTTTATTTTTTTAAAGCATTAATATACTTCTATGCTTTTTATTTTTTTAAAGCATTAATATACTTCTATGCTTTTTATTTTTTTTAAAGCATTAATATACTTCTATGCTAAAGTAACTATCAATATTTTCTCCATTAAATTATTCCGTTCTAGAAGTGAAGAATGAGACTAAAATAGATTGACAAGTACACCAAACTCATCGAGACAAAATTTTACAATTGAGATTAGCTCACATGACATGTCCCTACCAATTTTTATCATTTAACTTTGGCTATCAATAAGAAAAACAATAAGGTCGTTGTTAGGGTGATTCATTTTGAAAATGACTTATTATGTAAGTGTTGTTTGGTTGGACACAAATGAAAGCAACATTAATGTAGACATCATCAAATTTAATTTGGCTAAGCAATTGACCATATTTGTCAACAACAAAGAAAAAACTCAACTACTATTACATGATGAATTTGTTGTATTATTTATCTGTTACTCATTCTTATATGCTACCGTGGGCCATGAATGTTAATGAGATGATGGCTAAACCCTTGGTTACGTGTGTTATAATTGCATAACCTGAATTCACTGATCACTGATTAATTTTCCTGGAAAATTTTCATGAATTTTATTCCCATGGATTTTTATCTTTCGAATTTTACTTTTTAATTTTTAATGTCTAACTCATGTATTTCTCGTTTATAACATTATAAATGGATAGGTGTCTAGTTAGCAATTCCGAATTCGACATAAGTTATTATTCATATTTATAGAAATCAAATCATGTTAAGAATTCGGTCAACATTTTATAATTTAGGGATAATTCGAAATAATATATGTATGTGTATAGTTCGTTTTACATATATGGATTCGGCACACAAAATTCAACATACATCAAATGATAAAAATGACTTTTTTAACATAACATTACATATGAAATTGATTTAATTTAACTATATGAAATAAAAGCAGCCCATGAGAAACTTCATTTTAACGAAGTATATAAATGACATACACAATATAAACAACAACCAACAAGTGGTTCAAGGGTAAGCTGCTAGTATAACAAGTGTGGATTCTCGGGTTCAGTTCCCTTTGTAATTAATTTTTATAAATCTTTATAAAAAAGTTATGATTTGTACACAAACGAGTTGAATTGCGGCTTGACTCAGCTCAGTTTAGACAGACACGACTTCACCAGCTGGATGAATTATTCGCTAATTATTTAGGAAGTCCACATTATATGTGTACCATGTTCGATCTTTCAGTAGTTCGCCAAACAGACGCGTATTAATACGGTCTCGTGAATTATTCAGCGAATTACTAACTAGGAATAGGTGGAGCTTTTGGTGGTTTCATAGTATATGCCGATTCATTTACACTTTTTGGGAGTAGTACTATATATTACGTGTGTGTTGTGAGAAAAAGCTCGATAATGAGCGGAAACTAATGATCGATATTTGACGAGTATTTTGGGCTGATCAAATATCATTGTTAAAATATGAGTATACATTGTTTAAATAAAAATTAAAGCTTTATGTTGGTACTGGGTCATGGATATGGTAAATTTTTTTTTTTTTTTATATATATATTGACACTTTTTTATATAATGTTTTAACTAAATTAAATTTATTATAAAAAAATTTGTGTGAATAAACATCTCATTGAGTATTCTGATATGTGTAAACATATCAAATGAATATCATTGTGAAATTAGACGAAATAAATAGTAAAAAAGGGAAGAATTAATATCAGATAAGGAGCAAGACGAATTCATAGAAATAAAAAAGATGACTTACAACAAGAGGTTTCATTAGTCCATCTCCTTATGGATAATCTGATTACATAGTTTCATTATATATACATAGATACCCCTTGTAATAACTGCTTAATATACTAACTACTCAAACCACCTATTACAACCATACACTAATATCCCTTACAATTTACAATATGGACGTATCATTTGAATTTTTATATATAGTCCAGCAGAATTACATAAATTCTCTTTAGGTCGATAGCTAGTGTATATTCATCTATTGAGTTATATGTCATATTCAAATCTTGCACAAATGGAAGAGCTCATGCTAGTAGAAACAATTACCAATAACATCCAAATGTGAATGATATAAGAGGAATGACTATTCTAGCATCAACCTTGATACATCACTGGCCAAAGCCAGCAACAACTTCTTCTCAACACGGTGCTGGCATCATCCAGTCTAACCTAACACTACATGGCATTGGCATCATCCGATGCCAATCTAATATGATATGACATTGACTAATGCCAGAGCCAACCTAATGTCCTACACGGCGCTAGCCTAATGCTAGCGCCACCCTATACCTTGGTGCTAGCCTAGTGCTAGCACAACTACCACCATCCTCGCAACACTAGTCATAGCTAGTACTCATAATCTTGGTACAAGGTCAACTTCTTTGTCTTGCTCATGAGCCCATCTTGAGTCTGAGCCACCTTCTCGATGCTTTGAGTTGCAAATATTTTACGAGTGAGGCTCTCAGCTGGGATCACTTAAAATATCACCATTAGTAATTCATATTATTGAGTACCAGCTTACTTCAACGCTCGCGTATGGCATCATCAGAGCTCAAAGCTCAAATCATAACAATAAACCATGTTCTTAGACCTATTAAAATATAAGCTACTCATAGACTTATTATTATTTTCATCAGACTCACATTAGTCAGTCTATATAGAGTTGGGTGTCTGGCCTCAGCAAATCACGTCTATGTGATGTAGGACATCTACTAGATTTATGATTTATATTTTTTATTATTAATTATTATTATCTTAGGTATTTTTTATATTTAGAATTTGTTTATTTTGAGAAGTTATTTATTTTTAGAATTAATTAGATTGCATGTTAGGGCCTCTAGAGTTTTCTTACAACTAGAGTTCAAGTCTTCCCTATAAAAGGGGACAAGTCTATTGTAGTTTATATCATATTAAATTATTCAATGAAAACATGAGTTAATCTCATTTATCCCTATTTTTCTACCCTATTTTCTATATCCCACGCTCGCGTTCTCCGTCAAATGGCATCAAGATCCTGTCTTCGATCCTCTTGTTCTTTTCAATCTAAATCTTCTTTATCCTTTCGTTTCTTCTACCTATTGAGATCTTCGCATTTGTTTGTCTAGATTCTATCAACTGTCCTTTTATTTTTCAGTTATTCCAAAAAAAATCGTCATATTCCACGTTCATCATTTAATCTTGTTTCAAATTCCTGTCTTACCTTTTCTACAAGATTCTTTGATGAAAAAAAATATTTTCCTGTGACAACCCATCTTTCATCATGATTGATATAGAAAAAAATAACCTTGCTAGTCTTAAAGACATAGTACGTCAACTTATAGAATCTCAAGTCGTGATTCAATGATCTGTTATATTGTATTCTAATTTACGATCATCAGCATATTTGAAGTATGTTATTCATTGGATGGGTCGTCTGCAGTATCTGGTGAACTCGAGGTCCAGTTCTTTTCAAGATGGTGGGCCTGATGTTGGACCTGTTTTTCGTTATTTTGTCAATTCAGGACGAATTTTTTTCAAGATGACGGGCCTGATGTATGACATCTACTAGATTTAGGATTTATATTTTTTATTATTAATTATTATTATTTTAGGTATTTCTTATTTTTAGAATTTGTTTATTTTGAGAAGTTATTTATTTTTAGAATTACTTAAATTACAAGTTAGGGTTTCTAGAGTTTTCTTAGTTATAAAGCTCAAGTCTTCCCTATAAAAGGAGATAAGTCTATTGTAGTTTATATCACAGTAAAATTATTCAATGAAAACATGAGTTAATCTCATTTATCCCTCTTTTTCTACCTTATGTTCTGTATCCCACTCTTCTGTTCTCCATCACTATGACTTATCCAGAATAGTTGCAGTTTATGACTTTACTATTTTTCTATGAGATATTAAACATGTCAAGGGGACATTCATTAGGGTATTGGTCTGGCTGTTCACAATATGTGCGGTGTAACTGTACACCTACAATAAGAGAATCAAGTTGTGCGAAGGTTACTGGATGAAGGGATAATGTTTTCTAGAATCTTCCCTACAATTATGGTCATGATCGCAACCACGTTCTCCAACTTTTCACTTTTCCACTTCTTCTAATTCTTACCAGATCATAATGTGAGTTCAACATTATAAATAAATCACTTCATCTATTTCCAAAGGATAATCCAAGTTTATCGAAGTCACAACAGACTATCATAAACAATTTTACCTTCTCTACTTGAACTCAACTGCTATATTCTTCAACTAGAATTCATCTTCCTCGGATCTCATATTTCTTTGCTTCCTTTCCTAATATCAACCCTTCTTCTCCTTTGTGACCGAGGTAAGGCTTGAAAACCATTTCTTGGTTTATGCTAGCCTTCTACAATTTTGATCTCTCGTATTCATTACGATTTATCCTTTCACCCTTTTATCTGTTTTTATCTTAAAAATCTATGATATGTGAAAATACACACATCTCAATTTTGCGTGAATTTTGAATAGTATGACTGCTCCCCTATACGAATTCAAGATAACAAAAAATCCAGATCTTCATTCCATGCGCGGGCGAGGTGTGGTAAAAAAGTGCGCCCTTGTGCAAGCATTAAACATCATGACTCGATATTTGTTGGGGGCAAGTTACATATCACTTCAACTGTAACGACCATCGCTTGGGAGCGAGATAAGTAACACCTCAACGTAAACTACAAAACTTTAGGGGCGAACTATGTAACACTCCAAACAAGATGCTTGGCGGAGAGTTACTGGCACCTCAACATAATATGAAATTTACTCCGCCAACAATCACAATTAAAGAGGAAACCAAACTTCTTAACCCCACAACAGGTCAGAGGTTAAGAGATGGCGATGTGTGCACCCTAATATTTTGGCACCAAATATCGGCTAACTGCGGCGTTATCAGCGGGAAACTCCATTGGTCCATGCCCGGTAATTTGTGTACGCTGGCCCAAGTAGGCTGGCCCATTTTCATCGGCTCATATCCTCATAGTTACTTCCAAAACCCTCGGAGAAAGTTCTTGAAGTTTTTGGACTACTTAATGACTAAGTCAGTACATATGCAAATTATCCCAAAATCTGTGTTTATCCCAAAAACACAAATAAGCAAACCCGACCTTCCAACCCTAAAATTCATATGAAAACTCTTTATTAACTGGAACGTCGGAGTTTTTTTTACAGATACCCTTTAACTTTATTCATCAGAAAGAAAAGGTCATCAATCCCGTCATAGTTATCATTATCGAGATTATTTGAGATATGAATATGTTTTTATCCAAACACTACCATAATTTATATGAATTGTTGATCTCCTAAGATAAACAAGCACTACCTAAGCACCTCTAAGTCTTGACCCGATTACAAAATATGTTCTCATATTTTAAATATGAATCCCTTACCATACAACTATCATCACTTGTAAAATTATTCTAAAATAATTAATTTATTTTAATATGTAAAATATATAAACTATTTTTGAATATGGGGTGAGTGAGTGACGGGATATCATCACATGCGAACGGATTCACAGTGAAAGTATGTAAACGGTTTCATACTAATTTTTTTTGGGAAAGGATGTAAACGGTTTCATACTAAAAAATTGGCCGGTCCTTGTAATTAGACATTTTTGATAAACTAATCTTCCATGTTAAATATTTCCTGACCGTCAGATCATCTATAGAAACAGTAGGGCCCACGCCGCCCACCACTTCAGAGAAGTGTTGTACTACTTAGGATATTCTACTACTAGCAGTTGCTTAAACAGTAGAACAAAGAAAAAGGAGTATGGCAATGGCAATGGCAATGGCAATGGATTCAAACACTGGAGGAGAAGAATTTGGAATTGGATGGTTACTCTCCATCAAAACGACACTAGGAGATGAATTTGAAGGTCAAATCATTACCTTCGATAAAGCTTCCAACATTCTTGTTCTACAGGAAGGTTCTAAAACCGGACCTAGAACAAATATAAGATTATTGAAAGCAAATCATATCAAGGAATTTACTTTATTAGGTCAAGGTGAAGATCCACTTGATATTAATAAATGTTATGTTGATCTCAATAGCGTTCAAGCTAAGGAAGAATCTGCTATTAGGTATACTCAGATTTGAACCCATTTTATTGATATATATTTTTATTTTATATATTTTCTTAAAAATATTTGCGGTTAAGTTCCGTGGATTATTTTAGGCAAGCGGAGGTCGAAGCGGATTGGTGTTGGAGTTAGTAACGAAGCACGGATCATATTCGACGCGTTGTCTAAGACGTAAGTGGATATAACGTAGTTTTAATCTTTCTTGTTTATTCGTCGTATATTCATGATAGTTTTGTTATAAAATTCCTTGTTGTGAGTGATAATTGGGGTTATCATGGCATGAGTAGGAGATTGAGACTAAGGGGGAGTTTGAAGTAAATGAAAATAATTTGTGGTTGATTAGGGAAAGTGTGGAGAGGAATCAGAATGGGTAGGAAGAGAATGCTAGAGGGATGTGAATAAATTAGTGTATTGATAAGAATGGAAAACTCTTTTGAGTAATGTGATTGTTGTGTCAATGTACAAGGAGGATACATTCTAATGGTACTGGAAATCAAGGTAACAAATGATCAACCCACCTCTTTAATCTCCAATGGATGCCTAGTGTTTAGTTGAGGCAGCCACAGGAAATCGTAACAAAGAAAGATATTTAATGAGATGGGGTGGAGAAATAGAATTAGATTTATAGTTGTATTGCTCGAGGAAATTGAGAGTAAGAGTTGGTAGTGAAGAATTAGGTGGTGCTGTTCACAGAGGAATGTTTTGAGGCACATGTTTCCTAGCATAGTTGAGACAACTGATGTTATTTCCTCTTCCGTGGGGACAAAGACTTAAGCCTGCACAGATTTTTCGTGGAGAGAAGAAATGAAGCCTCGTATAAGTAATAATTCAGGCAACAAAATGCTGGTTAGCAAGGCCCAAATATTGAGCCTATTACACGCAGACACCGCAGTTTGGTCGTCGGTGTAAATTTGAAATTGAAGCTGCTGGATATAAGTGAAGCCTAGTATGCAAATTATGGCTGTGGATCCCTGCCAATTTGGGCAATAGGATTTCTGTTTTACTCATTAGTGGCAAGGAGTAACTTCACCCAGAAGATGGGCTGAGCTAAACATTACCCTTTAATTCCCAGACACCATTTATACCTTTAAAGTGTTGGGATCTAAAAGCCTTTTTTGCTGTATCAGTAATGACATTGAAAGCGAAGGTGATATGGATTGTCCTTGAGATGCATCTAAGGTAATGGGGGAGTCTCCTGGTGGTCGAAGAGAAATAAGAATTTGGTTCCAATTGGTGTAGCATGGGATGATGATGGTTGAGTAGGTACAGTGAGGAGGTAGGTAAGATGTTGAAGTTTAAGGAAGTTTTGGTGGGTTCAATCATTATGGTCTGCTTACCAGAATGCCAATTTTATTGGTGGAAACTCACTCACAGTTCGGCAATAGACTTTTGGCCAAAGCTTGTTGGTGGCATGGTAGGGCTATGCCACTAAATTCCAAAATGCTAGTGACAAGAGTGCAAAGTTGGGAGAACACGTCTGTCACAACTCAGAACCAACTAGTACGATTTTTCATTTCATCTCATAGTTATACTTGATTATATCCTTAAGATAAGGACCAGCTGATTAACTACCTTTGATCGTTGCCTGTAAAATCATGAAGCAACTATCCTCGTGTACCATATAATCATATCAGCAACCACGGTAACTAAATGTTTCTGTAGCTACAAGCATGCTCAACTACAAACTCGATGTGGATAGCTCTTTCCACTGTATTCGTATGTTCTCTAATAATCAATTGATGCATGATTAATCAGTAATCTTGGATGTGAGAGAAGATTCTTAATTTTTAATCTGCGTGATACAGATATTAGATTTCTCTTTTCCCACTCCATTTAATTAAATTCCCTCTTGTTATCAGAGAATAGTATTTACCATCTAATGAAGGCCTTACTATGTGCAACTATTGTTCCACTATCAGGCTGCCAGTTCGTTGGGATAAAACTGCCATAGTTGTGATGAATGAAGTTCGAGTGAGCAGTCCATATCTCCTAGAAAATGTTAGTGGAGGAACCCCTGCTGTCAATGAGCGGGTGAAGAAAGTGGTAAGTTATGTCGATTATGCATATCAAGCCTTAATAAATTTTGCATCTTATTAGCCTTTACTGTGAAAACTTCTCTTACTTGCGTCTTTAAATTTATAGCTTGAGCTTCAAAGGAAGAAGTTGCAAACTCCTGGACAGTGGAGAGATTTTTGCATATGTAGTTGCAGGAAAGATGTTGATTATGCTAAATCCACCTAATAGGGCTAGTCATAAGTGGTGTCTTCTGAATTATGTATGACGGTGCTGATCATGTAAGATTATATACAGTTCTTTTTCCTTTCAAGAAGAGAAATATAGTTGGCATCTCTCACTGGTTCAGTGACTTCAGTTAATGCATGTATTCTTAGTATTGCTGTTTGCTTTATGTTGCGTTTATTTTGCTACCTCTTGGATTAGATTCTTGTTCTCTTTAGCCTTGGTGATAGCAGATTACTTATAATAATCCTGAGACAACCAATTTAGAAACTATATTCGAAATATACAAGGTCTATTGTAAATTTGTCGTTAATGGAAACGCACCAGATACTGCTGCTAAGATTTGGAATTCCCTAATTTTGGACTATCTTAGCCAAGGTTGTGATCCATTAAAGTTTAGGTCACGTGCATTAGTTGCTCCAGTATCTTACAAGGTCATCCAAGACTCCAGTGTTTCCTGAGCATATGGAACTGAAACCTGTTCATGGTAAATTTATTACAACTCTCTTGGAAGTGCAAATAAGATTTTTTACAGCCCAAATGAGAAATTCAAGAGAATCACAACTAGGCTCCGAGTCCTTCCCTCCAAGTCTGGTAAGTTTTTGTACACAAATAAGTTAATACTCTCTCCGTTTTGATATATATATGTCCGTTTTGACTAAGTCAAAATATTAAAAAGACCGAAGAAATATTCAAAATTACCCCCATTAAATGTTTTATTATTATTAAAATTAAAAATATCATTTTATTTTTTTAAAAAAATATATATAAGTAATATATATATTAACATAATTGTTTCCTAATTATACAAAGTATTACACCAAAGCAGGGGAAACTAGAAAACTAATGAACGCTAAGATGCAATAAGGATCTTCAGTTCATGAGCACGTCATTCTCATGATGTCTCTGTTTAACAAACTAGAAACCCTTGGTTCAACAATGGATGCTGACATGAAAGTTGACATTGTTCTTAATTCCCTTCCTATCTCCTTTGCACACTTCAAGTTGAATTTCAACATGAATAAGATGGTCTTAATTCTTCCCGAGTTACTTAATCAATTACAAACTGCGAAAGGAATTTTGGAGCATAAAAAGGCAGCTGGAAGTATTCATATAACGAAGGTTTCTAAGTGTAAACCTAAACGAAATAACCCTAAGATGAAATCACATAAAACATCTCCTAATGCAAATAATGTTTTGGGTGTCAGAAAGGATAAAGAAGAAGTTGTTGCAAAATGAAAGTGTTTTCAGCAACAAGACTAGTCATTGGAAGCACAATTTCAAGGAATACTTAGCTAAGAAGAAAACATAGTAATGTTGAATCTTTAGTTGTTGAGGCAAATGTTACCACTTATAGATCAAAAACTTGGTGTATAGATTCTGGAGCCACTAATCATGTGTAAAACTCATTGAAGGGGTTCCAGATACCTAATCCTAGTCCGGATGACTCCTAGAATCTTTGAATATATATAAATATATAATACATATATATAAATTCAGAATAAGATTTTATGTTATTTTCTCCTCTTGCCTTATTCTCAAATGAATGTCGTGCTCTTAGATGAATATCCATTAAATCGAAGAGCACAGTTTGAACATATGCCAACTGCAATAATTCTCAGCTGAATTCCTTGGCATCAGGTGTCAATAGTTGTGATTCAGCCAAAAATCCGATGCTTGCGCCAAAGAGGAATGCTTCCAAACTTGAATTTACACGGCGCTGGGCTAGTACCAGCGTCGGATTCTACTTGGCGCTATTACAACTAGCACCTCAACAACGCAGGGCACTAGGACTAGCCCAACGCCAACCCCAACCCCACCATGCACGACGATGGGACTAGCCCAGCGGCTTACGCTTGCACTTCCCATACCTTGAGCATCCTTGCATCCCAAAGCTTTGAGCATCTTTTGCATCTCCAAGCTTCGCACATTGCTTGCACGTCCAAGACTCGAGCACATTTGCACGGCGATGGGTTAATCCTAGCGCCAGATTACTTTTTGGCCCTAGCCTAGTCCTAGTGCCCCAATTTTCGTGGCCTTAACAACATTGGCCTTAGAACTCGTATGTGTATTCCTTGGTAATTAAATATGCCACTTGATGGCATTGCTACTGGCTACTTCGATTTATGCACCAAACCACTGATAGCTAATAATTAATCGAATATTCTTACTAAGTGGTTGATGCCCGACATATTTTACGAACAAGGTTCAGCGTGCCATCGATGTGCATAGTTAGCGAAGATATGCGCCATATGTGTACCGAGATGCCACCTTTCACAAAGTGATGCCACTAGTGCGAATCACTCGCATAGGAGTCCCTTGAACTCATACTGCTAACATATCATGAGTTGTCACTTTCTGCAAAGATATGCCACAGGCTTGTATTATTACCGAGTGATGCTATGATTGCGTATCGTGTACGAAGTAATTCCATGTCTCATGTCATCCCTGAAATCATGCATGTTTACTCAGTAACTAATTGTCTATTGACGAGGGTAGCAGGGTAGTGTTCGTGTATCGTTGCCATCTTCCACGACTCTCTGGCATCAATATCAAGTTGTTATTGACAGAACTATTTCTTCGCTCCTTCATGGTGGCTCATCGCCTTGCACTGATGTTATGAAGTGCTTCATTGACCATGGATACCCAACTTACTCAACTGCCAGCATCCGACATAAATTACTAGCAATGACATCACCATGCCCACGGCTGACACTATTAAGATGCAATGTTTAGATAATATCAAAAAGTATATTCTACTTGATGTATTGAGTCACTGATGGACTTACTAGACTTAACACTAGTTGTCAGTCTACTTAATTAATTAACATTTTAGCATACTGCCTAATTAATTAATTAGTTAAGTAAGTAAGTCATTCATATACCTAACCATCAATTATATGAGACATCAAACACGTCACAGAGGGGGTACTCATTAGAATATTATTCTGGTGGTCTACAACATGTGATGTGTAACTGTACACCCACGATGAGAAAGCGTCAAGTTATGTGAACATTGTTAGATAAAGGAGTAGTGGGCGTACGGTTTCTAGAGTCTTCCCTATGATCATGGGTATGACTTCAACCATGTTCTCCACTTCTTACGAGATCATAAGTGTGAGTTCAACACTATATATAGATGACTCCATCTATTCCAAAACAAATCTAAATTTATCGAATCACAACAGACTATCATAAACAATTCAACCTTAGAGCAATTCCAATGGGGATGGGTATATCCCTCAATTTACCAAGCCATGTGGATAGGAAAACTCGATTTTGGGCAGTGGAAAATTTGTTAAAAGACTCAAACTAAACAGATCGAGGCAAAATGAGCTGCTCGGCTCATCTTGCCTCGACAACGATCAAATCCAACGGATCTCATTCTCTTCCTATAATTTAAAAAATTTCAACTCCAAAATCACACGTTCTCGACTAAAAAATTCTTCTACTTTCACTACAATCTTAATCTTTTCATCTCAAACTTATGGATCCTGAAGTGGAAAACGAAGAAGCACAAATGATATGGGGACTATAGCTCCTACAAGCTCAAGGAATTATGTTACATATTGATCAAATGGATAAAGATTTCAGACGGTGACCAACCATATGATACAATTATACTCAGGGAAAATACCGCGAGATCCAGAACCAAGAGTCGTATTGAAAAGAAGATAGACGTGGAGATATCGAGAGGAATGACATCAACAAATGATGCATGATTATTTTATTAATTGAAGTGTGTAATCTGATGAATATTTTCAACGTCGCTTCTGCATTCCACAATACTCGGGTAATCCCTAAATTCAACTAGCAATTTGATGCACTAAACATACAAGGACATAGTCCTGAACAAAAGGTCACTGCATCCATAAGGATTCTAGGTTATGGTGTGCCAGCGGTTGCCTGTGATGAGTATTGTCGTATGGAAAAAACAACATCATACGAAAATCTCAAAATGTTTTGCGAAATTGTAGTCAACCATTTTGGTCCACCTTTTTTACGACAACCAACTCAAGATGATGTCGACCGACTACTAGCTGAAAGCACCAAAAGAGGATTTCCCAGAATGCTAGGTAGACTTGATTGCATGCATTGGGTGTGGCATGGATGTCCTTATGCATGGCAGAGTCAGTATAAGAGCCACTACACAAAACCAATTGTTGTTTTGGAAGAGGCGGCCTCTTATGATTGCTGGATATGGCATGCTTTTTTTGGACTACCGGGTTCAAATAACAAGATCATTTTGCATAAATCGCCTTTGTTTGAAGAGTTGAAGTATGAAAATCCTCCACCTTAAATTTCGCTGTCAACGGCAATAAATATCATAGTGGGTATTTTATGGCGGATGGAATTTATCCACAATCGTCAACTTTAGTTCAAGCTTACGCTCAGGTATCCGAGGGCGAGCGTGCAAAATAATATTTTAATGGGAAGCAGATGGCGGTTAGGAAGGATGTCGAGCGAGCATTTGGAGTTTTAAAGAGGAAGTTCCATATAATTTATGGACCATTAAACCAATAGAAATGAATAGGGCTATGCTCACCTATATCATTTTGCATAATATAGTAATTGAGGAGACCCGACAGGATCCCTCTTGGACAAGTTATCCACATCAAGATTTGAGGAAAGATGTTCAACCCCAACACGGTGTGCCAGCAAGAGAGTATAAAATGGTAGAAACGAGAATTGAACACAGAGGATTATATGTTAGGCTAAGGGAGGATCTCACGACACGTTTGTGGGTTGATTTTAGAAGAAGAAACCTTCACATGATTTAGTTTAATTTTTTGAAATTTGTAGTTATTATTTGAATCATTTTATTTCTTTTATTTTAATTAGAGTTTTAAAATAAAACTAATCCAGTGGAATAATGGCATTATTGATATATTCATTCTCTTCCTCATCATAATCGATGTCAACTGAGTTTGGGCATTGCTTTCCGTTATGTGCTTCAATTTTGTTTATTTCTTCTTGTCAGATTCGCAGTTGTGTCTGATTCATCTTTGACGTGTCCATTCCCAAGATCCTCTCATGTGAGCATTAAAAAGATTCTTTTAAAGTGTCTTGCGACCTCTCCTAATTCTACAGTCATTTTCTGACGCTCTACCGTTTTACCAATATCCTTCTTTTCTTGTTTTTCAAAAAATTCTTGAAAGTTGATGTATGAAGTTGAAGATTTAGTGGCTTCTTGAGCCATCTTTATGATCCTTTTAGCTTTTTTGTTGCCTGGTCCATCATATCTTTTTATATTTCCATTAACATTAAGATTATTATTAGCATGCTGGGATACGCCTATGTTGGGTTGTGGGGTTGAGGTTGTTTCTGGTGAAGAATAAATAGACGGAGACTCTTGAAAAACGTTTGGCCTCTCGTAAGGGGATGCTTTGGTACTTGATATCCATTCAACAGTTCGGGGTTAAATCGGTTCAGGACTTTGAGGATGTGCAAACATTCTTCGTGTTTGAAACCCGAACCTTGTTTGAGTTTCCATGTCTCTCGAGTTTTTCGCATCTGCAGTTTCAACATTTACAAATTAGTTATTTATAATATAAAAGTTTTAAAAATCAATTAAACAATTTGAAATGCAACTAACTTACTACATCGGCTTCAGTTTCACCGCTTCCTTTTTGGCGATTCACTTGCATCATCACAACTACCCAAATGCTCATGTCTTTGCCGATTATATGAAAACGACCTGACAACCCAGAGAAGTCACATTTATTTGGATTCCCAGTTTCCTCGTCAAAATTTGTAAAAAATTTCTTCCAAAGCGTTGCATGGGGTTGATGAACATCATTGACAGCATCAAGCGTACATGATACATATCCTCTGCAAATAGCTTTATCTTCTTGGAGATTAAACTTTGGACCGCGAGGCTTTGTTGAACCCTTTTCTGATCAGTATTTTGTGTTTGTGATGAGGTGGCCATTATTTGTTCAGAATTTTTTTTTAGCAAAAGTTGAGATCAAGAGTTTAGATGGAAAGAAGATTGAAGTGAAAGTATATTTTTGAGTGGAGAAGGTGTGATTTTAGAGTTGAAATTGGTTGAATTTATAGGGAGAGAATGAAAGTCTTTGGATTATAGCCGTTGAGATTCGACAGTTATCGAATCAAAGCGGCTCAAGTTGATTTGCTCGTCTCAATGTGAGTCGATCGATTCAACTAGAGCCTCGATGGGCAAACTCCCACAAATACCAATTTGCCAAGCCATTTTTTGGATTCGCCCATCCCACTGTGGAGGTATATTTTGCTAATTAGCCAATATACCATACCCACTGGAGTTGCTCTTACATTCTTGAATTCAACTACAGAGATTTATATTCTTCAACTAGAATTCACCGTACTTTGATCTCATCTTTAAAATCAACCATTCTCCTCTTTTGTGACCGAAGCAAGGCTTGAACGGTTATTTCTTGGTTTAGTCTAGCCTTAAACGATTTTGATCTATCATATTCATTACAATCTTCTCTTCAAACTTTTAACTGTTTTTACCCTAAAACACCCGTCTACTTTTCCTTTGTTTCTGGTCAGTTTGGGACTTTAGGTACATTCAGAAAGCGCTCCACAAGTGCAATTGAATTGAAACTTTGGCAAATGAACTGGAAGAATTGTAGATGTATGCCCAGTAACAGTATAATTCTCTTATTAGTCTAGTCGTTTTGTCACATCGAATTATTATTTGATAGGTACACCAAAAATGACTTTATTATTTTATTGATTGGAAAATGAATTTCACAAGTAAAATGAATAACTTGAGTACAAAATTTTATAATTCTATGCTTCTCTAAGCATCGAGGATCAGTCAATCAGATGTAAGGGCCAGTACTCTCTTGCTACAATGCCCCCCGCAAGTCGGCAACAGATTTCACTACACAAAGGGATGGTTTCGATTTATCGCTGCTTTCATTAATAAGTTTTGGCATCGTCTTCATCCTCTAGCAACTGTTGTAATAAATCATTCTTGGAAGGATCATATGCAACTACCTTGCGGAGATACTCCTCAGCTTCAACTTTTCGACCTTCGTTAAACAAAGCACTAGAAAAACAAAACAATTTTAAACCTAAAAATCAAACAGTTCCACTGAACAGTTTAAAAAGTCAAATGGCTGTCAACTTCAAGATGAAATTTTGTTTTGTTTTACCTAGAAAGCAATACCAATCCATCAAAGTAGTGAGCCTTTCCCTTTGGATCCACAGGCTCCTCTATCTGAGTTATTCTTTCCAAGTGCTCCAGTCCTTCTTTATTTTTTTCCCTGCCAAATGGAAAAGAAATGGAATTACAACAACAATCAACGGATAAGAATAATGGAGACTGGGAACATAACAAAGGACCATTCAGCCCAGGACCAGCTTCCTTTGTAGGAGTAACACCATGCACCACCTTTCCTACCAAATGTGCAGATATCCAGACTCTAGAGCTCGAGTAAATACTATGGCCGTCATCTTGGGATAGGTAAACGAATCAAAGTAACAACTAGTTTTTTATTACAGAAGAACGAAGAGAAGTAAACAGATAATAGTCCTGAAAGTAGATATCACCTGCTTAATATTTGTAACACCAGCCCATGCAGATGCTAGAATCAAGAGATCAACCTCCTCCTCTTTTGCTGGTTGACCACCAACCTATAACTGATCAGAGCACCATTAAAAGTTTTGATTAGCAAAGAACAATAACTAAAACACAATACAGTTTTGACTCCTGCCACAACGAATAAGAAAACCAACCTAAAAGTACTAGAACTAAAAGCATATTAGATAACATCAAACCTTGCGAACAGCATGTTCAAGAACACCTATAGACTCAGGTAGCCATTGTTTTTGGATAAGACTTTGTCCCAGAACAACCATAGATCTTACATGATCAGGGTCTTTCTCAAGTGCCAACCTGAAGGCAAACACTTCCAAACTGAAGAAGAACAAGAGATAGAAAAAATACAACAGCTAAATCACTGAAGGAACTAGCGCAAATATGTTTTTGTTACCGTAGTAATGGAAGTGCTCTATCATGATGTCCTTTTGACAAGAGTTGGACTGAGAGCTGTAGATAACCCAAATCGTTCAAATAAGACAAGCTAAAAGGACTAGCTATATTGCATAACCAGAATCCATACTTAAACACTCACAGAAAGAATTTCATCTGGCGAGAGGTTCTGCACATTAACTCTTTGCTCAGGTTTACCCAAATAAGTAATTTCAAGATTATCTGTACTTGAAGAGGTTACACGCTTTACCGAAGCATTTTTGTCAGGGAGCCCTAACTTCTCCCGAAGAGTAGGATGCTGAAGGGATAAACTCTGCAAATTGAAAAAGAGAGTTAAAATGGTCAGATGCATCTGACAATGGATTTTCATGCAAAAGAAGATTAAGGGTACAAGAAAATAGAATAGATATTAACAAGAGAACTGTAGGTCCCTCTTGGGTACAACCTGGTGCATTAATTTCTTCAAATAAAAATTGCACAAAGATACTGAAGTGATAGAAACCTGGATGACAGTTATGGAACTGTTAGTGACCCAGTAGACTAAACTCCCCTGCAGAACATAGAAGAAAAACAAACAACTCCTTAAGCCCTCCTTAAGAAAAAGGAATAGAAGTATATTGGTATTTCTTTTTTGAATAACACTAATGGTAGACCAAAAAACATAGTTCAAATGTGGACCAATGAATCCAACGATTCATCTCATTTAAAAGATCCCACCCATGCCTTAAGGGCCCACCCCTTCTTAATCCTGTGGTGAAGGGGGTTGGTTTACATTTGGACTAGTATGTTGGTCTACTTTTAGTCGGATCGTTCTTTTTTTTAATTGACAATAAAAAAGGGATTTTTCTAAAGGCCAGGAACAGACAAGTAACAGAATATGTAAGTAGAAATCAGAGCAATTAGTATCGGTACAATTTCTGAAATACAGCCATTACGCCCTAAAGTTGGGTTGATAATGAGTCCTGCATGCTACTCCCATTTTGGAATAGCAGTGGGAAGGATTAAAAATGAGTTCATAGTATGGATGTGAATTGTGATCACTTTTAAACTTGATGACCCTTTTCCATTGCTTGAGATCTTATCCCTCCACATGTCAACAATCAGGAACATTATCATTGCAACACCATATGGTATCTAGAAGTAACCATATATGCTACCCACAAACGTATTACTGGTGACAACATAAAGTACCTCGAGGAAAATTATAAAAGTTGCACTACATGGGCATTCGTAATTGTGTACACAAGTTCTCAGGCTTTGTACACTTCACAGGCTTGAGACATGGTCCTGGAATGTATATTTTTTCTAAGCGATTTTAGTGATTTAGGACATATACAGTTCATTTCTATGTGACAGTTTAATAAAAATAAATGAAAACAATAGAAACTAATGAGGAATTGGAAATATTTTATCAATGTCGATAAGCATACCTGCCTGAGAAGAAAAAATCCTACAACAAAAATAGGAATTGTGATAAGATCCAGGTATAGCTTATAAAACTGCATCAAGTAATAGGAAGTTTTCAATTGAGATGAGCAGCATAGTAATTGTAAGTCAAGAATAAGCAGAATAGCTTTAGTACAGTACAAAAAGAGAAAACACTTATATCTCTGTGGAAACTTCAGCTGTAAATCAACATGCGCTAAAGCCTAAAAGTCTATAACCTTGTTACTCGTCTATTTCTTGAGAAATAACCAGTCAGGAACCCCCAACGAATGTTAGGTTGGAATTTATCTACTCACCTCAGACAATTTACCCATTACGCCAGTCACCTTGCCAACACTCGACCCCCGGAAGGAAAGCTGGCAACACAGAGAACACTAAAGTTCAGTTTGAAGCTACCAATAACCCATTTGGATATGCTAATACTATCTTTCACCCTTGCCAAAACAAAATTGTACATGGATTTCTACAGCTTATAAGTTCAAGATTAAATTAAAAAAAGTTGACATGAGGCTTCATAGGGTACAGTTGTACAAACTTCTCCTAATTGTAACTAAGAAAAAGTAAATATTTTAAATATCACTTAGGTAGCCTCTTACTAAGGCCCTAATCTGGAGCGGCATTTATGAGCCATTGGAGGCATGAAATGGTGATTTTTAATGTGACAACTCAAGAACTCTTTTATTCAATCATATGTTAGCAGGTCAATTGATACAGATTTTAGCTTAAATACAAAACATCAAAACGGAAGGAAAACTCATATTTTTATACTACCATATACCTGAATATTGACGTAATGGAGGCCAGCAATCAGTATAGGGAATGTAGCGGCAAAGGGACCATGAGGAATTTGAGTTAAATTCTGAAACCATAATGCTCCACCCTAGAATGAAATCGAGAGACAACAACAGGGTACTATCAGATGATATGTTACAATGCAAGGGAAAAGGAAACCGCAAAAAGCAGTAACTATGAAAAGCACAACCATGTATCTTCCTGTGCATACTCAACATGGTGTCAGAATAAAGGGATAGCTTTAGATTTGAACATTCAAATTAATAAGAGATGCAAGGTAAATAACTAAACAAAGATCTTAACGTGTAAGTGTGTTACACAATCAAACCCGGGGTGTTGATCCAGTGACATTGTACGGATTGTATGCATCCACAAGAGAAAGCATGGGATCTGTAAGCAGCTTATGAGAAAGAGTTCTGAAGAATATAATCCAAGCCACCATCGCAAACCACAGAAAATTATAATCAAAAGTGAATAATCATAGAGAGCAAAAACATAGAAAGAGGTCTCAGTGTGTCACTGTAAATCTGCTGGATGATAATGAGTAAGGACTAAAGGAAAAACAATATAAAAGGAGGAACAAATTATAAATATCTTTATCACAAATTATACCCTTATTTCTTCTAGAAATCTTATCTATTTAAAATTAGTTATCTTAATACCTTCACTTATTTAATTTTTTTTATCTATCACATAAATTTTTTTTTTCAAAAAATAATAAATTCTTTTCTCAATCACTTCACTATCGCCACAATTCCACTACCACTCCAACTTGGCCAATGGCGGTGGTGCTAATAGTGGTGGCAGTGATGGTGCTAGAATGGTGGTGGTGGTAGTGGTGGTAGTGGTAGATTGGTGGTGGTGGTGGTGCCAGTGGTGGTAGTGGTAGAATGGTGGCGGTGGTGGTAGAATGGTGGTAGTGGTGGTGGTGTCAACATTTAAAGTTGAAACCAAAAAATCTGGTGTCGACATTTTAAAGTTGACATCAAATCTGGTGTCAACAACCAAAGTTGACACCAAATATGGAATCCAGGAACATCTTATTTCCAGAGTATCCTGTCAACAACCAAAGTTGACACCAAAATCTCGTGTCAACAATGAAAGTTGATCCCAAAACTTGATGTCAACAACCAAAGTTGACACCAAAATCTGGTGTCAACAATCCAAGTTCTCACCAAAACTGAAAATTCAGAAGAAAAAAAGTTATGTTATTGACATCATAATCCGGAGTCAACAAACCAAAGTTGACACCAAAATTTGGTATCACCAACCAAAGTTGACACCAAAATCTGGTATCAACAACCCAAGTTGACACCAAAACTGAAAATTCAAGGAAATTTTTTTGTTGTTGACATTATAATCCGGTGTTAACAACCAAAGTTGACACCAAAATCTGGTGTCAACAACTAAAGTTGACATCATAATCTGGAGTCAACATGTCAAGTTGACACTAAAATAAACATTGGAGGAACAAAAAACTTTAACATACACGCATGAGTGAACTTGGCGTGAGTCGAACTCGCATCATCTGACGTGGAGTCAGTCGTGCTACCATTGCAGCACAAATTCAGCGTATCACAATTCATTTACATGTCTTCCTAGTAACACTGTCTCAAAAAATCATGTCTTTCTAGTAACACACCAATACCAATATCAAACAACCAACTCCAACACCACCACCACTATCATCGGTCTAACACCAAAGTACATGCATAGACACAACCAGCTAACTATCAATTCCAACATTACCACCGGTCCAACACTACCAATACCACACCCATAAACCAAAACTTTCAAAAACCACAAAATAAGATACAAAACCATTTTCACATAATAAATACTTCCTGCAAAATATGAAGGAATCACTTAGTAACATTCAAATAAACAATCTGAAAAATGAATTTTTATAATGCTGAATGTAAAATGGTGACTTAAATAAAAAGCAAAAGATTAAATTGCCATCAAGTCAAAAGCGGCTCCAAATAACTGACATTCATACAAGCTGAAACTTAAGTTTCATGGAATACCACAAAAATTAGGTTTAAAACCAATCAAGATAACCCATTTCTGGTTTTGCATAAAAATGTACAAACATATAGATAGCTAACAAATATGGTCATAAGCTGACAACAAATCATAATTAAAGACTGTTGAGATTCTTTTAAACGAAACTGAAACTTCTAAGAACCAAGTTGTGAATCAGTCGGTCATTTATGATCTACGGGTTATCTCATTTATAATCACAAAGCTGAAAATGAAATTCATTTAAACAAAAGAAACACATTTATATTAAGATTTGTTGAATTTGTTCTTTTAACTGTTCTACGTACTAAGTAATGTTGGTGTCAGACCAACAACAAAAGAAATGATATTTTTTTAGAGTAAAAAAACAAGAGGGTAAAAGATCAATGAAAAAAATATTTAGTATAAAATGCAAACATGGCTTAAATAGTAAGGATATTAAATTGAATAGATCTGCATATGGAAAAAATGCTTGCAATTACGAATATTGTCGAATATATATTTTTTGTACATATATAAGAAACAAAAAAAATGTCGGTAATGAATCAAGAGGGGTATACTAAATGACAAAATCAAACTTAAATTATGAACTAAAACAACAACCAAAACCAAAAACAAATCCATCAAAACAAAGAAGATGAAGATTTATACATCGTAATTGCGTGCATCATGGAGGATGAGAAACACATATACAAGACACTCATCTGATTATACAAAAAATTCAGCTTAGTTCCTTTCATGGCATACTCATTTTCAGTGTCTTTCTCGACCAATAGATAAAAGTACCCACAAAAAAGTACGTTCAAGGCTCAAGCAAACTATCCGTATTTATACACGTGAGATATTCACTAGTTTAGACACCTAGAATGTAACACAACTTAATCTTTATAAAAGGTGGAACTATTAGATTGAAGCAACTGCTAGACCAGCTCAAGCATTAAAAATTACAAAACAAACATATAAGCGAACTATATTCACATTAAATTATATTCAAATTTAAACATAGGGAACTATAGAAGATTATATTAAAAAATTATATTTGGCCATCAACAACAGAGGTGATAACTATTATTCATCAGTCGACGACATAATTCTCGCCTAGAATATATTGTCTGAATGTCCATAAGAATATTCCAACCTTTTGCTCTTAGCATCCCCATCCTACAAAATAAATTATGTCATTATCAGAACCTAAAAAAATATACACCAAAATAAAGTTACAAAACATAAAAAAAGCAAAATGATACCTATTTCAAAGACGAATCAATAAGCTCAAGATAAAACAATTCAAAATAAACACCAAAATCAACTTGGAAAATCTATGCAACAAGATGAGCTACGAACTGAGTATTTTTAGGGTTTCAATGAATTAAACATGCAAATCTTCAATTCAGAAATGTTCATAAATTGAAACCTAAAACTCTAAATCTCTGAATCGGAAAAACTTAGCTTCTGATTTGATTTTTGATCTTAAATTCTCTAAGTCATACCCTTAGTTTTTGTGTGATCGTAGTTTCTCATTTTATTTATTGAAAAGGAAGTTTTTGATGTTGAAACAGTGGTGGTCGTCGTCGTGACAATGGTGGTGGTGGTGTTGATTCCTCCCTAAAGGTTATTTTCTCGTTGATTCCTCACCAGATTTAAGTTTTAAAGATTATTTTCTCGCTGATTTCTCAGCAGATTTAAGTTTTACAACTAAATCAAGTGGAAGTTGATCTAAATCTATTGTTTAGGAGGTGGTAATGGTGCTTCATGTGGTGTATTTGGTGGAAATATAAGAGCCAGTGATGAAGCTGATGATGGAATTTGTAGAGACGGTGGACTAGGAGGTGGTGCTGGAGCTGATGGATTTGGTGGAAGTGGCGGAGCTGGTGAATGTGTCGGTGTTGGTGCAGGCGCGGTGGTGGAAATTCGTCTCATCTTTCCTAAAAGATTTGTTTTTCTCTCTGTATGGAACTAATAAAAGAGATTTCAGATTTAATTATAAATATGATAGGTAAATTTGGTATTAATGATTAAATATGATTTCCTTCTAGAAGGTGAAGGATATATTTGTTGATGGATAAGGGTATTTGTGAATCCCATGAAAAATGAGGGTATATATTCAATTCCCACAATTTCGTTTGGTCCATTTTTATGTAGTCATAGTTCAGTTTGGTCCACCAATAATACCAGGAGTTTAGTTTGGTCTTTATCAACAACCTAAATACTCAATACCATCCTCACTCCAGAATAGAACTAGCACTGGTGGAGCTTACCCTCCTCCACATTGGCTGGTTAGCGTAACCGTGCACCCTTATTGGTTAGGGCAAAGATATCCGTGTCTGTTGGATGGAATTTGGTGTTGTATTGTGCGTCAATGGGGGAATGTGTGGAGCGGATTGGGTAGGTCGTTGTTACTTACCCTATGAACGACTCTCATAGATTGCGCTATCTAGCCATTGGATTCTCGATATTTGGATTTGGACGACTAAAAACTTATTTCGTATGTCTACACCGGATTTACACATTTTAATAAAATCTTGAACCGTTGAATCTCTAAATAAGTTAAGAACGTTGATTATAAATAAGTTTTAAAATGACATGTTTAATTATTTTTAAAATATATACGTAGTTTTTTCTATTAAAATTATACCAAATATGTATTTTATTTACTTTAAGCATATAATCATGACTTTATTTGTAATGTGTCCATAGATTCTCAGAAAATACTGTATTTATTCAAATACGTATATGTTTATGAAGCCTTATATAGGGGCTGCATTACGATTCAGGGTGACCAAATAATCCGTTAAGTGGTATCCTAGGGACTATGTTAAATGTCCATATTATTCTTCTATCTATGAAAAAGTATAATTTACCCTTCAATCTATTAAAACCTAAACAAAACAAAACCTTACAAAATTTTCATTTCAATTCAAAACCTTTCCCTCTCCCTCCATATCTCCTCCTTCTCCATTTGAACCGAATTTCTCCACCAAATCAATTAATTGGCGATTCAAAAATTTCGTCGTCAATTAAACTCTAAAGTTCGTGATGTAGAATCCTACTAAAGGTGTAGAAGGTAGTAGTGATGACAATCAAAATCAAACTAAACAACCTAATCAAGATATTGAAGAACAAATCGGCGGTGAAGGAAATCAAACTCCCCAACCACAACAAATGATGTATATAAGCTATCCAATCGAACCCATGTTATTTTTAGAACCCTAAAGTGATTTATTTTCTTGTTTGATTGATGGTTTTGTTACACAAATTGGTTTACAGAAACATTTAGGGTTGGGTTGGATGGAAAACCCAACTGTAAATGTATGTTCTCAAGAACTTACGGTTGGATTCCATTCGAACCCAACCGTAACTGGTTTATTTTGAATTTTATGGTTGGGTTATTAAAATACTCAACCGTAAATCAGAAGGAAGGAGATGAAGATGATATTTTACGGTTGAGTTCGATTCTGAACTCAACCGTAAACTATTTTAAACTCAAACCCAACCGTAAAATTATATGAATAGATTTGAAGATTTTTTTCATTTCCATCTTGTAGATAATTGAAAGACGAATCCAACCCCAAAAAAATGAGGTCAATCGGACATCGTATGAGGGAGTTATGATCAAAACGGTGAAATACAAAAAAAAAATCAGGAAGAATTACGGTTAGGTTTCTTGGACTCGGACCCAACCGTAAATCTGAGGATTTTGGGTGAGATTTGTGTGTCAGATTTACGGTTGGGTTTATTTCTGAAGCGTAGGGACTGCAAGGAAAGATCAGTAGGGTGCCAATTAATCTAACAAATATGATAAAATTTTAAAATAACTAGTTAGTAACCCGTGCTACGCACCGGGGCCGATGAGAACAACTAATTAGGCGTGGCGGTGTTTTTCTCCGCACCCCCGATCAAATGCATAAGATTTTTTTGTAATATTAATTTGATTTTTGAAAGGTATAGGAAAGTCTGATACCCTATAGGTATCTAATGATTCGAAGAAAGAAATTAATCCCCTAAATTTTGGATTTAAAATAATTAAATTTTGATTCCCATGGTTCTATTTAGTTTAAAATTGCCACTATTGGTTTTTGGCCTAAAAAAATTTGACGTTATAGTGTTGGAGAATAATAATATGTTTCAAAAGCAGTGTGTCCAAAAATAAATACCCATGCTATCTATAATCTCTATTAATAAGTAAACATTTCATTGTTTTCCTCGTCTATCTCGACCAACAGTGGCATGTCAATATCCCTCTCTATTATCTTCCATTTTATAATCATGTTCATCTAGTTCGATCAATATTGGCATGTCATCGTCGCTTTTTATAGTCTTGTCCTTTTTTTTACCAAGTCTTTCTTAATAGGTGTCTGGAGTTGTTCTTTATCAGGAACAAATGCTTCATCAGATATTTAGTTTTTGTAGAGAACTTGTCCTGGCGATTTGCATGGATATACTGATTATATATATATATATATCATGCACAACATATATTTTTATTATTTGTGTTCAGATCGGTGGCATTGAATTCCATATTATTTATATTGGTATTTTTGAAATAATGTTGACATGCAGCTACCTTTTCGCTTTTGTCTAATGTATATGCTTTCTCTAAAGCAATATCATAATGAAATATGTCATGTGATGTTAAACTGAGATAAATGAAGCTTCTTTCTACATGTTTGAATCTAAATACCATTGATCTCCCTATTACAGTTAATATTTCTTCTACACAGTTAGCCCTATTTTTCTGCAAAACAAAATCACTCCCTAAAAGGATGTATTTTTATTTATTTTTTCCGTAAATTTTGCTTACTTAAGACATCAGAGTTACCTTTACATCCACTGTTGACAATGCCATCATTTTTGTTACTCTAATGTTATCTATAACCACTTCATCCATTTGTCCCATTGCTCTGAATACATTGATGTTATTACATCATGTACTATTAATTGGAGAATGTAACTGACACAAAACATGTGTTAGTTTTGTAACATTTTTTTTATAACATGTAACAAGAAATATATGGACTTTTATGACTTAATATTTCTACTTGCTACCGTGGCATTGGTGCATTTACTATAACCGCACATCGATTGCACCATGGCTCGCCTTTCATGTAAACATGTTTTTCTTTGCATCCTGGACACCACGGAGATCCTGCCTTCCGATAATTGCTCCTTTAACGGTAAAGGTTGCACCCTACATTGCATTCGATTCTTTTATAAATTATTTTTTTGCAGTGAAATATAATTTAAATTAAATTACTTTTCAGGTGTCACCATAAACTTTTCCTTGTCATGTAACATTTTTAGTGCTTCGTCGAGTGTTGTACGATTTTCAAACATCAATTCTTCCTTTGTTTGGCTTGGAATTCCTGGAACACTTAGTTCTTCCACTAGCGTATATTTCATGTCGCCAACATGTCAGTGTTAAAATCATTAATAATTTATTACACATTAAGTTGATCAATTCAAACATGTGTTTATCATAACGTACATTTCCTTATAAATTTCCAAATCTGGTACATCACGATTTACTGGACCGTAGAAAGATCTCTCATGTGATCATTCGCATTTGTTATTCTCAATGTTAAGCTCAATTTAAAAATTCAATTTATGCTCAAAAATGTTGTTTTGTCATATGGCTTTCAATCTATGTTAAAATACGATGTTAACCTAGTATATAACTCGTGCTACGCACCGGGGCTGATGGTAATAGCTAATTAGGCGTGTTGGTGCTTCGTCCCGCATCCCTGATTAAATGCATAAGATTCTTTTTGTAATAATCTTTGATTAGTTTGATTTCTGAAAGGTATTGGAAACTTTGATACCCTATAGGTATCTAATGATTCGAAGAAAGAAGTTGATTCCCTAAATTTTTGATTTAAAATAATTAATCTTATCTATACAATTATTATTTCGTTCATGTCTGAATATCTCACTGAGTTATACATAAGAGTTGTGATATGACATGTAATTTCATTATGTTTTCGACTTGATAAGTCCATTAAATCAATAGCCGTTAGCTAATTAAGTTTGAACTCTACTTTATAATTCCCTTGGGCATTTCAACAATCTATTTTAGCCACCGCTGACTACTGTAGTTTAGACCTTATCCAAGATGGGCATTTTTCCTTAAGAAAGAATGTCATGGTAGCATTTTTACTTATAAGATTTGCATCCATGATAAAATTTTGAGTAACTGGTTACCTGTGGTTCCATTTAGTTATAAATAGCCACGATTAGTTTTTGGTTTAAAAAAATTTAACATTATAATGTCGGAGAATAATAATATGTTTCAATTTTGAAAAGCAGTGTGTCTAAAATAAATACCCATGCTATCTATAATTTCTATTATTAAGTAAACACTTTATTGCCATCCTTGTCTATCTCGACCGACGGTGGCATGTTAGGATCCCTTTCTATAATCTCTTCCATTTCATCATCATGTTCATCCAGTTCGATCAATGTTGGCATGTCATCGTCGCTTTCTATAGTCTCGTACTTTCTTTTGTTTACCAGGTCTTTCTTAGTAGGTGTCTGGAGTTGTTCTCCATCAGGAACAAATACTTCATTAGTTATTTGGTTTTTGTAGAGACCTTGTACTGGCGATTTGCATGGATATATTGATTGTTCTACAATTGCATTTAATATTTCTTCTACGCACTCTGTTGGTTTTGCCGCAATTTAAATACATCATTCACTTTATTACTTAAAATGTCTCTACTGAATTGTATGATGATATCGTGCATTAATTTACATGATAAATGATTTAGAGTTAGTATATGCGCGCCCATGAATTATATGATAATCACATGCATTATATGTGAGAGTTGACCTAAAAAAACTCAACTTGTTATTTCAGTAGATAGTTGAACTTGATTTATTGAGTTTATAGGTACCCATGAATTTTAAGATGATCTCATACACGATATATTAAATAATTTTCCGTGAATAATCATATTGACGATTTTGTCATAACCACGATCAGAGTTGCCCCCCATTTAGTGAGGCGGGGTTTCATTCTGCACCCGGTCCAAAAGGGGTTCTAATAAAAAATCGCAATATATAATCAAAGCACCAATTATCATTTAAACAAATTAGCAACCGGAACCAAATTCACCAATTACTGTTTAAAGTATTGGAGATTAAAAAATCGTCTTAAAGAGATTATATTTGAAAATAAACACTTCTTTTAATAATTTCCAAATAAAAATAGGTTGCAATTAAATTGTATAATATATTTCAATAAAATAAAAATAATTTCAAAATGTTAATATATTTTACCCTACGACATATCGGATATGATGGGAATTGTTAGTATTGTTGACCTCTGTTTGAGATAAAATGTTAATATTTTTCTTAAGAATAATGATAATAATGTGTTCATCAAACATTTTCATCTATCTGTAAGTTCCACCCTATCTCCGCTATAATCTATCTTTCACCACTTTATCCTGCTTTGTTAGTCACCTAATTATCATCCCCCACTTCATTACCATATTCCTCTTTTTAACTAATGGAGGCATGTTGTCATCATTGTCATTTTGTTCTGCTTTCTCAGTCACCTGATTAAGGTTTTCAATTCATCGTTCATCACATCATTACCATTTTCATCTAGATCGACCAACAGAGACATGTCGTTAACGTTATCGCTTTCGACCATTTTCATCTATTCTCTTAGATGGTGTCTGGAGTTGTTATTTGTACGTCAAGAGTAGATGTTGTTTTCACACTCTGGTTTCTGTATGGTTAGATTTTCCATAATTAAATGATGATCTCATGTACTATAGGGTGGGATTTAACTGGATATACATGTATTATAGGTAGATAGTTAAGCTTAATTTCAGTGAGTTAGTTCATGGATGCCCGTGAATTATAAGATGATATTATGTATTATAAGGTGAAGGATTTCGAGTGAATACATGCTTACCCTAGATTTGTATGATGATCTCGTTTATTATAGGGTGAGAGTTAGGTACCCATGTATTATAGGTTTATACTTAAACTTGATTTAATTGAGTTAGTTTATGAGTACCCATGAATTATAGGATGATCACGCACTATAAGGTGAATAATTTTGAGTGAATGCATGTTTAATTACCCATGAATTGCGTACTGGTGTTGTGTGTTATATGGTGAGAATTGGGTACCCCTATATTATAGTTGATACTTAAACTTGATTCTATTGAATTAGTTTATGGTTACTCTAAATTATAAGATGTTGTCGTGCTTTATAGGGTAAATGATTTAGATTGAATAAATGGCTACTCATGAAGCGTATGATGATCTCGTGTAAACTCCATTTCGATGTTTGTGTTATATTTTAACATAAAACAGTCATAATATTTGTTTCTGTAAACTTGCATGTGACTCTAATCAATTGGCTTGGGTAATAGGGAATACTTGAGCCTCAAAGTTACCGGGTAATGAGGTTGTATAGTTGGGTAGTACTGTATAGTTGCCGGCTGTTTCCTCATGCATTTTTCTCAAAAAACATCTTCAAAAATGTACGAAATTTTTTACATTGTGTTTCTAGCTTAATATAAATGATATTACTATTATAAACCAAACATTTTTGGGTGTTATGACACCCGTGACCTTAGTTTGAAATTTGTAAACATCTTAATTCCTATTAAACAAATCCAAAATGCCACGAAGCAAAAAATCCAAAATATCTTGAAACAAAAGTGATTACGCCTGAAATGTTAATAAAGAAACCTCCAAATGTTTAGTGATGTAATTCATACCTTTACATTAGCAGGGCAATCAACGTTCCGAGAAGGTGGAGCATAAAAGATAACAGGGCATTTATACGATGTTTTTGAACCCAATAAGGACGAAACTATTCCAACTTTTACCAAATCATTATAGTAACCAGTTGTCATTGTTTGTCCATATATTTGAAATCCGGGTGTTCCTACAACACAAAAAAATCAACCTAGGTGGAACAAATAAACGTATCAACTGCAAACATTTATTTCCCAATCTAATTATGTGCATTATAAAAATATGAGAAAAAAGAGAAAATAGATGTTTGCCTACACAATCTAGTTCTTGTCCACCAACGAATTTGGTGACTGCAAATCTTGACGAATAATTGGTGGGTTACAGTGAGAATCCATACCTCACATGCCTAAAGAAGAGCCAAAACATGCCAATAAAATTGCATAAACGAATTTCTATCAATTTAATTCATAGGAATCGCATGAATTTTATGGCCAAGAAAAGTAATCACAATCAGAGATATTTAATTTCAGAATTAATGGGCGGAGTAATATGGACGGTTATAAAATAAGAGAAGAAATTGTGGTCGTTCGGATCAGGGCGAAAAACATGGGATAATTCTCAGCCACGAAATATCTCTAGTGTATGACTCGTGCCGTAAAAAATATAGATTGTCTGAGTTATTTTTGATTACACTTTTTGTTCCCAGTAAATTTGTACCCTTTAATACTATGGTTGACGCTAGAGATATATATTTCTTTAGAAAACCCGATTTATGCCCTAAATAATTTGCAAGCAAATACATTTCTTCAAAAATAAGGTAATAAGTTACATACTTGGTACAATTCATGGACACTATTATGCATACATTAACAAGGAGATAGGTGATTGCAAAGGTTTCGTCTCATAACATAAAATTAACGGGTCAAATAAGGAGTAAAACATGTTCTGGATTGAGAACCCACAATACATAAAAATTAGAACTTAAAATTAATAATTCAAACAGAACATTAATGATAAAGATAAATTTAAATCCATGTTGTCATATCCTTATATGTAGGAAAAAGTTTTTGTACGTATACTAAAAAGTAATTCCTTTTGTTATCCCCTTGAGAAACAATAGTTAGAGTCCAATACTTAACAACAATTCAAGTAATGCCATAAAAGAAGGGATATAGATAACCTATCTAGTATGATGCTTTTCAAGATCAGTTGATTATTGGTAGGTTCGACATACATAGGCCATGATAGTAACAGCAAAATACAGGGAATGCCCAAAAACTTGTAAAAACATAATGAAAGGAGAAAGACAACAACACCGTCTAACAGACTTTAACCCGCAATTTGAGCAAGCCCATGACAATGTTATATATGTGAAGTAGAACAACACTACAAACAACAGACCTCTGGTGCCAAAAGAAATTTTAGCAACTCTACATAACTGCAGAAATAACACAACCAATTGTATCCCCCTAAAAGACAGAGATACTGCACTAAGACCATTCAGCAGGAGTTTTAACGTAACAATGGGATGGACCGCTTCATTACTCCGGGAGACAAAGATACAACACTAAGATCTTCTCTACTGATACGTTTTTTCTCCCCTCTTCCATTTTCAGGGCTATAACTCCTAGTGAACAAAATTAAAGCCATTTATTAGAATAACATGTAATTTCAAAAAAGAATTCATGGTTCAATTGAGATTTAAGAAATTACCATAGTGGAGCATAATGAGTAAGATCACTAACTTCTTCAGAAGCGGAAATACAGTTATCAGTAGTTGGACAAATTGCTAATACATGTGGATTCTTCTGTACACCCAAATAGTAAGGCTTTGTCATACTGAAATGGAATATTGCCCCAAGTACAACATCTCACTGGTCCTCAATAGATTGAAGATTCTCCCATTGACCTGCAATATATAAATCACAACGTTTTCATGTTACAAAGATAATTTCTCCTCCTCCTTGTTTTAGTAAAAGATGCGAGAGATTTTGAAAGAAACATCTATTATACACAATGGTCCAATTATATATACATGTTGTTAGGAATATCGGTACCCGTATTACATTTTTCCTGGATTTATCTATGTGATGCATGAAGTTGTGATGTTCCTAATACATAATTGAATAAATGTAACATATATAAGAAAAATTTCATAATTGATAACATGAGATAAAATCAAAACGTTGAGAAGATTAGTTAAAATCAAAACAGTCTGACATTTACCCATGTATCCCTTAAAGGAACTAATTTAATTTAACCATGAGCTAATGTAAAGCGTTTTAATTTGTTATTTTTAGAAAGACATATTTGGAACATCAATTACCATGGAGGAATGTTTTTAAAAAATGTTATTTTTGAGTGGTGGTCTACCTGTTTTTAATGCACTGATTGTAGGAATCTATATTACATGATACAACCTTTGTGTGCACATATTCTAGATAGTTAAGGGTTTTGGTGCCTCATTAGCTCATTTACAGTGGAATAGTGATAGATAACAAAGGGTCTATACCTATGTTGCAGTGTTGCCAGGATAGCTTACTAAACAAACAAAATAAAAAATTACACATAATGCTTGCCTCACTGAAGAGGTATACCCGTGAGATGAATAATAATTGATCTATGTAAAGTTTGTGTCTAAATTCTTTTCAGTCTAACTTTGTTGCTGGACTCGTTGTGCGTTTTGCTAACTGATTTTAGTTAAATCTTAATTTGGGAAGAAGATATAACTTAGGTGTAAAGTGGAGTGTTGACTGGATTGCATGAAGATAATTCTTATAGTTTGTGAACTATGAGAGCAATAACTTAAGATATTTACTGTTGTCGATAACTTTAACAGAAACTGATGCATTTTAGTACAGGTGGTACTCCCATCACAGATAGCTGATGGGCACTTATGAGTTTAAGTAACTGTGGATACTCAAGTATATGTAGAAGGTTAATTCCCCTAATATGTGTTCGAAGCCTATGAAACCAAAATGTCAACCCCATTCCAAAAGCCTACAAAGGATTAAGGTCATAGCCAGAAAATTATACAGAACAACCAAGCTAACCATACAGTTTTCAAAGATATAGCTAGAAGAAAAAGAAAAATGAATTGAAATGTTTACAACATATGATTCTAACCTTCCAATTGACTTATGAGTTCTGCATTTTGCAAATTCTGTAACGCAAGTTTTATTGACAACTCATGGATCTGCAAATCAACAACTTTGTTACCAAAGTAACTGAGCATATTCTTAAACATGTCTGGTAAATATTGTTATGATCCAATTATCCAAATAATGGGTGTCAATTGTCATAATATACTAACTGAAAACATGTCCTCTTTTAGTTAAAAAAAGGAAAAGGTACATGATATCTCTACCTTTCCTTCAGGAGCAATTGTCCCAATCTCCTCATTTTCCTTCTGTAAGATCCTACATTTATCCATTAACATTTCTCCATCTTACTTTGTAGAATAAAATTGAATGCAACAAAAAAAAAGTTGATAAAACCTTATACGTAACTCCATAGTACTTTAGTCTGATTCTGGTGAAATCCAGCAAAGTCAATAGTACCAATGTGTATAATGCCCAAATTTTAGTTTCACTGAAATGTTGGGATAACTGAAGTTAGCGTTGCATATGGAATGATCAAGCTCACCGTAACTGTACTTTGCTGCTTAGCGGAACCATAGTTTTCTTTCACAATACATTCCACATTGAAGGAGATGGAAGGGGAAGATTTGGAGGGAATAGTTCATATGAAATAGAGAAAGCAAATCCAGATTCACACTTCATTATCTTTACTGTTTCTTTACCTAAACAGCATCAAGGTAATTTTAAAATCACTCACACAGAAAACAGAAAATCAAAATCAAAGAGAATAGAGAGAAATTAAATTCATACATGATTAGGATTTTTTAGTTTTTGCACCTGTTAACATCGATAAAACAGTGAGTTAAAAATTAAAAATAACTATTGAAACATTAATTGCAAAAATCCGAATCAAAAACAAATTAAAAATTCACAAGAAAGAGAGTAAGCAAACCCAAAATCACTTTACAACTATTCCAGATAATACATCTAATGGTCATCATCAACACCATGTACCGAGACAACATCAAGATCACCAGGAACAAAAGAAAAGAGGTTTTTCGTATTCCTCTCCAACCACACATGTAACACAAACAAAAAACATAGAATCAATGTTATAATCACCATGAAATCAAAGAATGAGGGCGAATGAAAATGAATCATGTACGCAATACAAAGTTACATACAAACATCGGTAAGGAAAAAATAGACAACACATAACCAACAAAGAAAAATGCAAGTATACTTCTCACCATTCGAGCAACACCCTGTAGATGCAAGCTCAAGCTCAAGACAACGTATGTCTCATCACTAATTGGAGCAAAGAACTGTCGAAGAGCGGACGAACTGAAGAGTTTCCACATAAAGAGGTCAAATTAACATGTGTCTCGAGCTCGCTTAGGTGTGCTTGATTTCTTCTTCTAGACCGTCTAGATGATTTCTTATTTGACAATATTCTGTGTCACATGACCAGAGATATTTCAAAAAATAAGCGGACTAATGCATGAGAAGAAAAATGTAACCAATTATACTAAAAATAAAATCTTTGTTAACATGGAACTTCTTTACAGGTTCACACACATGGACGGGGGCATATAGGGCATACAAACCTAACATATGTTTGGGGTTTCTTAGTTAAAACTTCACATAGTGTTAGATCAAGATTCAAAATTCTCTATCCAGGCTATAAGCATGGACAATGAATTTGCAGAGTACAATAGAAAATCTAAGCAGGATACTATCTCAAATAAGAACTGAGGCATACCATTGAGCTAGATCTTAAAGATCAGGGTTGATATATTCTTTGTTTTTACTCTCCTACAATATCCCTGATCATTCTTAGCTTTTACTCTCCTAGACATCTTAGAGATCTTCTACTAATATAAAGTGACACAATTTCCTTTTATTTCTCTCAATCTCCCACTCTCAAGGCCTCCTAACTGTACCAAAGAAATTAACATGGATAGGATGATAATAGGGCTAAGTGGTTGAATTGATAAATTATAATACCTTTACAAACCATATAAACAAACTATTTAAATATCTCAAAAAAAATTCTATGTTTTAGGTTCTTAGAAACACAATGCCTTTATCTTAAGAGTTTCATCACATGAATTCAACCAAAACTATATAATATTTAAAAACTAATTATATGTTATGACGGATAATTAGCGGGCCTGCATCCCCAATGTTTTCTTGGTCTAGTCAAATTAGCTAGGTTCAAACGTAGTCCCTATATTAAAATTAGTCGTGATTATGTTAAAATCTAGGGAATTGAGCCTATTATAAGTTAACGGGACATGTGTCCCTAGATAGTATTTTGTTGTTCAGGTCAAATTATCCGCGTCGTAGCCCGGAATGTGAGACTATAGATTACTTGGGGCCTGCGGCCCCGGTGTTTTGTTGGTATGGTCAATTAGCCGGAGCACATCGAACACAACGTACTCAAGCATTTTTTAGTTAGTCTTAATTTTGTTGTCTTTGGTCTGTAAATACTTATTATCCCATTTATTGTAAACCAAAGTTGTTTTAGACCAAATTTTTATCTTTCTTTGTCCATAATTGGTAGAGTATTCCTAGTATCTTTCCAATATCCTTCATGATCACCAACATCACGTCTAGGTATTTCCGTTGGGATATTTTCGTTCTCTGTTGGTAAATAAATACTATTCTGATCCATCTGTAACATGTTCCTTGTACTTATTTATCAATTAATTATCAAGTGAAACAACGTGAGTATATATATTAATTTCATGCAAGTTACAACATATAATTAGATATATAATATCGTAAATAAGTGTATACCTGTAAGCTCCTCAGATGTGCAATCGCGAATATTTATGTCTTGGATGTAATTAGGTTGTAATGGTAGGCCTTTGATTTTGTTAATGAGGTGATGAGATATTAGTTCCAGCATCAATTGGCTTAAATCTAAAACCAATTGGTATGTATTTTGTGTGTAACATTTATGATCAGCTGGGTAGCCCTTGAAAGTTTTTTTGCAAGATCCATCACCAGCTGAGCAGTACTTTACAGGTGGAGATGCTTCTGAGTTTGTAACAATTTTTTTGTCACCCATCTTCTTCTTCTTGTTAAGTAAATGCAATCAGAAAATCAATAAAATTACAAAGAAAAACTCAAGAGTATCAAAGTAAAATAAGGGTTAAGAGAATCAATAAGAAAGAATATATAAAAAATTAAACACCTGCATGAAATTAGTGGTGGAAAGTTGTATAGATAAGCACAGTTTAAGTTTGTTTAGACATAAAGATGACAAATATTACACGAAGTAAGCCTTTCTTTATGCCTTATATGGGGATAAAGAACAAATGTCACAGGTAAAATAATGGTTATACACTATATCATATTGTTCTTCGTTAATTTTAGGATTTTCTTTATATTTGTCATCTGAAATTGTTTGTACGATGAATCAAAATCATTGTTTTCATGTATTTCGTCGAAATGTATCTCCCGACCCTTATATATCATTAACTTTTTTACAACAACTTAACCATATGTATTTGTAATCGCAAAAGTAAGATATATCGAGTCCTTGTGTAAAAAAGAATTCAATATGCTTGAATTTATTTTAACGTTTTGTAAAATTAAGTAACCAACAGTGTATATAATCAAATAAAAAAATTAACAAACCACATATCAACCCTCGATGTTTTATTGACCTCAGTTGCAAATGTTTCTTCCCTTCAATTACTCTAACATCTTAAAAGTATGATATTTTTTTTTTAAAATTGAAATTCTCCCATTTCCTTGGGTATGGGCTGATTTAATGAACTTTGTTATAAGGTGGTGAGCTAATTAGTGTTGGGTCATTATCGGAAGTCTGTCGATCCAATACATAAAAATTTGAATTTGTTTGGTATAAGATTGTTGTGTTGTTTAGTGTGCAAAGGTCATAACAGTTGTGACTTATATCGCAATATATGATGAATTGGTTTAGTTTTGATTTGTTTTGGTGTTCTTCATAATTAAGTTGGTTGTTTTCCAATGATGTTAAAGTCACAATCATGAATTGGTTCTTTGTTGGGATGTAACCATTCCTATCAAAACAATTATATTGATTAAGTATGAAACGAATTCCATGTCATTTACTGATTTGCTTAACTCTTTTACACTACATAACCAATGCAGATAGACTGAGGATTTAGTGGGGAAACTCTGTTCTCCCTAACATCAAGTGGGGAAGCTCGGTTATATTGTGTTTATATTCTCAAATTTGGGTGCCCTGAGTTTACAATTCTCGAATGGTTGTTGGGTTATCTTGGTTTGTAGCTAAGTTGCTTTACTTGTATGCAAGGTTTGTAGCAAATTTATGTGTGACATGGTGATACAATGCAAGTCTAAGTTTGATTGATGATACATCCTTTTTGTTTCTTATGTGGCCGTGAAACCAATTTTTAAGTCTAAATGTACTTAAGGTATACATTCATGATCAGTATGTATATCCATAAAATAATTAGTATGTATATTCATTTTTTTTAGTAGTCCATAAAATGGGTCTGAACATTGTAATCATGTGTTTGGTTTAGATTAAATGTGTCTGACATTATGGACATTCATCATGCTCAACCAAAATAATTGACTATGGATTAATCAGAGAGGAAATACAAAGGAGTTGATAAAGGTACATTTCATGAAAAGCACAATTCAATTGGACATGAATCGATTAAAGTACTAATGACAACAATTTTGCATGATAATTTTTAGTGGAACAATGCTGATTCAGAACAATTTACTTCTCCTCGGAACAATGCTAATTCAGAACTGTAATTTGGGACTGGACATTATTTATTTCACTTTATGGAAACACCAGAACTCAGAGTTCATCATGCAATACGAAAAGAATTTACCTTCAATTTGAGCAAATGCATGATTTTGAGTTCAACTATAAGATAACATTATATTCAGAAGAATTTAAATTTTTAAGTAAATGTTATCATGAATTGCTTACATGGTAATCATTCATGTAATCATGATTTGCTTACATGGTAATCATTCATGTAATCATGGCAATCATACTGCGGAGCAAAAGCAAAGCATTTTTATAGAGTTAGAATTTGGTTAGTTTGGATATCAATAGGATCTAAGAAATGACAACTAAGGTAAGCAAGAGTTTTTGCGTCTTAAGACACAGTAACGGGATTAGTACGTTTTGAAGAGGGTGTAACAGAAAGTATATTTGAATTCAAACACTTGTATATTAAAGCACATGATGAAACATAACCTTTTGTATTTATCCGTCACATGCTCCTTGTCTCTGTATCTTCGACCATGACCCTTCTCTCTCCTCTTTTTTACAATAGACCCAAAGATATGTACTTCCTCTAACCCGGTGTACCATCGACTGCAGGAAGTGAAGGCTTAACTGGGTATACACCTACGAATAGATTAAAATATGATAGTTATCGTAACATTCAAACAAACATAAATGTGCAGACAATAAAAACCGATGAATATTTATTTATGAACCCTAACATCCGATCACCAAATTTACTATATATTGGAAGTGCAATACTTTGACATGATCAACATCTGACGACAATGAGATCCATATAGAACGATAAGCTTACAACGTTGACATGTTATATATATACACACGTGTTTTTAAGTGAACCCTGAACCTATTGAATATATCCACAAATAGAAGCATAATGTTTAGTCCACTGCAAATCGATTATATCAACTTAGTATCTTACATCATAACTGTAATAAAGAAACACATCTCCGAAATTGTTTAATTGTGGTCAATACTAAGCAACAGGCAAATTTAGAACGTTCGATGGATTTACTGCAGGTTTGATTACTAAATGAATATGACTAACCAAGTAAATATTAACACATTATAATGTACTTACATTGGGTTCAACCATAAACAGGCCCAAACTTTTAACCTCATTGGTGCCAGTGAAGTCAATCTCATGCCACTTACTGAAGAGTCTCACTCGAGTATGGCATGGGTTTCAATCACCATTGTCTTCAAAACAGTCACCTGTCTTATACAACCGCGTTCAAAACTGTCTTCAAATAAGCGTAATATTTAAAGGATAAAGAGAAAAAAAAAACAAATGGAACAGGAAATGGACATGTGAGTAGAGACCAAAAAATAAGCATAACAGCTAGAATATAGGTCGTTGCAAGTACAGATCTATGTGGTTTTCTTCTTGTACGCCGGGAGCCCCTCGTACGACCAATCAATTATGGAATCTTACCAGAAATTACGGTGTACTGAAGATATATAAGGACATTATATGGCATATATGTAAGATCAATATTGTAAAATCTAATTGTTGAGTTCGTGGTATTATGAGGAATATGATTTTGTTTCCCTAGGAAATGTCCAGTCTCAGCTTCGAGTAAGATGCCTTCCAACTCCCCAATATGTCTTGCAACAAACCCGCTAAACTCTATCTATATTCCACAGAAAGGATGAAATTATACAATTGTTGCATACTGAAATAAGTTAATAAAAAAACTGAAAAATTAATTGTGAAGCAATGTACTTTAAAAAAACTGCTGAAAGATTGGTATAATCAAAGATGATATTAACCAACTGTGGAAGCTTAATTCAACAACTTCTTCAAACTAACTCAATAGTTAATACAATAAGGAAAGTTAAATCATTATAATTCATACAGATACAAAATTCAGAAAGTTGATTAGTTTGCACCCTCTCATGCTGCATCTTGCAGTTCATCCCTGAATGTATTAAAAGTCGACTTTCTGAGCTAAACCTGAAATGCTGACAACAAAGAATCAAAAACTTTGAGCTCATTTTCACAAAAGATTTTTTATTTGTATTTGAGAAGTTTTCATCACAAATATAGGGAGCAAATCGAAGAATGTCAAGGGGTTGACAACTTTGAAGAACCTCTAGGGTATTAAAAGAAAATTTGGATTCCTACTGTTGATGGTGGGTTTTTGACAAGGGAGAAAATTGTAATATTGCTTTTTTTTACCAAGCTGCAGAAGCACAAAATAAATATGCATAATTTCCTGACATAACATCTGAATTATGAATATTATTACTATCCTACATTCTGTAAGAAAATCGAGAAAGGATATTAAACTCCTGGCTAAATTAGTCATGTAGCTTTTTTTTTGCATATATATGCATCATAGAAATTTCAGAGTTATACTCAATTAAATCCTCGTTATTTCATGTGCACTTATGAGAACCATTTGTATAAGACATAAAACACTGATTATACAATATTGCGAACAACCAGAATATAGGTTAAGTCATATCTGAACAAAACGCAAACTAGATGCATACCATCTAATTGCAGAGTCGCATCAAGCATAATTTCAAGTTGCAAACTTCCACGGATGAATCTCTTGATAATGTTCTATATGCACTGCATAAAAATTAAGCATAAAATGCTAGAAATAAATCTCATACAATTGAGAAACTCTAAACAAGCCATAAATACAGCCACGAAATTAATAAATATCAAAGCTAGTGGTGCATAGCCAATAATCATGGCACTAGCAAGTGCTAGCCTTGGAAAACCCTAGTCACACTCTCAATACCAATAAATAGCACAGACATGTGCCAAAAGGCCAGGAAAAAGCGAAAAAAAACTAACAAAGCACGCGCCAAACAGGCCATAGTGCTGCTAGTGCTAGCTCCAGCACTAACGGGTTAGCGTTGACTAACAGCGTTAGCACTGTGCTAGCTTCAACGCTAACTTGTTAGCACGACCAGTGCCATTGCTAGTATTTCTTTTTTTCGCTAGCACCATTGCTAGAATTCCCCTTCTTTTGGGTGCTAACTTTGCTAGGCCTTACTAGAAAAATCATGGTTAGTGCTAGCACTATCCTGAGTCCACGACTCCACCAATTCCTACGAGAAATCAAATCATGTTACATGGGGGGATTATTTATGTGGTTTTGGTCTGGCGGTTATAGAAACATGTGGCATGGCAACACCCCATGATCTGGAAGTTACAAAGTAGTGGTAAAGCTGGAACAACTGATGAGATAATGAAATCGTGGTTTTCTTGAAACTCCCAGGGATAATGGGCGGTTACACAATTATCCCCACGACTTCCACTAATCCATCTCTTTACTACTTCTATTACTTTACAAGGAAGATACGTGTGTTCCCAAACTATTATAAATAGGCTCCTTAACCCATTTCAAAAACACAACAATCTTACAATTCTCATAACCTTTGTGATTTCTCTCAAATAGTTATGTAACTCTATACATAATTCAACACATAGAATTCCTTTAACTTTCTTTGTTTCCCTCCCCTAATAACAACCAATTTCCTCTCATAGTGACCGAAGCAGGACGGAACGGATACAATCATGGTTTAGGCTTGCTCTGTACGATTTTGGTTTCTGAATCTAAATAAAATACTTCTACATGACGCACCGCGACAATTACAAGATGATACAGATGCTGTGGATGATACGCTTGAAACCATTAATCTAGGAACGGAAGAAAATCCACGACCAGTTTCAATCAGCTCAACCTTGTCACCAGAATAAAAAGTGGGGCTTGTCAATATGTTCAAGGAATATCATGACATTTTGGCTTGGACTTACGAAGAAATTCCAGGGTTGGATTGAAACTAGTCTCATCATCCACACGTTACTCCTGACGCCAAGTCAGTCAAACAATAGTTCAAACAGTTCAGGCACGAAGTCGAGAACCAGATCAAGATCGAAATTCAGAAGTTGCTAGCAGCAGCTTTATCAAACCTATCCAACACCCCACATGGTTGGATAACATTGTCCCCGTCAAGAAAAAGAATGGAAAAATAAGATGATGTATGGACTTCAGGAACCTAAACAAATCCTGTCCCAAGGATGATTTTCCTCTTCCAAACATCGACATGCTCATGGATGCTACCAGTGGATATGGCATGTTTTCATTTATGGATGGTTATAGTGTTTACAGTCAAATAAAGATGTACGGGTACGATGATGAGAAGACCGCGTTTCGAACTCCCATCGGGAACTTCTATTATACAGTAATTCCCTTCGGATTGAAGAATGCCGACGCTACTTACCAAAGAGCTATGACAACAATCTTTCACGACACGATGCACAAGCAAGTAGAAGATTATGTCGCGACGTGGTAGTGAAATCCAAAACCAGAATGTCCCATGCAGACGTCCTACGCCAAGTCTTCTAGCGATGCCGAGAATATCATTTAAAGATGAACCCTATAAAGTGCGCCTTTGGATTATCCTCTGAGAAGTTTCTGGGATTTCTGATAACAACAGAAGGGATCAAGGTGGACCCAACCAAAACACAGGATATCACCACCATAACACTACCGCGCACCATAAGGGAACTTAAAAGCTTCATGGGAAAGGTATCATATATTTGACGCTTTATCCCTAGATTAGCTCAATTTGTTTATTCGTTTATACCTCTGTTGAAGAAACATGCGAGTTGTCTGGTCATCTACACAACAGAATGCATTTCGTCAAATTCAACAATTATTTTTATCACCTGCCGTTATGAAATCTCCAATTTTGGGGAAACCATTACTTCTCTACACGGCTTCCAGTGAAGTGGCCATAGGAGCCCTAGTGGATCAAGAAGACGACATGGGAGTAAATGTCCCATCTACTATCTCAGTCTCACATTAAGAGACGCGTAGTTGAGATACCCAAAAGTTGAAAGAGCATGCCTATCCTTGGTGCATGTTGTTCAGAAGTTTTGACATTATCTACTAGCAAATATAGTACTGTTGATGGCTAAGGAGGATCACATGAAATTTCTACTATCAAAACATGCTCTCGTAGGACGAGCGGCAAAATATTTACTACAGATGTCAGAGTTCGAAATATCATGCATAAAGCCAAAAACGATAAAGGGACAAGCAGTCGCAGACCTACTTGCAACTTTAGGGGAAGATGATACTGCTACTCATGAAGACATACCCGGATAATTCCCAGATATCTCACTCGCTGAAGAAGAAGCCTGGTTATTGTACTTCGATGGCTCTGCTACCCCAAGCAATAATACAGGAGGAGCCGGCGTTGTATTAGTTTCAACGAACGGCAAAGTGTACTCACATTCGTTCAAGCTGAACTATAAATGCACCAATAACTCTGCCGAGTATGAAGCCTTTCTATTGGGACTATCGCTAGCCAAGCAAGCTGGAGCGACACGTCTCGAAATAAGGGGAGACTCAAAGTTACTAGTAAACCAGATAAATGGTGTATATTCTCTCAAGGAAGAAACACTAGCCCCGTATAGGGATGAAGCACATAATCTTTTAAATCACTTTGCTGAGGCAACAATCGTACATATGGGGCGCACCAACAACAGACACGCTGATTTCTTGGTAACTCTAGCCTCGAAATTACAATTCGAGGACCTGGAGGAAACCATCACTGTACAAAGACGCACCATGACCTCACATGGATCAACAAACCATACAAAGAATAAGCCAATGACTGGAGGACGCCTATTATCCAAGAGCTCAGTAACTCGCATAGTCAAGGGAAGGTCAGTCTTAAAGATTTAAAACATTTCTTCTTACTACATGTGATATTGTATATTAGAAATTCAGAAGGATCTCTGTCAACATGTTTGGGAGACAATGAGGCACAAGGGCGACTTAATTAGGTACAACGTGAAATGTGCTACCAGACATTGGTAATAACCTTTATAAACGGCTCCGACGTCTCGGGTATTACTGGCCCACCATGGAGGCTCAATCATGATTGTTGCAAGGATCTTTCCCTAATTTTCAGATATCACCACAGCAGCCGGAAGTACTAACTATACACAATGTTGGGGACTGGCGGAACCCGTATATCAAATACCTTTAAGATAATATTCTGCCTCCGGAAAAGCGGAAAGCGACACGCTTGATCCGAAAAGCCAAAAGATTTGTCCTTCACGAAGGAATACTCTACCGATAGAGCTTTAGTGGAGATTTGTTGCGATGTCTGGAAGAAGAAGACATCCAGATTATTCTGAAGAAAATGCACGAAGGTGAGCATCAGGGCAAGAGAAAACTATTTATCCAAGTCCACGAGAAATAATACTAGCCGACCATAGAGGACGACGCAATTTGTTCAGAAATGTCATCGATGTCAAATCCACGACAACCTCATCCATACACCTTGCCTTCCTCTTTACTCTGTAAGCATCCCTTGGCCGTTCTACAATGGGGACTGGATCTCTTTGGTAAAATCAATCCATCCTCTTAAAAGAAACACGAGTACATACTTACTGCCATGGAATATTTCACTAAATGGGTCGAAGTTGTGCCTCTCATAACTATAACCGGAGCAACAGTAGCGGCATTCATCAAGGAACATATCATATGCAGATTTGGGGTACCAAAACACATCGTAACAGACAATTGTACTTCTTTTGCAAATAAATGTATGCGAAAATTACTCAAAAGCTATGCATCAAACATGCATTATCCACACCATACTACCCTTAAGAGAATGAGCAAGCTGAAAGCACCAACAAAACTCTCATCAGAATCTTAAGTCATACTGTTTATAACCATCCAAGAACATGGCATGAACAATTGCCTATGGCTTTGTGGGTATACAAAACTTCTACGAATAGCTCTATAGGAACCTCACCATATTCTCTTGTATATTTGGACAATGCAATTCTACCTGTAGAGATTAAAGTCCCATCAACCAGAATCGCAGCAACAAACGGAGTTTATTGGTATGAGTCCGAAATACCCAATTCTCGAGTAGCGGATTTAGACATAAATCTAGGCGAACCTGAGCAGAAAAATATGCAGAGACCTATCAACAAAGGGCATCTAAGCATATTCGACAAGATATGTCCGCTCCGAAATTTGCTCCAAAGTAGAAATGGCCTTACGTGATCTCTAAGGCCATGCCAAACGGGTATTACAAGCTGTTTTGAATGGAGAGGATGTAGGGACATTCATTAATGGTAAGCGGCTCAATGCATATTAGGCCTAAAAATACCTTCCCTTTCATAAGTTCAATATAATTCCAAAAACATATATTTGAACTTTCAAATTTAAAACTCATTACATTCATCTGAAACTTCCTTTATTCAAACTATTCAAAATAAAATAAAATAGTAATAACAAGAATGTTTCGCTATCTATCTTATAGCCTAAAATAGATCTTTGAATAGAGGGTAACTGCGATGATGCAATTTTCCGAACCTCTCATCATATTTCTCTGAATGAGTCTAAGATCTCAAGTCATTTCTTCAATGAACTATTTAACCATTGGTACCCGGCAAATGACCAACACCTAAATTTGATACCCAACATTTTAAAAATTAAGGGATGATACCTGGATCCGTCATTGACTGTTAAGTCAAACCATTGACCTAACTGTCAGTTACTTTTATAAATAAAATCATAAAATAAAATTAATTTGTTAACGACGTCAACTTACCGTTAATGAATCCCATCAATCCAGAGAACACCTTTTCTATTATGGTCAGTGAATCAAAATCCTCATACACCATCAGTAAAGCCTGTTAAGATTCATCCATGAATCATAAGTCATAACTTTCAATCATATAAATGAATCCCAAAAACAAAAAAATACTCGTAATCAGCTCCACCCATATTAAATTTCTTCGTAATCAATCCAACACAATCAAATCAAGTGCAAATCAGAGTTGAATATACAAATAAATTGTAAATTAAGATTAGATCCAATAACACAAACAAAACCCGCCCAAAATATAATCAAGAATATAACCAGTTGAGACAATGAGGATGAACCCAAGCTATTATCCAGAAACCCAATCTAAGACAAACACCTCCAAATCGAGATTTCTTCTACTTGTCCAGAAACCCAATTAAAGAGAAATACCATGAACCCTAGCTATTATCTTTGTATGTGTTAGAAAGGAGAAAAATGAAAATGAAATTGATATCAAAGAGGTCGACTAGATAAATGGTGGTGAAAGATTCCCTTAAGAAGAATACACAGAGAACACACAGAGAAGTAAGTTTCTCTTTCTCCATTGAATAGATTAGTTAGTATAGGAAGTGTTGAATCCAAAAGAGCTTGTAAGGGTTTTAATGATTTTCTGACACAAATATAGAGAAGTTTAAGAAAAAGAGGTTGAGATTCAGGTGAAAAGGATAGATTTGAAGACGAAGTAGAGAGTATTGAGAGTAGGAGTTTAGCTTATGGGTCTACAACGTTAACGAATGTCTGGGAATTTAAAAGGGTCTGTACGGATTGGGGATGGTGAAGTTAGAATATCTGGGTTTGAAGGGACTTTCTGGATCGGGACCAGTGGTGGTGAAAGATTGAGACACGTGGATAATTAAACTTATGGAAATTGAGACATGTGTTATTCACTAAGTGGGAGTTAGGACTTCCCTAGTCATTGTTATCAATAACAAAGATAATATGGTAATAACATTCATTCGGTTATGCATATACTAATTTAGATAAATCAATGGTTTGACTTGACATTCAATGACGTGTCCAGATACCATCCTTTAATTTTTTTAATGTTGTGTACCAAATCTAGGTGTTGATCATTTGCGGGGTACCATTGGTTAAATAACCCTTCTTCAACTTTAGACGATTCCTCCTTCAAGGTTTTCCCTTCTGCCAAAGTTGTTGCATGAGCCTCTTTGAACCTCTCAAAATGCTGACGCAACCAGTTTACGTTGAAATATAGACCTTCACAAGTAGTCAAAATCTCATCCCATTCCTGGATTTTGAAGTCTGTAACCATATATGGAAGCGCATCATCTATTTCAGAAATAATCGGGAGGAGTCCTGCAACGGCTATTACAAGGATGGGAATATGACTCTTCACCATCTCTGTTGTAGCGATATGCCCGTACTTCTTCCATATCTTTGTGTAGAGATCTACATGATATTTTGGAACAATAAATCCTCCCACTACTTCATACTTCCGAGATGTTGAATCCATTTCTAACCCAAAGGGGAGCCCCGCGTTGGGATAATCATGAAGGAGAAGACTCGAGTCAACATTCACAAGGAAGCCATGATTTAGGAGAAACTCTTAAAGCCAGCTTCAACATTTACTCTACTATCTGCTGATACGACTTCTTCATTTTTCTCAATCCCAGCATGTCTGGTCTCCATTTCCTGCTACAACCAAACAAGTAACAAATACGTTCAAAAAAAAAAAAAAAAAGGGCGGTTTCAAGAAAAGGGAGAAAGAAAGCTGCTCACCACTGCCTTGAAGTTCCTAATGCTCATATGTCTCTTTGGTACCTTTTTAACCCAAGAAACCTAGGAAAAACAACAATCAAATCATGTTCAGGCTTTCACTGTAGTCATCCTATATTTATGAAAACTTAGGAGTGAAGAGAAACTTACTGGACTTGCAATCCAGGTAGTACGCTTAACATAAGAGCTACCTTGGTTCGAGCTACCATTATCAGACATGTTGGAGTGATGAAGTGATTTAAGGTTTTTATGAGTTCTGGTAAGAATGAAAGTGAAAAGCCAGAAGAATGAGAATCGAAATGGCTAGAGCTGTCCGCTTGTTTAAATGGATAATAGTGGGAAACCCTAAAATTCAAATAAGTAGAATTTTTTGAAATTTATCCCAAGGAGAATGGATCTGAGCATGACTGCTGACCAAGGTTCCAGGACCAACCGTTGTCGAGAGAAAGGTAACAGGCTTCACCCGGAGATCTGTTCAGATCCAGGACCAACCTTGGCAGGCTCCACCCAGCGACCAGTTCATCACGTGCACGCCTCCATCACAACAATGGTTGAGACCGTGATTCCCTTGTTTGTTTCGTTCACCTGGATGATTGTCCTTCTTCTACAAAACAAAATACCGTATGCAACTGCTACCACTAGCATCCCAGTGTTGATACCACCATCTAGTGCTTACCACAAAACATTAATGTTCTGCGCTAACCAGGAGATTTAATGTTGATAGTGGAATTTTGACAAGAGAGAAAATTGTAATATTGTTTTTTTTCCCAAGCTGCAGAAGCACAAAATAAATGTGCATAATTTCCTGACATAACATCAGAATTATGAATATTATTAATATCCAATATTCTGCAAGAAAATCGAGAAGGGATATTCAGCTCCTGGATAAATTAGCCATGTAGCTCTTTTTTTGCATATATATGCATCATAGAAATTTCAGAGTTATACTCAATTAAATCCTCGTTATTTCATGTGCACCTATGCGAACCATTTGTGTAAGACAAAATACGCTGATTATACAATATTGTGAATAGTCAGAATAGAGGTTAAGCCATCTCTAAACAAAAATACAAACTAGATGCATACCATCTAATTAGAGTCGCATCAAGCATAATTTCAAGCTGCAAACTTCCACGCCTGAATCTCTTGAAAATGTTCTTTATGCACTGCATAAAAGTTAAGCATAAAATGCTAACAATAAATCTCATACAATTGAGAGACTTTCAAACAAGCCATAAATATGGCCACGATATTAATTAATATCAAAGCTAGTGGTGCATAGCAAATAATCATGGCACTAGCAAGTGCTATTCTTGGAAAACCTTAGTCACACTAATGGTTTTTTTTTTTTTGCATTTTATAGGAAATAAAGCTCGATGGATTAAAATGCGTAATTCAGTTCGTAAAATGAAATAACTTATGGTTGAATGGACTAAGCCCGAAAGGAAAAACATGGAGAATTATTTCATTGGGCCAACTATTTGGATATGGAAGTGGGGTAAGCATGCCACAATGTGTGTAGAAAGTATGGAGACCATTTGCAGGATATTAATTATGATAAAAGGATATTTAAAGATATTTTATTTAATGAAGAAAATAATCAAAATAAAGAAGGAAATAAAGATTATGAAATATTTTCTAGATAAAGAAAATGGTGACTTCATGATGAGATCAAAGTAGTTAATATCGTGTATCGGTATCGTATCGGCGAGGTGCAATACACCTATACAAATGATTATATCGGATTTTATCGGCGATCACAATTAACATTTTTATTTTATAATATATAGGTAGATGTGCATTATGATACTCAAAGTTTTAATGGAAGGCATTTATAATGTAAAAACTCAATTAAATTAGTTTTAGTTGATAACCTAACATCCCCAAACATAGAATTTGTATGGGAAGAAAAATTATAAAAAATAAAATAAAAAATAACATTGTTAATAAATACATTTGTATCCTTACCGATATTATCGTCCTATACGGCCGATATAATCGGAATATTCATGTATCGCCGATATTTTGCGTATCGCCTAGGTTAAAGGCCGATACATGATAAATTCTAATATTATCGGCCGGTATGACTGATATTAACTACATTGGATGAGATATTATTTGACACATGGCGTATTTTTATTAGAGGATTTTGTATTGTCGCGACACGTGGTACATTCTCATTTGATGATGATGTGGTAGTGGAAATGGAAAAGGAAAGTGGTTTCCTTTAAAGCTATATAAATAATAGTGGAAGGAGATGGAAAAGGGGGGTTTCTTTTTGGAGTCTAGTTGGTCGAGCAAGTAGTTTTAATTTTTCTTCTTCTTTTTCTTTATTCTTTTCTTTTCTTGTGTAATGGAATAATTTCTCCACTAAGGCTGCAGATGAAGCCCTATGATGTATGTTAGAGATTCTAATAATTTTCTATAATAATTTTCCTTGGTCCTATTATTCTTGTTTCATAGTGATAATAATTTTTCTTCATGTGTCATCATGCTTTAATAATGATTCATAAACTCTATTTTAGAGACCAGCACTATAAATGAAGAAAAATTGTTTATGTTTTGAGAATTGTTCATTTGATTTTAACGTTTTATCCTCCAAGTTGTACAATTGTGTCCTAAATCGACTTGAGATATTATGGAAAATTAATAGTAAAGTATTTTTATTTTTTAATATATATTATAGTGGTGGAGTCTAAAGTCTTAGGTTTCTTTTCTTGTTAATTAATTATTAATTTAGTACTCATATTTCTCAATTTATTTTAATTGAAAGTAACAGTCAATTGAATCTCAGTGGAACGATCCTTATTTCGCATATTGTCGCATCGATAGTCGTGCACTTGCAGTATAATTAAAATCCTATCACTACACTCAATTAACACCTTATTAGGCTATTTGTTGAGATTTAGGCTAGCCGTTTGAATATGTTTTTTTAACTTGGATGTTGTAATTTTTTTATTGATTATAAGACATAGTACAAGGTAATTATAAAATTTTCGGATAATTATATTGATTAATCGTAACTCACTTTCGTAGGAATCACGGAACAAGTCTTTAAACCATAGGATGGCCCCAATGAACGAGTTTTTTCTCATGAGGGTTTACAGAGAAATATACCCATAAAATCTATCATCCATCATGTTACTCATCATCGGAATGCGCAGGGGATGGTACACGGGATAATTCTTCCGGGTTTAGCTCCGGGAAGTTCTGTCGCAATATTAGGTAGCAATTATAATAACGAAATGGAAACCCAGTCCTCTCTAAAAACATGTTACGAGCATGTTCCTCCTACAATAAACAACAAAAATAAATTTGATTAGTGTATAATAGAGATATCATCTTACATAAATAATTCATGTTAAATGATAAAAAACTTACAAGCATTTCATCATTGAACCCAGGGAGTAGATTTCAATATAATGGTATTAGAATGGCCACGAATAATTTCACAACTTTTTTAATGGTCGACACCTTACACTTGATGACTATAACGCTTCTGTTGTTACGATTCCCAACTATGTCTGTAAACTCTTGTAACACCTGACTCCAAAATCTCCTCTAAACGTTTATCCCCAATAATACCTCCTCTGGATGAGTAGAAACATTTGTGTATGACCTTAGAAGGGCTTCGTCTTCTTTGTTAGTAAAATTAGGCATAATTGGACAAACGAAATAATAAAAGAGATGAAGATATAAATTGAGAACCTGTTAATTTGGTGTGTGTAATTCATGCCGAGAAGTGTGGTATTTATAGAGAAAAAGTGAGTAGAGATACATAAAAGAGTTAGGACGAATAATTTGAATCATTGTTTGGGATATAAAAAATAAAAGAAAAAGTCAAGAGGAGGCCCCATCCAATAAGTATCACTACATGTTGATGTTCATTGATAAAGAAGTTATGATTATTTAAAAATAAAGGGACAACACAATGAAATTTTGAAAAAACATTGACATAAGGACCTAACAACGAGAAATCCGGAGCTGATTGTTAGGAGTCTGGCCCCTACAGAATAATGAATGATAAAACTGGGGGAACATCTATAGACACCTGCAAAGACCTTATCAAAATACTGTACTACATAATGGTCATAAATAATGAAGCCTAAATTTTGTTGCGCTGTAAACCTCTTCCCCGTATTTTCAAAGATAAAGTGTGTCATATTTATGATAATGTGGGTAATTTTTGTTAATACCAGGGAATAAACACACAAATCAAATATCATGTAATACAAAAAATATATCAAAAATACATGACTAATAATTAAACCCTAACTCATTTTCGCAGGATTCACGGTTCCACTTAGCACGTGCAACAAGCCTTTAAACAATACGGTGACCCCAATGGACGAGTTTTATCTCGTGCGGATTTAAAGAAGATCTACCCACAAAATCTTTCCTAAAAAACGGCCATTTAGGTTAATCCTTGTCTCCATGTCGGGGAGGATCGATGGTTCTGTTCGCCGTGTTTAGCGATGGAAATTTCTGCATACACATTTGATAGGTCTGATAAAATCTGAAAGATCTACCGGTTTGCTCAAAGTATGATGAATTTGCATACTCAACCTACATAAATAAAAAAACAAGTTCCTGGTATAATCAAAATGAAAATATTTTAAGATATGGTAATAAATAAATTCCACTTACTATTTCGTCAACCGTCATACGATGAGGTCTGTCTTGGATTTTTTATAATCTGTTACTGCTCTCTTCATTACAGATATCCTGCTTTGTATAGTCCCCTCGCTATGTTATTAAGATTTCCAAACAGTTGTACATATTCATCAAAAACCTGGTTCCAAAAGTCTATGGCCGTAACTCGGTGTTGACGGACCTCTGGCAGGAGCGAAACAACGACCCAAGCTCTAGTTATCACTACATCATCTTCTGACAAATATAAAACCATTGTTAATGTAGGATATGCAATGAGATATAGATGAATCCTTTGCTTTTAGGAGGATTGGGTGGGTGAAATTTTAGGAGTTATGGTGTGCCTTCATTGGGTCAGACCAACTGATTTTATAGTGGTTAGAGTACATAGTGAAAGCCCTTTTACCCAGCGTTAGACTATCGAATGGGGATTCAAAGCTTGGTTTAGTAAACTTTAACTGTATCCGACATGTTATACAGACGTTAGAGGAGGTCATTCACATGCTATATCGATATGGTTTCTTATAGTCTCCGAGTCACAACTTTCTAAATTATGCCTCAAAATTTTAAAAACTTGGTCATGTTTCCATGGTTTACCGCTTTTTCCCTGAGCAAGTTCACTTTTGCTTCTACATACTGCAATTATTTAAGAAACAAAAATATTAAGGGAATGTTACTATTAAATTAACTATGTGATTGAAATTTTTCTATAAATGACCACTTATTATTGTCTTTGTGGTCCAACCACTCGGGATGTTCCTAAGATAAGCCATGACAATTGATGCAATCTCTTAACATCCCTTTTTAGTGTGTTCACTCTGTTTTGCAATGCCTTTAATGTTCTTTGTGTACGTGGCCCAAAATTTCTCAGGTATTCTTCAACAATTTCCCAGTTGAATCTGTAGCAAACATTATGTAGGCTGTTGCCAAAGCAACATCTTCTGCCCTTGAAAAGTCAACCATTTCTATTAGCAAACAAATTAAATAAAACAAATATTTTAGGAGAGTAAATGCAAATCTAGTAGAGAAAGGTAAGTAGATTTTTTTTGTGATTGATCTAGGTAAAACACACGAGTTTATATAATGGTAGTGAGTGGTTTGCCCGTTGGAATTCAAAACCCAGGAAAACGAAAAATCGTTATTCGTTTTAACTTTTCAACCGTTAGATCAACATATCTGTTTTTTTTTACCGTTGAATATCTAACGGCTAAGTCATAAAAACGGACAATGACTATCTGCTTAACGGATATTCATTGTTCGTTTTTATTACTTAGCCGTTAGATCTTCAATAATAGCACAAAGGCTATGTTGATCTAACAAATGAAATAATAAAATGGAAAATCATTTTTCGTTTTATAAATTGTCTACAAAAACAACCAGGAAAATCATTTTTATTATCTAATTGATTAATTTTATTAGTTAAATATTTTCTAATTAATGTAATGTGCTTAACTAAGTAACAAGTATTTAAGGTTTTACATATATTATATTGTACTTTTTAATTCAAAGTTTCCTTAGAAGGATTAGTTAAATAAAAGTTACATTTCTAAATATACCGATTTATTGTCTATCTACAAAAAAACCTCCATAAGCTTCGTACAAATCTTGTTTAACATCTACCTCGTTTGTATCTTTTTCGGAGTCTGTTTAGTTGTCTATGTGATCTCATGGCATCTCTCCATCTCTCAAACCTTGACCATGTCGTTCCCAAATATGAGCAGTAAGATCAAGACGTAGTCTTTCCTGGAGTATTGGGTTTTACAAGGCCTCACTTGTCAACCTCATTGCTCATACTATGGGTGGTTGTGGCCCATCCGACACAAAGCGCCATCTTGGGTCACGATGTTTATCTTCAACAACCATATTATGCATTATGAGGAAGGCTCTCATGATCGACTTCAAGTCTTGTTTATACAAATAGTTACAGTTGCTATGGATGATCTTAAATTTAGCCTGAAAAGTCCCAAATGCCCGCTCCACATCTTTTCTCTTAGCCATTTGATATTTGTTAAACGTCTCCAGCATGGAAATACCGTTGGGAGCCCCGTATGCTTGGACCAACAAGGAGAAACTTCTATAGATCCCATCCTCCAAGTAGTAGCCCTGGGTATAGTGGTTCCCGTTCACGATATATTGGCAAGGAGGTGCAACACCGTTTAGTTGGTCATCGAATAAATTCGACGACTTCAAAACATTAAGATCATTGTTGGAGACGCCCATACCTAAATAACCATGCCAAAACCATCTATCATATGAAGCAACCGCCTCAAGGACAACAATGGGGTGATTTTCCTTCCCAGTGTGCGTTCCTGCATACACCATCGGACAAATCTTCCAATCCAAGTGCATACAATCGAGGCTAACAAGCATCCCCGGGAAACCTCGTGTTGCATTATCCCTTATTAACCACTTGGTATCTTCAATTGTGGGACGTATCATATATTCATCGTTGAACCCAAACATGAAAGCATTAACAAACTTCTTAATGTAATAATAGATAATGGTTGCAGTCATACGGGTATAGTCATCTATGTTATCTGAAGCAATAACTTTGCATAAGCACTTCATCACGGCATACATTTTCATGTGTGGGCTATGTCCTGGGATCTTAGCAGTATCATACCTCTGTAGAAAGTATGGATCCATCGCATAAACCTTTTCCAAAATCCTTAGAAATAGAGGCTGATGCATACCTAAGCGTCCATGAAACTTCTTTGTTCCCCAAGTACAAATACCGTTAAAATAATCATGTGTCATCCTTGCATCAGCCTCCGCACGACCTCTATGAATATATCCTATTTTCCTAACTTCTCCTGGAACGGGTTGATGTAAATTATGACCACCTTGTAGCATAACCTGATAAAGCATTAGAATATCATCATCAGAATCATCCAGAGCATTAGCGAAGGGAATCCCTTACTTAATGCTGAAAAATTTCCTTAAAGTCATGGTGTATCTGATAACAATAACAATGTTTTAATCAAACAATGACATTTGAAAAAAATTAATATACAATTAAAAACAAAAACAATTGGACAAAAAATACACAGTTAAACAATCACCAAATTATACACAAAATAAACATATTATACCAAACAACATACCACATCTAAACAAGGACATAATTAATAAAACACGTAATTCGATTCACAACAATTTTACATGTTTTCATTCACACATTATGTGGCCCGAATAAATCAAACCCCAACTGGGTTTCAGCAACATATTCCATATCCAAATTTAAATTTACACTAGAATTTTAATAAGGGTTTGCACTTTCACTAAATCTACGTAATTCGATTCACCTTTTCAAAAGACTCTTGTGCTAAGTTTTTCCATTGACTCTACAAAATAAAATGTTCATATATATATATATAAGTTACATGTCCAAAATCAGAACTAGATAATATTAGATAAATTTGTTTTTTGGAATTCCTCTAACCTTAGTGCCTTGGATATGACTCCAATCTTCCCGTGTTTGCAGCCTCGACATACAATATATCTCGCACGTCCCATTAGAATTTAGATAAGGAAAAGACCAATGTACTACTGGAAAAGATGATGTCATCTCTGGTTGAGTATACACAAAGGATTCTGAATACTGGGTAGGAGGAGGTACGGTCGGAATAAAGCGAGAACTTCCGATGTGACCAACTCCAATCTCGTCGTGGTTGTCTACATGAGACAATTCAGGGAGCAAAGGTCACATGCTTCTATGTTTCCAATAACTTGCATACATCATCTTATTTGCTGGTGTATAATGCAAATTTTCCTTAATTTCCATGGTATTAGTTATGACAAAATCTGGAGGATCAAAATGAATTGTAATCAAACCCAATACTTGCCTCAAACATCTCTCACCAAGATAAAATGTTGCATCTCTTTTATTTTCTACACCTGGAAAATGTACTCTTTTTTTATTAAGGGTTCTTGCTATAATTACTTCATCATCGTTGTAATGTGAATTTTTCAACCATGGTTACCGAACAACAGCTCCAGGAGACACTCTCATATCCATCTGTCGTTTAGCATTGTTTGCAGAATGGTGCCTACCCTGTCTATGCTTGCTCTAAAAAGATTAATTGTTGGGTACTCATCCTCATCTCTAGTAACTTCTTCCTTCCTCAAAAATGGTTGACAAGTACGACAGTAAAAGTAGAACAAATACTCTAATACATCGATATTCCACACATATTGTTGTCTTCTCCACTGCTAACCCTGTCCAAGTAGTTTAACAACTTACCATAGAAAAGGGAACCCCAACCATATCTTGCAAGGTTTTCCAAACTAGCCAAGTCTCCCAGAACACCCATCCAACCCTTTGGAACGTTAGAGGAAGTGGTTCCACAGAAAACTTGACCAATAACCCAAAGCAGGAACATTGTTGTCAATTCCTCCCAATGGTTGGAGTTGTCTACTCTCAACCTACGGTTAAGATATAATATAAGCCGGGAGATTGGTAGAACACTCAAACCACTATCCCACCCTTCACCCATGGAAATCAAACCATCAAAGTACAATGTATCATAACTTTCACACATACTTTTACTTAAACGCTTATTGAAAGGTAACGCCTTCCATTGGCCTAAGGGAATTCCCGTCAACATTACAAAGTATAAAGGTGTCAACCCCAATTCAAATCCCGGAAAATAAAATGTTTTAGTGGTCTTCCACCACCTAGCTATAAGAGTTGTGGTTAATTGATTATCCGAATTCTTAAAATTAAATGAAAATATTGAAGAAAACCCACAATTCTCTAGTATTCGACGTGTTGTAGGGTGACTTTGAGATACTATTTTATAGTAATCATTAATCTTTGCCCAACTAGTACTAAACTTGATGCTTGGTGATTGTATACTGGAGATATGACCATCTCTACCAATTTTGGACAATACAAGGGTTTCTTCCATAACATTATAATCTAATAAAACAAAAAAAATCATAATCACAATCAAGACAATACAACTTCAACATTCAACTAATACATAATCAAAAACGAAATACATAATCACCATAATAGGAAAGTGAACATTCAACTGTCATATAAAAAAAAATTGGGCACATAACATTTCAACAAATCAACAAAAATCTAACATTTTTCCTCATAAAATCACCACAATTCATGAATTAACTAGCATGAATCAATTCAATACATGTTATTTTTCCATATCTCTAACAAATTATCATATTAATTGGAAAAAAATATCTTAGGGTTTTAGGTTAAAATACCTTACCTTTGATTAATGTGTTGATCAAATTCGTCCCAAGAAGCAGCAAAAAGATCCCCAGGCGACAAAGAGACGAACCCCTATAATGATTGTGATTAAAAACATTTATATGAGTAAGAATAAAACATTCATGTAGAGAACTCTCATGTATACTAATGTAGAAAATGAACAATCATTGTCCGGTCTTCTATGTTGACTGGTCAGAACGGACAATAATTGTCTGTTTCCTAATAAACGGATAATGATTCTCCGGTTACGTAGAAATGGACAATGATATTCCGTGTTTTAAATAGAAAATGGACAATCACTATTCGTTCCTTAGAAAAATTAGGAATCACCAGAAGAGCTAGCAGCTTCCCAAGCTTACATGGATAAGGAATCGGGAATAGGCTGTGAACCTCTACTAGAGCCAGTCTTATGGACAAAAAGATTTTCGATATCAGAAGGACTCTCAACAATACAAATTTTGGGTGGATGTCTTAGAGAGAAAGTTTTATGCGGACGTGTTAGCGCCAGATCGACCTTCACATTTCCTGAAAATTTACGCTGCTATGTGGAAGCATTAGTTATTTGGGTAATGACCAACGTACAAAATGTATCTGTTTGTTTAAGTATAAGATCTGAATTGGTCAGATATTCATCAACGATCGGTAATGTTTGGGGATTTTTTAATGTTTTCTTTTGCTTTTAATGAAAATATATTTTATTAAGTAAAAAATGCATAATGTATCTGATTTTATTTCATGTCAATCTCTAATGTTTGTGGAATTCAAGTACCATTTTTTTTCTTTCATATGATTGGTTTTAATAGGGCCGTAAAAAAAAATTATGTTCACTTACACCAAATGAATTATGGAATAACATGCTACACAATTTTTTATTCTTCACCCAAGTACGACTCAAGTAAACCAAGAATATTTATGAAAATTTCTGGAAACATCACTCATGTAATAACCAAGGTGCATGGAAACATTTTTGGGTAGAACCTGATCTTGCTTTGATAATACTCTAAGCTCTTCTTCCTTTTTCTCCCAGTCCTGATATTCGGCTCTTGCGCACTCTTTGGCTATACATTGTCAATTCTTCTTCGCGCCGAGCTTTCTCAGTAGCCATTTCTTTCTTTTTTAAAAAAATTCTCAATCTCCGTCGTCTTTTTTTTCTTCTTATGTTTTTCTTTTACAGACTTTGTCGAAATCGCATCAATATGCATACCTCGCAAACATCACATGCTACTTCTTTTGTCAAATAAGTTATTCATTGAGGTTAGAATCCTCAAAGGGATTCGAATCATTAAAATAACATGATGATAGACTTTCTGATTTTATAAACTTTGTAATTAACACTCAGTGTCTTTTTCTGCACTTTCTTAACGATATATTTATATATTTCTTCTTTAACAATCTTTTGTAGAACTATAGACATTAACATCATCAAAATATTATTCAACATCATCAAAATATTATTAAAAATATTGAGTAAGTACATGATGAAATCTTGAAAAATCTAATAAAACGGAAAACATATATAGTTATTATCGTAGGAAAAAAATATATAAAAGTGAGTATGACATAAGTACATGAAAAAAAAACTTGAAAAAAAAAAATCACGACCCTCGGACGTTAGTCTATTGATGGAATAGTGCACGGGCATAAAGGATCTTGTTACGTATAAGACAAAATGTTTTTTACTAGGATTGTACATAAAACCGGATGAACCGGAGACGAACCGAGATAACGGCTCGGTCTACAATATTAATATATCACAACCGTTGATCCTTGGCTCGGTCAACGGCTTGAGCATGAAAGTCCACCGAACCGAGCCGAAAAAGCCGATCATTGTCAACCGCCCATCTAATAAGATCCTACCCCTCCATCATTATCTATATAAAAAGAAACCCTAGTAACCTAAATCATTTCTTCTTTTTATTTGTTGTTCTTCTTTTCAGTTTCGGCGGCAGCAAGCATCCAGCTCTTCTCCTCTCCCTCACTCACTGTTACCACCACCACTTACCATTACAGCCATCACAACTCCATAAGGAACAATTCGATCTTTAGTTGATCAATCTGCAAATAAATTACTGTTGAAAACAAGTGAGGAGAGCGAGTACCTTAACATTAGGTGAAGAAGAAGAGAAAGGAAGGTTGTGGTTCTTCAGCCGCTGGTGGAAATAAGGATGGACCTGAACAATAAATGGAGTTGTTAGCTATTGGGGTGTTAGCCCAAATAAGTTGGTTAAAGAAGATGGTACAGAATGGAAATGGAAGTCATGCAGAGTAATTTTTAATTTATTTTTTATTTGTTAGTTGAATTTTTCTAATTGATTATTATTAGAAGATTGATTTGCTGACGAAGGTAATTTGGTGATTTGGAACTTCAGCCATGGGAAGCATATGAACCTGATATATCAATTGATTTAAAAAACATCATAAACCAACAAATTTCATGGATAAATTTGCTTATTGGACTGTCAAAGCTCTTCGTTACCCTACTGATGTATTTTTCCAGGTATGAATTATGTCTTCTTATATTATTGATTTTGAATCTTTGATTTGTATAACATTGAATGAATTGGTTTTTAATTTCGTTATTTGATTTCCTCATTTAACAGTGTGTGAATTGATTTTTAATGATTTTGTTGACTTTATAGGGTTTAATGGCTGCTGATGAATCGGTTCCCTATGAAGATTTGAAGTGAAGACTTGATTTTAACACATTTTTTTTGAACTTGTTGATCACCAGCAGGGGTGTAATTGAAACCATTTTTTGTATACATTTGAGGATTTTAAGTGTAATTTTGATGAATCATTAAAACGGTGTTGTAATTAACAGATTTGTGTAAACGACAAGGAGATGATATCAGATATTTCAATTCTTATTTGTTTATGGATTTGAATCGGTATAAACCGATGCAAAATCCGGGACCGAACCGATGCAACTCGGATTGGTTTAAAATCGAATCAACAATTGGTTGGCTCGGTGACGGTTTTAGTTTTAGAAACCGATCTATGGTTGGTTTTGGCTTAAACTAAATCGACCGATCGATATGCATCCCTAGTAATTTGGTACCCCTATTAGCAGCAATGCCATCCCTAGTAATTTGGTACCCTATTAGCAGCAATGCCTCTATGGGGTTGTCAAACGTCTTATGGATTCGCTTCACGCTCCAGTACAGAAAACCCACGTGTGACTTCCCACGGAACAAACTAATCAATGTAGATCAAACGTATTTTAATTAGCTGATCCTTTCGTTTTTAGGAAAATGTTATTATCATTTTTTCATTTTAGTCTAAAAATATGTCAATTTGAAAAAATGATAGTAACTTTTTTTCTGAAACGGAGGTAGTATTAACTTTTCTTTTTACCGTTAATTATGAAGTCGAGCAGATTTCCTCCTTCACTCCATATCTTGGCCCACACCTACTTTTTGTATCCCTGTACGGATATTAGTTTCCTTTCATTTGACCCACATTCAACGAGAATGAACAAAACCTTCATCATCCATTAAGAGGCCAACGTTCACTTGATAAACACAAAATTGATTTTAAGGCGAAACATTATGGTGGGTGATTTTGTTTGGCTATGGCTTAATCTAGCCAAGACGCAAATACTATAGGTTATCGCTTGGCTATAATGTGATCAAAACCTTTGGCTTGATTAGAGTAGGGATCAAATGTGATCCCTCTTCTAACCAAGTCAGAGAGACGGATGTTTGGTTTCCGTCAGAAAAATACATTTTACGGAAATCCAGTATCCGTCTCAGAGGTGGGACAAATACCTGGTACCCGTCACATTTCTGACGGATTCTTGGTTTCCGTCTCGTGATTTATTTTTGTTTGACCTTTTTTTGTTCACACCTCCCTCACACCCCATCCATCACCATTAACGACTCTATGTTCTCCACCCTCGGATCCAACGGGTATTTTCAAAAAACTTGAGAGATTTTCTCTATAAATAGCAACATATTTCTCTTTTCAAATCACACCAAATCAATTTCTTATAACTTGATTTCCTACTCAAATCCCCTATAATATCTTATTTTCTCATAAGTTTTTTCTCTTCCATCTCTTTTGTTTACCAAAATATCGTCTGGTAAAATTCTGAGAAAGAAATACTCTTTTGTAGAAGGCATATATCTTGTTACTGTTTATTGTAATAAAAAAAAAGAAGGAACTCAATGTTCTAGCTCTGATTTGTTTTGGGAAAAAGTGTATGAAAATTTTGTAATAGTTTCTGGTGGTAATATTTACAGGCGTACTAGTTCTGGACAACGGAGTAGATTTAGCACTATCAAGGGTGAAGTGAATAGATTTTTTGAATGTTTTGCTAATGTTACCATAAATCATCCGGACATGGATGAAATTAACCGGGTAAGTTAACTATCCTCGCAACAATTGTTTCAATTAGTTTTTGTCTATATCTTTTTTTTTACTAACTTACGCATCATTTACATTAATGCAGGGTGTAATGGCAAGAACGCAATATTACACTGATACCACCAAAACATTCAACCGCGATTTAGAATATCAGATGCTGAAAAACATCGTTATAGAGGATCAAAGTGAAGACGTGAATATGGAAGAAGAAACCGATAGCTATAATTTGCTTTCCCAGCACCTTAATACCCAAAATCTTTTCTCAAGTCAATCCGCTAATCTTTATTCAAGTCAATCCCCTAATGTTTATTCCTATTCTCTCCAAAATCCATCATCAAGCCAAGTTCATCAGACACAATTTACAAATCAATTTCCAACTTCGTTTGGCATCACTTAGGGTATCCCTGTTGCAGATGTAAGTCCAATTAATACCGAGTATTTTATCGGTAAATGCAAGTCAAAGGCTCAAGTTAAAAATGCGGTATCCAATAAAAGGCTCTATCAGACAAGCACGCCCCCCTACACCATCATCACAAGAATCACGAATAGCGAACGAACCTCGTCAACAAGAACAACATTTTTTTTTTGTTGAAAATATGGTATCAACGCAACAACAAATGCTTCTCAACAAAGGATTGGATGAAAGAATCATAATGGAAAAGGATCTCTCAATGTTCCCCCAAATGCAAGATTATACTATGAACAAAAACAACAAGAATTTTTGCAAAGGTTGCAGGCACGTGGAGTTCCTCCACCAACACCACAAAATCAGGGATACTACCCAAACTTCGATCATCAAAATTGACAATTGTTTGTCTAGATTTTGTAGGTATACCTTCTGTAAACCCTCAGGAGACTCAACTCGTCCACTAGGGTCACCTAGGGATTTAAAAGGCTTGTTGCACATGCTAAGTGTAACCGTGATTTCCACGAAAGTGAGTTAGTTTTATTTTTTAAATTGTTGTGGACTTGTCATATAATTGTTGTTTGTAGTTATTAAATCATATCCAACACAACAGTTGTATTTTTTCCCATCTACTGTGAAATTTGCAATAATTTTAATTCAATTTTATCTTATCCATACAGAATTTTAAATTTGTGTACATCTCATTGAAGCCTACAACACAACGGCCCTCCAACGACTATTTTCTAACGACTACTTTTACATCAATTTCTTATAAATTGAACAAGGTATCCAACAAACAATTTACACTGAAATCCGAAAACATATTTTTTTTATCTCTTCTAAAATTGTCTTTGCATCAATTTTTTATCTCTGAAAAATTCTTCATAAGTATGGCTTTGTATTCTATAGAAGAAGATGTAGTTATTTCCAGAGCTTGGGTAATTGTTGCACGTCAACCCGATGTTGTGCAGCACTTCTTTACGAATGATGACTTTTGGGACCAGGTGTACAACAACTATATTGAATCCTTTGTGAATGTCCATCAAAGAACTAAACATGTTATACAAAAAAGGCTTAGTGTCATTAAAACGGCAGTAAGAATATACGCAGATATCCAACAACCATTTTATAGAACGAGAGATCCTCAAATGACAATTGAAATCATTTTAAGTTATATTAATTTGCTTTATAATATTGCAAACCCATTTAACCATTAATTATACTTTGAGCAGAAAGAACTTGGAAGGAGGCGTTACTTTCGAAAAACGGGAAAATCATTCAGGTTTTATGAGTGCTACCTAGTCATCAAGGAGGGATGGACGGAGATTAATCCAGAACTTACACCGCGCGAAGATTAGGGCAGCCGACATACTAGATTTTATGGGTACATCTTCTGTAAACCCTCACGAGACTCAACTCGTCCACTAGGGTCACCTATGGGTTTAAAAGCTTGTTGCACATGCTAAGTATAACCGTGAATCATACGAAAGTGAGTTACGCTTAGAATTAAGATTTTATTAATTTGCTTATACTTTAACAGTATTACATCTATTGTACCACCGGTTAACCAATTTTTAAAGAGTACATAAACTTCAGGACATTCTATTCAAAACTTCATTCATCAGGATTGTAGTGTGCAAGATTGTTCTTCAAGAGTAGATAACATTCATCATACGCAAATGTTATGCCCCTCTCTTCAACATATTCCAAGTCAGGTGACATTTTCTGCAAAATATCAAGTATAAATAAGTTAGTTTATTTTAATGTAAACGAAAGATCGAGTGCTAGGCAATAATGTTTAGATACTCACTCATTCTTCATACGCCATCTTAGGATTTCGTATGTTAACTTCAACCTGAATCACGATAAATATTTTCACCTCCCTGTTGACAATTCTGAATCGATTTTGAAGATCTATCTTTGTTCTACCCTTTGCATTACCCGTTAGTTCAACAAAGGTATCAAATACAGTTACCCAAAAATGATTACGTGGTTGATATGTTAAAGCGTGATCTTCTGTAACAGATATCCAGGCTTGAATAAGAGCAACATCTTCTTCCTTGATGAATCGCTGCATAATTTTTCCATTTAAATTAAAAAAAATGTTTGGACAATTTCATTGGGAAAATGAGATCCTTCTTTATATAAAGAAAAACTATTCGTTAAACAGTAAAATTCAAAAACTATCCGTTAAACATTTGAATTCAAAAACTAATCGTCGCACAGTTGATTTCAAAAACTAACTGTTGCACAGTTGATTTCAAAAACTATCCATTAGTCTAAAACTATTGTAACCGTTAGGTCGTTTGAAGTCTTTAGGTTACATGATCTAAAGAACTAATTAAGATAATAAGGAACATTTTAATCTACCATCGATAACGAACTGGATATGATCCCAAAAAAGGATCCTCACGCACAACATTAGAAGATGATGGTTGTCATGTTTGGTGTACATAGCCATGTTCTTGATAGGTGGTCATGATTTGAGGGATATATTGAGAATCATCTTGAAGACGATACATGGGGTCGTCTTGACTGTTTGGTACAAAAGAACGAGACAATCCCCCTGAATCACGATCAACATTATTTTGGCTATGAGTCCAATCCGGCCCACCTGGTAAGGTCCTTCATACGGTCTGACCATAGGTACATATGGGACGCCTTCAGTGGGATGAAGTCAATTTTTCAAGTCAGTTGTGTAGTGGAGTGAAAAGCGGTTCATAGCAGCAATTTGATGGGCTAGTTCCTTACTATGTCGACACCACATTTCCTGCAAAAACCAAAAAATATTTAAATTTCACCTTTTGGCAAGAAACATCGTTATAGATATATCATTAAAGTATTATACTCACATGAGTACCCCAGTTGATATTATAACTGGGTTTGTTGACATCACTCATGTACTCATCTCCTAACGGTCTGTCCCATGCCACTTTGTTTTCGTTAGCCACTTTGAGGTAGGATTGTTCTAGCTTTGGGAATAAATGATGTTCCTTCGGCACCAACTGTGGTGTGTATATCGCTTGCCTTCGCGCTGGTGGGTCACGGAGATAAGCATTAGGATCTTGTGAAGAATACAAATCTCTGTTTCCTTGATGTTCAATAATCACGGAGTATCTTCCGACCGAGTATCGACTCCAAAACTCGGAGTAATGGGTAATATTGACCTCATCGAACTTTAAGGGATCAAGACTGTTGTTGTTGTACAAGTAGGAGGTTGTAATGTTTGTTGTAATTTTAGGTGGATTTACTGGTACTACCCACGTTCCACGTACTTGTCTGAGATACCGTTCTCCCAAGTACATAGCGAAACTGGAAAAAAAATCATAGAAAACTTTACGACCTTCAGAAATTAGTTTTGCATGTCTCACCTATTCCCTACCACTCCATTGACTTCCCGACCACGGCTCCCATGTTATCGATGAGATAACGAAGTTGTCAATTTGGAGACGAACCATTGAAAGTGAGTGCGTACCTGTATCTCCCTGTCTACCTTTTCCTACCAATTTTTGTCTGCTATCATAAAGACGACCAGCCGTCCATAGATCAAAATCTTCTTCCGGAATATTATGTATCTTTGGATAAAGAGTTCTGAAATACGCCCAAAACCAAGGCTGCATAACCAAAAACATTTAAAAAAAATATTGACCACTAACTAACGTTATACAACACAACATCAAAAAAATTAAGAGTGGGTATGAATATATTTACCAGTAATAGATACCAAAAGAACTCGAGGCCACCAATCTCGTGCCTTACTCCGCTACTCAAACTCCATAACATATGACCATAAACTGCTGAACCCCAATCGTAACTGTTGACTTTATTCAAATCAGCAAATACCCTTAGCCAAGAAATATAGACCATATCGTTCTGGTTTAGGGAACAATACATTACCTATAACCCATATCATGAACCACCTTGCCAGTTGTTCTTGACACACAATGTCGTTATGTTCCCGTTTTCTAGATTCAATAAACGCTTTTATCCCACTATTCCGAATCCCTTTGCGGAAAATAACTTTACCTCTCAAAGCAACAATCGTTCTTCTCCTACCAATTCTTCTCCAACTTCTCCAATGAAAGGAGGCAAATAATCTATCCACTGCGGAATAATGTCACGCATTTCTTTCTTGCTAAGATTTGACAATGTTATGCGGGTTCCTTGGTCAATAGGGATGCCTGATAGTTGTGTGAAGTCCCACGACGTAAAGCCTATCTCAAAACTAGGGAATTGAAGGTGGTATGCCACCACCTTTCGCTAATACCGGAGGTAAGAACCAAGTCGCTAGCTTTTGGATAAGCTATCAAAAAGATTGATCCAAACCCAGAATTATCTGCAATATGTTTGACATGGGGATTATGAGAAATAATGTCATACAAGTCAGTAATATTGCTAGTACTACCCCGATGTCTTCTTACGTTTTCTCTAGCATCTCCCTCTGGGAATTTAAACTTATGATCGTCATTGTGCCGCGACGAAACTAGATGTCTATGTTTCATGATTTTATCAAAAAAATCATCATTATCAACCCTACAACACATATGTATATATATCATCACACTTTAACATATTTGCATCACGTGAATCATCACATAAACCATTGAATTTTAACACATTGTCATCACATATATAAACATCATATTTTAAGGCACCTTAATCAAAAATTAATCATTAAATAACAAGTTAAACATGGATTTCTAGGTACATACATGTCCATATAACATACTATCCATGGAATTTAAACAATCAATCAAACATCAACAATTTCACGATTATAAAAAAACAAAGGACTTAGAACCCTAATGGTAGAGTAACTTACCTTTGATGATTCTGTGGATGGAATTCGAAATTGAAACATGCAATAGAATCACCAACGAGTTTGGAGCAAACCCTTTAAATTTCACGTAAAAAACCGACCTATAACACCTTCAAGATTAAAAAGGGTAAAAATGATTGAGAGGGGAAGAGAATTTTTTTTTTTGAAAGTAGAGAAGAAAATGAAACTGAGTGTTTCTCCGTATAGAAAAACTTATATAATGAATACCTAGTATCCGTCATGTCAAATCAACTAGTTAACTGAGACGAATACTAAATATCCGTCAGGAACTATTCTGACGGTTACCTGACCAAGCCAAAACCAAGCACGATAATGATATTTTTTTTTAGTTTTCCATTGCTTGGCTTTACGAAGCTAAACAAAATCGCTTTGCCTAACAGTTTGACTTTTCCAAAAATCCAGTTAGCTTAGGAAGCAATTCACCAAATGTTGACTCCCGTCACAAGGGAAAAAAGTGAACAGCACCATATAAAAAGCACCCGTGTATACCCAACACCAGGAACACAGTATTCAATAACTGAACTCTGATGATCATGATCAAGAAAGAAAGAAGAAAATAACAACCAAAAGGACGAAACGAGAACTGTTGTCTCTTCTGTATTGTCCTCAATAAATATTCTTCCTCATTTCGAAATTAATAACCCACTTTTTTATTTCCCTTATTTTTTTGGCTTTTTCTTCCACGTTATAATCAAAAATAGTAAAACTCACTTCATCGCTCATTTAGCTTCTGATTAATACTACACATAGCATTCTAATCCCAAATGTCGAGTTAATTAATTCTTAATCAACAGTTAATAAGTACTAACTGAGTATTAGTTTCATTTTTAAGCTAGCAAAAAAGAAATTTCCTGAAAAGGAAAAATGAGAAAGATTCTTTTTTTATTTATAGAGAGATTTTTGGGTTACATTCTATTAAGTTTTACTCTCTCTCTCTTTCTAGGTGTGTGTGCTACTAGTTGAGTGTACCCAGTAATGTGTATGAGAAGAGATTTGTGAGTCGGTTGATTGAGTTTTGGGGATTGAAATTCCAGTTTCATTGTTTAATAATTTTTGTTTTCTTTTTCTTAAATCTTTACTGGGTTTGTGAGATACTGAGAGATTTGAGATTTGGGTTTGCTTGGAGATCTGGGTTTGTTGTTGAGCTTTCTTCATTGAAACAGTAGAAGAAGAAGAAAAAGAAGAAAAAGAAGAAGAAGAATCATGGCAGGTGGTGGTGGAGCTCCAGCACCAAAACAAGATGAGTTACAACCACATCCAGTCAAAGAACAACTTCCCAACATTGCTTACTGCATCACTAGTCCTCCTCCATGGCGTAAGTTCGTAATATTGGGTTTCATAGATTTATGCAGTTTTACTTTTATTTTCATTTTCATTTTTAAGCTAAGAAATGATGATATATTTTATATTTACTGTAAATGTTGTTTTTGATACACATTAACAAGATTTCCTCTTCATTTGGAGCGTACACCACTAAAAGTTATTCTGCTGTTCACATTTTTCTATATTTTTTGCAAGACTTTACTTGTTTTCAGTGTTTTAGAGAGATCCCATGGTGTTTGTTGATTTGATTTGGGTTTATGTGATGCAGCTGAAGCTATCATACTTGGTTTCCAGCACTATATTGTTATGCTTGGGACCACTGTTATCATTCCTACAGCTCTTGTTCCTCAAATGGGAGGAGGAAATGTAAGCTTTGATTTTGAAATAAGTGATGTCTATCACATGTTATTTATTTGATTTTTTTTCTATTTTTCGACAATCATCCTTGTAATCCAAGGAAGTTTTCATTGGTGTTTTCAGGAGGAAAAGGCGAAGGTGATCCAGACCCTATTGTTTGTTGCTGGTTTAAACACTCTCCTTCAAGCCTTGTTTGGAACAAGGTTACCATCTGTGATTGGAGGATCATATACGTTTGTGATGCCTACTATTTCAATAATCTTGGCTGGTCGCTACAGCGACATTGTGGATCCTCGTGAGGTATTTTGATCTTGACCGTTCTCTTTTAATTAATCAGTGATATTTCTTGTCAAATGATTATAATGAATTGTGATGATGCATATGCAGAAATTTGAGAGGATTATGCGTGGCATTCAAGGTGCTCTCATTGTTGCCTCCACTCTTCAGATTGTCTTGGGGTTCAGTGGCCTTTGGCGCAATGTCGGAAGGTACATCTAGGAATCTTGAGTAAATGGACCAAGTTAATTTGAGTGGCGTGGGTTTCTCAAAATATCAGTCCTTCAACAGCCTGTCTGATCAAGGGATTTTAAGTCTTGAGTGAGTTAAAGCCTTTATGTTAATCTGTTGATTTTCTTTAACTTTTCATGTGCTCTCAGGTTCCTAAGTCCACTCTCAGCTGTGCCTTTGGTAGCTTTATCTGGGTTTGGGCTCTACGAGCTTGGTTTCCCTGGTGTAAGTAATTAGATTATCATTTTGCTGTAAATTAGTGTCTAAAATATCTTTTACTTTCCACTACTTTTTTGTCTGAATTGTTTTCTGGTTTAGTTTGATTATACACTCCCAGTATTTGTGTGAGGAGATTATCCTTCTGATAGTGCATTGTTTGTTGGATGTTCAGGTCGCCAAGTGTGTGGAAATTGGACTTCCTCAACTCATCTTATTAGTAGTTTTCTCACAGGTAACATTATCCTATCCATCACCATATTCTAAATTTCAAAAGTTCTCTTGTCAAATCGAATAGTTAATGGGATTGTGGCTTTATCTGAATCGTGGTGTATTTAAGCAGAATGCCAGGTTGACCATTGGTTAAATCAATTGAGACCGCTAATGGGATCACTTTGAAATGATTGTTTGCAGTATCTACCCCATATCATTCACTCAGACAGGAGCATCTTCGACCGATTCGCTGTTATATTTTCGGTGACAATAATATGGGTTTATGCTCACCTTCTTACTGTTGGTGGAGCCTATAAGCATGCAGCTCCAAAGACACAATTGAGTTGCCGTACTGATAGAGCTGGACTTGTGGGTGCTGCTCCCTGGTAAGGGCTTGCCTCTTTCTCTTTCTTATCGCATAGCGTGCTCATTTCTGCAGCTCTCTAGCTTCCTGTAGTTATTGTTTTTGGTAGCCATAGCTTCATGTAATCCTCATATCACTGTTGATTAGGCTGAGATTTCTTACTGAATGCCTCAGTTTGCTGATTTGAACGAGAGATATCTTGTAACTGCAACTTTATAACCTAGCCTACTGCAATCTTTTCTTAACGATACGAGAGCTCATTGAACAGTAAGAAACATAACTGATATGGACAAAGAGGGTTCATATAGATGAGTTGTTCGATTTTGGATCTGTGCAGGATACGGATTCCCTATCCATTTCAATTTGGTGCACCTACATTTAATGCAGGTGAGGCCTTCGCGATGATGGCTGCTTCTTTTGTTGCTCTCGTAGAGGTTAGTTTTGCTCTTTTTATATATGTTTATCATGGATATCGGAATCCAGATGCTCCTAGGTTTGTTTTTAAAGTTCTTCCTCTCTTAATTGGGTATTTAGTACTAGGATAAGGTATACGGAATGTAGAGCTTCATATTCTTATACATATATTTTATGATAAACTGCAGTCCACTGGAACCTACATCGCAGTCTCCAGGTATTCGAGCGCAACTCCTTTGCCACCATCTGTTCTCAGCCGAGGTGTTGGTTGGCAGGTAATGTAACAAAATAACAAGGTTCTTGATTGTAGGATAATCTACATGAGTTCAATTGTCATTACTCTATGCCCTATGCATAAGTCTTGATCACTGCTACACACTTATAGAATACTCCTTAATGAAACCTGTTGTTGTTATGCTTTTGTCCCTTACTGATCGAATACCTAGCTCATGTATCTATTCATTGCTTGTTTTATACTCATTCTGAATAATAGTGTGTCTTGTCTTTCTTCCAGGGAGTTGGCATTTTATTTTCTGGATTGTTTGGTACCGTAACGGGGTCAACTGCATCTGTGTAAGTCTTTTACGATCAAATTTCCCCATCCTTTAGAAGCAACATTTTTTCTATCACTTGTGGTTTGTGATTTTCAGTATTTCTAATAGAGTACTGGGAATGTGCTATTACAGTGAGAATGCTGGTTTGTTAGCTTTGACACGTGTTGGCAGTCGAAGGGTTGTGCAAATATCAGCTGGTTTCATGATATTTTTTTCAATCCTTGGTAATTTTTTCATTTCCATCTATTTTTTTTTTTCATTTCCATTTATCTTTCCTATCCAGCTTTGTTTTGCAGTCCTGGTCATAAAGTTAACCATTGATGGGTTTTACAGGAAAATTCGGAGCTATCTTTGCTTCCATTCCAGCACCAATTATTGCTGGCCTGTATTGCTTGTTCTTTGCCTACGTGGGTATGTATATTGAAGAACCGAGATGCCTTTTACTCCGAATCGTTTGTCATCTTGCTCTCCTAGCACTAAATCTTGTTTTATCTTGTGATGCATAACCAATCAGGTTCATCTGGTCTCAGTTTCCTTCAATTTTGTAACCTCAACAGCTTCAGAACAAAGTTCATATTAGGTTTCTCATTCTTCATGGGTTTATCAGTGCCACAATACTTCAACGAGTACACCGTAATCAATGGTTATGGTCCTGTCCATACTAGATCGAGATGGGTAAACATAAAAGAACCAAATCTTACTCTCTCACACACTCACATAAGCTACTGCCACTTGTCGCTAACTCCATAGTCTCTTCTTAATCGCAGTTCAACGATATGATCAATGTGCTTTTTTCATCGGAGGCATTAGTCGCGGGTTTGTTAGCACTGCTCATGGATTCAACATTGCATAGCAAAGAAAGTAAGAAAGACAGGGGAATGCATTGGTGGAAGAAATTCAGGTCTTTCAGGTCTGACACAAGAAGCGAAGAGTTCTATTCTTTGCCCTTCAATCTCAACAAGTTCTTCCCTTCTGTCTAATTTGCTTCTTGTCTTCCATTCAAAATCGGTGCGATCAAGTTTTACTTCCCTTGGAATGGGGTTATTTTTGAGGGTGCAATACATGCTAATAGAATGAGGCTTTTTTTGAGAGGGCAAATACATGCTTATATGCTTTAGTGTTCCTCATGCTACTATTGTATAAAATTTTAAGTTTCCTTACATTTCTGTAAACCCAAGCAGGAGCTGCAGGACTGATCCCCACTGGACACTGGGCTTACGCATTTTTTAATAGTAATATATATATATACAGTTCTGGGCAATGATAGGGAAGTACGATAAAATTTCATTGCCTTTACCTATTTTGCTTTTTTTTTGAAAATGAACTGAAAGATACTAGTACAGGTACACAATCCACCTAGAATTTAAGGTTCTCAACTGTTTTGATTTGCCTCCGCCCTCTTTTGTCAAAGTTATGGGACTTCTCGTCAGCCAAGTATATGACTATGTAAGTACTAAATTCAGTTATACTTTCCTTTCCAATGATCCATATTATAGGGCGTTTGGTTCGGGTAATTGGGAGTCCAGGAATTGGATTCTAAGGAAATAAGCCCAATTCCTTCCTACCAAACAGCCCATCCAAAGTCAGAATCCAATTCTTAAGGAATTCCATTCCTTTGGATCCTTTCGTTTCTATTCCACCCAAAAGTGAATGAAATTTAATCCAATTCCAAAGGGATATGAAATTATCAACGAAATTATCAAATTATCCTTTTCAAATCAAAAGGGTAATCGTTTCATTTTCATTTTCATAACCGAGAGAAGAGATTGAGTCGACGAAGCAGAGGAAGATCAGATTTCTCTTCTGATCATCTTGAGGATTAGGTACGTATAATATTGCTTGATTTCTTGTTCATCTTGAAGATCAGATTTCGTTTTGATTCTTATTTCTAGGGTTTCCAAATTTGTATCTGCTCATACTCTCTGCTTGATTCTTATTTCTAGGATTTCCAAGTTCGTTTTTCAAATGATCTGGATTCATTATCCGAAGATAGTTCAATTCTTGTATTACATTCTGGGTTTGTTTTTTTTAGAAGATTTGAAGCCCTAATTTTGATTGAATTTTGAATTTTTTTTGAAGGATGAGACTGGCTGGTGAACCACCATCACCTAGGGCAGCTCATGCTGCAGCTGCTGTTGGTACTAAGGTTGTTTTCCAGGTAAATGAAGGAACAAAAAGATGGAAATTTTAGTTGAATTTGATTGAGTCGTGAACCCTTTGTTCTTAATTTTACAAATTTGTTGTGTTTTTGTTAGGGCGGAATAGGTCCTGCTGAGCATTCGTCGGATGATCTTTATGCTTGACTTGACTAATAAATTTAAGTGGCATAGGTGAGAATTGAGGTCAATTCAGTTTTTTGTTTTTTGTCTTTGGTTTTAAAGTTGTGTGTACAATTCTTGGTTGTTTCTCGTGTTCTTTTGAAGTTGTTGTTCAGGATCCTGGTACTGAACTTCGCTATGGACGTGCAATGGACTTAGTTGCTCAAAGATATCTTGTTACTGTTAGCGGCAATGATGGTAAGTCCACTTTGCAATAACTTGCATCTGCATTGGCGTTTGAGTCATGTAGATAATGTTGCTGATCATAATTCAAGTAGACATTATGTTGACCTTTAAGGATTCCTACTTGATTTTGTCTTGGATAGTACAACAACAACTTGTCTAGGTTATTCTCCATGTCCCATGTCTATTGATTTCTATAAATATTAAGTATATTTCCCTACTTTGGTTTCCTTTTCTTTGGTCTATCTAACCTCCTAGGCAATTAGTATGCAAATTAGAATTCCTAATCTTTCCTCATATCAATGTGGCTGTGATCAAAGTTCAGTTTAGCTCTGCATTGGCACTGCCATACTTGGATAATTGAAGAGCAAGATAAAAATATAAACGCCCAATGAAAAATTCACATATAAATTATGAGAAAATAAAATATGTGATAATGTCCATACCTCTACAATCAGTATGCTTTAGAATAAAAGTCTGTTCCAGTTTGACTTAACTAAGCGCATTGTTAAAAAAATAGGTAATGGGGGATCTTTTATGGATATAGTTTAAATATTAGCCTTCTCTCATCTAAATGTTTGATTTTGTTAAGGTACATTTATTTTTTTGATGTGTTTGTATGCTTTAGAGCCCCATCTATATGTAGAAATATCCAGTATGTTTTTATTTAATATTTCCAATCAATTTCACTAGGAGATTTGGTAAAAGCTATCGACTGGAACTAATGCATTCCACCATGAGCAGTGATGGTTAATTTCTCATTTTGTTGGCATATTGCTACTGTTAATGATGACATACATAGGGATATTTTTTCTATGCTCTTGCATAGAATATATTCCTCGTGATCACACATTTAGATTTTTATTTCTAGTTCTTTTGTAGGTAACAAAGTGCTGTCAGATGTTTGGGCTTTTGGATATAGCACAAAAACCATATAGGTGGATGAAACTCAATCCTGAAGGTGATAAACCTTGTGCTCGACCGTAATGTAAATAAGGGAACAATTAGTCTCTTGTTTCTTCACAAGTAGAGAATAGTCTCTTGTTTCGTCCACTTATATAATCTCTACAACTGGGAACTGGTTTCTAAGGGTCCTATAAGAACCTCAGGTTAAGTAGTTCTCGGGAATCAGATTGCATCTTGTAATTGCATGATGCTCTCAGTTTTAAATTAGACCCATTGCGGTTTTGTATTTCATTGTGTTCATTTTCTACCTCGTTTCTAGGTATGCGACAACTAGTGCCTGCTCTAATGGCATGTTTTTGCTTTGCGAAACCTCAGGCACTCTATGATTTGTTCCCCTGAACTTGATGTAGTCATCTTGTACCAATTTATATTCTGTGTACCACATGGTCGCCGTACCAATTTGACACGTGTGGCTTGTGTCTCAAGCCTACTGTGCTTGTATTCTGTTGAATCTAAAATTTTGAAAATATTTGGTGGTGGTATTGTCATGCAGATTATTAAAGTGACTAGAGACATAAAGATTTCATGGGTTTGTAAAGCCTAAAGGAAAAAGATACAAAAAATGACTCTTGCTTACTAATCAATTAAAGACACTCGTGAAGCATCGACTATAACTAAAGAACCATTTGTGGATTTCCATTTTTCGGTCTCTAAACTAGGTTTTTATGGTTTTGGTACATAGATTGTAATCAGAGTAGAATATTTTGTTATAAATTTTAAAGTTGGGTTGTGGTTTTTGTATAATATCCAGTTAAGAAAGATTCTAGAGCCTTATAGTTTGTAAAAAGAGGTATCATAATCGAGAGCTGGAGCCGATCAAAGTCCTTTACTGCTAGAGATGGGGAGTCTGCTGCTGAGTTGTCCGTGTTACCTGAAAGAAAAAGAAAAATAGAGGTCTTATAGAAATGGGTCAAAGAGAATTGGATTAATGGGATGCTGAGGAACTAGTTCCCAGTTGTAGAGAATAGCTTGAAGTGTGGATCAAGAGTATTTTTTTTCCAGGAAGTTGTCGCTGCAGGTAAAGGTGATATTTTTGTACACTTTTCTTCCAGACAGGGGCTTTACTAGCTAAAGCTTCTCTCTTAGTCACATGTCAAGGGTGAGCAAGGGAATTGTGGTTTGATGCACTACTTGCCTTGCGTCATGTTTATTACCTTGATTTTCTCATTATGTTGGTTGTATCGATTTTTTTTTTCTTCTGTCTATGGGAGGTCGTACAACTCTGACCTCATTTAAAACACTGGATGCAGCTCTCCTTGGTGTTAATTTTATGTTCTGTAGACTTGCTTATGCTGTTGCAACCACTGGGTGCATTGTGTGCATGTGCTCTTGAAGGAGGAACCAACCATGAAATTTATTGACTCACGACTAGTGTATTATCATGTGCGACCCCTGTTTAACTGTGTGTACTCTCACGTAATCTAATGCTTATTCAACAAAAATATCTGTTATACACCACTTTTCATTCACAATTAAATCCGTTTTTATGTTGCAATTTGTCGTACTTTAATGAATTTTGTCATGTTTTGTGTTATTATTGGCCCTGCATTGTTCACTGTTTAGATAATGCGACTTGTGGCATTTTGAGCTATTAATCTTGTGCAATTTCAGTTTTAATTCTTAGCGTGGATGTTTAACTGAAACTTGATTGACATCGCATCATATGAGAGTGAGAAATCCAGAATCCTAAGTTAGTCCACAGAGATCTAAAGCCAAGTAACATCTTCCTAGACCATAAAGTGCATATAAGAGTGGCAGATTTTGGGCATGTTAGATTCTTGGAAGTGGACGACAAGGCGCTAAGTGGGGAAACAGGTATTGCGCTGATAATCTTTCCCCCTCTTTAGATATATTCTCTAACTAGTCATAGCATACATTTATCAAACTATGCCAGAAACAAGTCAGGAGTATGTATATGCATATTCCAGATATCTCATAAAACAAAAATTAGAGGCCTCGACTCTGCAAGTGCAGAGTGAGACAAAAAAAAATTCCTCCTGAATCCTACGTCTAAGTTGGAATCTGACCCTAGGTGTGCACACCGTGGTAGAAGGCCTTCTAGTTAGTCAACTGTGAGTCCTAGAATCAAGTTTCGACAACTGGCACATAAATCCAATTCAGTATCCGACTATTTTCTTGCTGGAAGGGGAAGGGACATGTTTACATGGCTCCAGAAAGTAATAAGGTTCGAGTCTTACGACGAGAAGTACGATGTGTACAATTATGGTGTTATCCTCAATGAACTTATCACATGCGAACATCCCTACAAAGAAACTGATTTTGTAACTTGGTCTAGATTAAAAGATTTTACTGACCTAATAACACTTTGTTAGTATTGCCATACTTTTGTAACTCGGTCTAGATTAAGAGATTTTACTGACCTAATAACACTTTGTTAGTATTCCGATACTTGTCCATGTTTTTGTTCATGTTTCTGTCCATGGTTTATTGCTCTCTTGAGTCTCATACAGTGGTTTCAGCTGAAACCTATTTTGTCAACTGGTAATATATATTAATTTCTTAGCTATTATTTCTGAATAGTTCTAGTTAGTTTTTATAATTTGAAATTTAAATGTTGTTTACTGGCTATTTTTGAATTTAAAATTTGAATTTTTGAACAATTTAGTGTAGGTAATAGAATTTCAAAGAATAAGGGTATTTAAGAGATATTAGATATCTGGATTACCATGCAATTCAATTTCTCCCAACCAAACACTATTTTTTTGATTAAGGAATCCATTTCTTGGAATTTAATTCTAGAAATTGGATTACCCCATAATTCAATTTCTAGGCTCCTAATTACCCGAACCAAACGCCCTATTAGCATTGTACTGGTTGCCTCCAACTTCTTCAATTGATGATTACATGATCCTCTTTATTTTGGGAGCTTGAGGGTTCGATCCTCCGTATGCCCAAGGGAACAGGCCCAACTTTGCCTACATCGAGAAAAAGAAAAATAAATAAATAATTCTGATTACTAATCATAGATGTTTGATCATCACCCATTGGCCTCTTTAGAGCAACTGCAGCGGACGATTATACCAAAGAGTAAAGATTAAATTTACTCTTTGGTCGTCCAAAATCAACCGCAACGGACGAGTATATATAGGAATGAGGCGAGTAAAACCACTGTTCCAGAGAAAATTTTCTCCAAATCTTATATATACTCGCACGCTCTTCTAATTGGGCGTTAACAAATGACGTTTCCTTATGAAAGCGTTTTGAAACACGGACGCAGTGGCTGAAAAGCGTTTCATGAGACGCTCACAAAAGAATGCGTATGAAGTAACGCTTCACTAGGAGAACGCTGGCAGAAGAAACGCAAGCCAAATGAGCGTCTGGTTAAAACGTTCTACTGAAATAACGTCCGTATATCATACTTTCTATTAAAAAGACGTCGGATAACAGGCGCTCTCTTAGGAGAGCGCCGGAGCACCAGAAGCTCTCTTAGGAGAGCGCCAGAGCAACAGAAGCTCTCTTAGGAGAGCGCCGGAGAACCAGAAGCTCTCTTAGGAGAGTGCCGGAGCACCAGAAGCTCTCTTAGGAGAGCGCCGGAGCACCAGTCTTATTTATGCTTACACTGGTGGACGTGCTTCATTACGCTTCTTTAGGTGAACGTGAAACTCAGCTCACGCTTTTGTTGTGGACGTTTCAATACTAAGCGCTATTATAAAGGGGCTTCTGGCATTCAGGCGTCTTTTAGGCATAGCGTATATCACTAAACGTCCATTAGTGTGGACGTTAAACATACGTTTGATTAAGGAAGCGTACGAGAATGAAAACACTCATTTATTAGTGCGTCTGGTTCCAGAATATGAAACGCTCACCCAAATGTGCGTCCAACAACATAGTCCCACTAGAGAAACGTCCGTGTCACCTAACGTTCTTTTACAATAGCGTTTTATAACAGACGTCTAATTAAAACGACGTGCGATCATATTTACTCACAAAACCGTTGTGTAAAAAATGAAAACGAGCAAATTTTTTTACTCTTTAATATTTGGTATACTCGTATCGTTGCAGTTTCCCTTAGGAATTTTAGGTATGCTCGTGCATGATGCATGCAAATCACTATTTGGGGTATTTCTTATTTCACCAAGTCTTTATATAATCCCTTGAGCCGGAAGAACCGAAGTAGCTTATACCTAATTAGGATCGGAAAACAAACAAACAAGAGCATCACCCGTTTCACACTTTCAAAATTATTTGTTCACTCTCTCCTGTGCTCAAGAGACGTCTTGACCACGCCGTTTGCCAATCGCTTGTAGTGCGTGCTGTAGCAGTGTTAGTGTCTTCTCTCGCCGTTTTTATACGTAAGAAAGTTATTTTTGCTAAGTGTACAACATGGGAATTTGGTGTTCGGCCCTCTACGTTATTGGCTTTACTCTCGTAATTTGGAGCTTTGAAACTTATAGAAATAAATTTTGAGCCTTTGCCGGGATGGCCACGATAATAAAACTGTGTTTTTATCATCTCTAACCCCTCTCCCCCTCCCCCGATACCCGTATATTAAAGACTCAACATCAGTTAAAAAAAACATTAAACTATTGAATAATACACAAGTTAAAGTACGAGATTATTACTACCATCAGATATTAACTTAGCTATTTTATAATAATACATATAATTTATATAAAGCTTACTAAATCTACAGAAAGATGGGTTTAGTAATAAAACATATGTTTTTTATTTACTGTTTTTCAACGTCATAGTACAAGACATCCGCTATGGGTATTTATAGCATTAGGAAGAAGTGATAACTCATCACTTTACATTGTTAATTACATGATATGCCCATGCAGTGGTGTCAAGTGAATGTTATCGGTGGTGGGCCCATAAATATGGGCATCCATCTTACATTTGTTAACTTATAACACTCCCCCTTGGATGACCATCATTTTAGCAACATTGTCTCGTCTAAAACTGTGCCAGGAAAAATCCAGTAGGGTAAAACTTGGTCAAAGGAAAATGAGTATAACACTGGAAGCTTTAAAACGGTGTTGATCTTCACAATTTTTCTCCCTCCGTCAAAGTTGTGCCAGGAGAACCGCTTATGACAAAAACCTGAGCACTTGAGATTCAGAAATGAGGGTGGCCGCTTCTACGAATTTTCTTCTTTGCCAAAACTGCGTCAGGAAAACCACTTGGAACAAAACCTGAACGCTTCATAATAATGTCGACGTCGATCCTCAAGTTGCCTCGTTAAAAACCTTATCAGAAAAACTACGTGAGACAAAACCTGACCTAAGGAAAAGAGTACAACGGACGTCGCCGGATGATAGTGATGGACATGCATATGCTGCCTCGTTAAAACCTTGACAAGAAAAACCCAACGGGACAAAACCTTGACGAAGGAAAAAGAGTACAACGCGTTTAAGTCCAACGGAGATTCTACGAGTTTACTCCTTATGAAGTAGAGCTTTCTCAAAGTGGTTGGTGGTGCAAACATTATACAACTTTCATAATTGCTTTAATATTCACAGTTTCTGGAGGATTTGCTACCAGATTTTGCACCGACTGTACCACCTATAATGTACACCTCGCATATAGATCCTCCATCTATTGCACACCAAATTTGCCGCTTTAACTTGAGGCATAAGGTGAAAGGCTTTATGTAAACTCATTTTTACCGTAGAATCAATTTTATCCTTTAATAGTATATCCTCCAAAAACAAAGTTAGTACAACAAGATAAATCATGCATTATATTCTTACATGGTATTTCTGGACCATAAAGTAATATGTCTACGCGTGTGACAGATAGATCGATCATTTTCCACTCTAAGGGATCACATTAAAAGTTGTGCTAATTTAGCAGTACACAAAATTATCATGAGTATCAATACTAAATACTCTAGTCTATATAGACAAATTTTATGCTAACATGTTCTCGAACTTCAGGTCGATAAAGTATTTAATTCCAATGAGATCTCGTAATTTAATTCAAGCGTGAATTTTGAACCTATTAAGGGCCTTCTCAAGAAGCCAAAGATGATATCATCAATTCATATCCGGATTTTTACTTTTTCCAAGAACGTAAAACATACAAAATATTGTTCATAAATTTCTCCTCTTCGAAACGGTGATTATGACTAAATTTCAATCCTGACGTAATTCAAAAGGTCAGGTGGCTTCCTGAGTCAGAAACTCCAATCCTTCAGGGATTCAAATATAATCACCAATAGTTAGATGTAATTTGAGTCCTTCAGGGACTACCACGCTAAAGTGCATCAACATTAGGAGAATACATTAGTTTTACAGAACCAATCCCGGGGTCAGCAGGAAACCTTCAAATCGCACTTAAAGGAATATATTACTCTCTTTGCGCTTTATCTAAACCACCAACCTGTAACATTCAGGTTTCACAATTTTACAGTGTGAGTCGGATCCGAACTTTTGCGTATTTTCCGAGAGATTCCAATCTCTTCCTTAGTTTGAGGAGATTAAATTATATGACTACCAATCATGATATTGATGTTCCTCTGCAGAGGGGTACATAACCACCATTGTAAACAATAATCGACAATTATATAGATCCCAAACATTTCTCTAATGCATGCACATTCAATAAAATTTCACAGACTGGTACCAACGCCACTTCAGGGGTATTATCATCTCCTCATCTTTAATAAGGAGCTATAAACTTAGAGAATATGGATCATATTCCGATAATCTCCACGAGAACTATTTGTAGTCTCTCTAAGAGCACTACATATTGTAAAAGTGATTGGATTCTTTTATGAGGCATAAATAAGGCAGTCGTTCACACTTCAAGTGTGTCTTAACTAATGACTTGGTCACTGCAAGATGTATATTTTAACCTGCTGAGAAAACCTCTCATGTATGCATCCTCAAGCAAGTGACATACAACATTTTTCCAAGATCTAGTGTATATATATGCTTAAATCAAGAGTGATCTCCAACACCTCAATTACACCCAATATATTGGTGTGAGAAAAAAAAGAGATGTTTCACGCCAATTCTAGTGGTAGCCAAACTTTCTCTGATCAGGATAAAAGATTAATCATATAACCAATCTAGTTCTCGATATTGCATACTACAACCTTTTTGGTGGTGTCTGTCATCTCCCTGATTTCAAAAGAGAAGCCTTAAGTTTGTCGACATAACATGTGCCATCTTCTGGTGGCAGTTTTTCTCCCCATGGCTAAGGCGGGCAAAACCTTTCAGGTTATCAACATAATTTGCACCAGCCTCTTTGGTGACTTTTCTCCCCCTTATTAAAGTAGGAGAACCTTAAAGGTTATCAACCTCACTCACGCCAAATTCTTGTGGAGGAATGTCATGCCAACTTCTGGTGGCAATTTAGCTTTCCCGATCAAGGCGAAAACATTACCATCTCATTTTTGGAATTTTCTTGTTCCATACTTTTATCCGATTTTCAAGGAGAATTCTGCTTATGATAGTTTTTGGGTATTAATTAAACCACACAATGTGTATCCCAAAAACATCTGCAACCTTGAAAAAGATGAGGCATTTCATGTCGTTCCTATTACGACTTACTTCCTCCCCCTAACGGCGGGAATACAATCTCATCTGTAATAAGACATTACCAGTTAAGGGTTTTAAATATCTTATGATGAAATAAAACCAACAATATATATATATATATATATATATATATATATATATATATATATATAATTAGGTGGCTCCATGGACCAAACACGTAAATACAAAATGGTAAGGTTGCTTTCCAAAATAAGATTGATGGTAAACAGTTGGTCGAGCAATCATCTAAAAAATGCTTACATAAAGAACTCAACTATACCATGTTGAGTACGCACATGTGCTATTTAGTGCTTGACATAATACCAACTTAAGGAAAAACATCAAAAGCCTGTATATTTACCACCGAGATAAATGGACTTAATTGGAAAGTCCAAAAATGGATAGGCAACCACAAGATTTGCACAAACAATTTGGCAAATACAAAATTACGTGTTAATATAAACAAGGGATCATCTAGTAGATGCGTCTATCAATACTAGAAAGTATTGAAATTTGTCGATAGCGCAGGGTGAATAAGCCCTACAAATGCCACCCTAAATCCTCTGTAGGAATGTTGGTGATTCAGTGAGTTACCAAAATGCTTTCTGTTAATGCTAGCTTGTTTAACAACCAAATGTCACAGGGAACAAATAATACAACTTACACCCTTATCCAGCAGAAGCTTCAGGTTCTGTAAAGGATGTTCATGAGAATTTTGTATCGTTCTACCCATCTTGGTAGAACCTAGGTGTCCAAGTTAACCATGCCTAAGCATGAATAACTCAAGGTCATTAAACTTCTGGCTAATGACATCATGAGAATTGACTGTTCAAATTCTCATATGGCACACCCCACAAGAGAGAGATTTTAAGCTTTTTTACAACGTGCTTTTAGTACATAACATATGAAGTAATAAAAACTTCATAAAAATGCTCATTTTTCATTCCAAGGTGGTAGTTACGCCAAATATTTTCAAAAATCAACAGATTCTTCTGGAATCCGGAATAATATAAGGTGTCAACAGTTATAACTTTTACACCACCAGAATGACACACACTCTTCCGGAGCCGTCTATTATATTATTTGAATCCAAAGTAGTATTTCACATTTCTCTTAAACCTCTTTAAGGTTATAAAATTATTATTGGTTCGAAAAATTATGATTGTTGTTCGGTTGGCTATGAGACAAATATCTCTATCACCTATTTAATGCTGGATAGATTACTTATGGAATCCATATCCTTTGGCACAAATATACGAGAGAAAATAATAATAAAGCTATTATAAAAAGCATTTAGTAATCATGGGCTACTTCGGGAACCCCAAATTTTATGGTTTATTCCTGGAAACCAATTATTTCCATAGACCACTTATGGAGTCTATTTTTGTGGATTACTGCTGGAACCCATAATATTTAGATTACCACAGGAAACCACAATTTCTATGTTGGACCGCTTCTGGCGTCAACAAATCCATGGATTGCTTCTGGAATCCATTATTTACAACCAAATGATTTAAGATCAAACTAAAATGAGGGGTACAGAAAAAAAAACACATACATATGGTACCAACACAATATCAACAAAATCTCCATTTTCGTCACCTTTAGGATCGATGAAATATCAATTTACAAATGTGCACATGAACATATTTTTCATGGAAAAAAATTGGTTCAATATCAGTAACAAGTTACTTCAGGAACCACTGACATAGACTGGATAGCAGTTCGTTACAGGTCACTTCTGGGATCAATCATCTAGAAAACTGTGCATTTTGAGTACACATGATGCCACATAATATTCCAGCTTATGGTGGAATGGTTTCTAATTTTTCGGAGATTATTAGAGCCGAGAAAAATCAAATTTACGCCATCCTTCAGGGACGCGACAATTTCTCGTTTTACCGGTATTAAAACCGTCAATACCATAACAAAGAAATAAAAAAGCGAAATTATTATTAAAATTCACGGAGTCGCAATTCTCACCTTCCCTGTACTTACCAAGAAATACATAGTAACACATATATAGAGCTCATATATATATGCGCCTTAATTAGTACAAGGTTCAATTAACGGTATAAATTGAAACCATAATCTGTTATGATATTCTGATCAAAACAAAAATAATACTGGTAAGTACATGGCTATAACCATATTTAATGAAAATAAAGTAGGAAAAGTTAGAGAAGAAAGAAAATAATCTCCGCCGATTATCGATGCTGTTTTCCACCAATTTATCAAAAGAATCAACCGTAATAGTAGTTTAACCATCGCGGGCTTTTCGTGCTGATAACGTATTAAATAATACATAAGTTAAAGTACGAGATTATTACTACCATCGGACACTAACTTAGTTATTTTATAATAATACACATAATTTATATAGAGCTTATTAAAGCTACAGAAAGAAAGATGAGTTTAGAAATGATATTTCTTATTTACTATTTCTTAACGTCATAGTACAAGGCACCTGCGATGGGTATTTATAGCATTAAGAAGAAGTGATAACTTGACATACCCATACAATGGTGTCAAGTGAATGTTATCGGTGGTGGGCCTATAAATATGGGCATCCATCTTACATCTGTTAACTTATAACATAAACATTGTTTTTATCTTTTTATAGGAAAAAATAGCCAAGAATAAACTCTGACCTCAAAGGTATAATATTTCTTTCCAGAGAACTAGGACTGGCGTCATCCGACCGAGTATGGTTTACTAAATTTCATGTCCGTAAATGATTAAATGACATACATAAATTTGTAGCTTTCCAGTTAAAACCTCTTAACTAATAGGTATATTTGATGTAGTTTTAAAAGTGGTAAATAAGGTGATCGTTTCTCGAACTTGTAAATGTAATGATTTTAGAAAAGAATGATTTTAATTAACTCTAGAAAATTCCAGGAGTATGAAAAAGACTAAATAACCTAAAGATGATTTTTGAATAATTTTAAAAGGACCAGGAATCAGGAATCAGGTAATTCTAACAACCTATGTGATTAATCAGATAATTCATTTTAAATTAATTGAAGCGCAAGTAATTGCCAAAATTGGTTTCGTTATGCTAACAAACAGAGGTAAATCACAAGCATGGACTATCAAAATTAATTAACCAAGCATAATCCATCAAGCAAAAACACAACTGTTGAAAGAAAACCGTTTTCACTATTTAAAACTATGCAATTCTAATAACAAAAGAATTATAAATAATTATTAGAAAATAATTAAATCACATAAAATTGAGAAAATTACCTTATCCATCATCCCAGTAAATAGACTTAGCTCATGGTGGAGAAAACTTGCTCAAAAAACCTCTTCATTGCTCAAAATATCGATTACAAAGTTGAATAATAGTGTAACAGCTGATTTGATACGCGTATATGCGTTACAGAAGAAGGTT
>JAJJMC010016059.1:3177236-3199257 GCA_023531435.1 Papaver californicum
CCGCTACTACAAGATTTATAGATAAGGTCGATGTAATGGAAGATGCTGGTTGTTTTTGTAATAATGGGAAGGATGCCAAAATCATATTTCCAAATGAACATGTAGATTTGTTGATGGTGATTTTTTGACAAGGAAGAAAATCGTTATATTGCTTTTGCCCTGCTACAGAAGCATGAAATAAATATGTATAAATTTCTGACCCGACATCAGAAATATGGATTCGTACTTCTGTCTTACATTCCATAAGAGAATTAAGAATGCGTATTCATATCATTGCTACATTAGCCCCGTAGCTCTTTTATATATATATGTATGCGCCCGTAAAATTTTAGGGCTTTACCTGGCTAAACCCTCGTTATTTCATGTGCGTCCATGCAAACTATCTGCATTAATTTGAACACACTGATTATAAAAAATTACGAACATTCGGAATGGATGTCATGCCACTTTTGAATAAAATCGTAAATTAGATGCATACCATCAAAATGCAGAGTCGCATCGAATATCATCTCAAGTCGCAAACTTCCACGGCTGAATTCCTTGAATATGTGCTGTATGCACTGCATAAAAGCCAAGCATAATGCCAACATTAAATCTCATGCGACTGAGAAGCCTTAAGTAGTCCATGGCTATGGCCACGATATCAACAAGTGCGAACGCTAGCAGCGCATAGGAAATGCCACCGATACCAGCGAGCCCCAGCCCTATCCATTCTCTTAGTACTAACCTATACGCTAACGCAAGCGACCAACAATTAACACCAGTGTTTTCAGCAGCGCTAGCGCTAGCTCCCCTTTCTCACCTTTCCTTTGTACGTGTCAATGCTTCTGCTGTGCCATTCTCGCTTGCTCGTGTCGCGCCATTCCTTGCCTGCTCTTGCCAGCGTCATCCTTCGCTGCTAGCGCCATCACCTAGGCCATAACCACGATACTAGCATGTGCTAGCAACACTCACACGCGTCAATGTTGCTAGCACAAATTGCATGTTGCAAACATGCCATTGCTATGCTGAGTTGGCATGAAACTTATTGGTAGCATTATCTTACGACAAACTCCCAAATTACTCGCGTTATTTGAGTCCATGACTCCATAACTCCTACAAGAAATCAAAACATGTTACATGAGAGGATTCTTCATGTGGTATTGGTCTGGTGGTTTATAGCAACATGCGGCGTGGCAACAACCCATGATGGGAAAGAAATAAGTAGTGGTGACGGTTACGACAGTTGAAGAGATGGTGGAGTAATGGTTTAGAAGTTTCCAAAAACTTCATAAACATGACAGGCGTGGCTATAAATAGGCTACCTAGTCAATCTCCACAATCTCCATCTCTCCACCTCTTCACTACCTCCATTACTTATGAGGAAAACAGTGTGTATTCCCAATTACTATAAATAGGCTGCCTAGTCTATTCAGAAAAACAAAACAAGCTTATCATTCTCACAAGCTCTGTTATTCTTCATAGTCCAACATCTCTATGCATAATTCATCACCACTGGTTTCCTCAACTTTCTCTGCTTCCCTCTCCTAAGATCAACTTATCTTCTCTTCTTATGACCGAAGCATAACGTAACGGATACTTTCGTAGTTTAGGCTTGTCCTCTACGATTTTGATCTCCGAACCTAAAGAAAGTACCACAACGGTGCATTTGTTTTGACTAGAAGCATTTTTTAGGTACTAACAGTTGGCGACCAGAGTGGAAGATCAATCTTTTGGTCATGAATCTAATTCTTCAACTATCTGAAAATCAATTCTTCAACCGTCTAAAAATAAAGTGAATCTTTTGTCTGGTTCATAGACTAATAATACAGGTATAATTTATACATGTAAACCGCCTAAATTGTATTTGTTATTATTTATAATTGTACTAATTCTAGTGTTTTAATGTTTTTATAGGTTATACCGGTAAAATACTAGTTGTAAAGTAAACATGGCAAAATGAATAAATTTTGGAGACTAATTAGCTTGATCGGTTTAAAGAGCCCTTAATGGACAAAGAGAGTGAATGGGAGATATTTGTTCTGGGTGGTGAAGTAAACGTACTGAAAGTGTGATTCGGGGAGTTGGCTGATCGGTGATGTGGACGGTCAGAGTTGGTCAGTGATGCTTTGGCTGTGAAGGTGGTGAAATTGGATTGGACTTGGCAGAAAATTAATCAAGTTTTGAAAACAAAGCTGGACGCAAACGAGAAAATGAATAGAAAAGAGAGTGATCACGTAGGTCTAGCCAACAGAGGGAGTTCGGTCTTGGTTCACAAAGTGGGACAAACGGAAAAGAGAGTGGTTTTGTTGTTGGCTGTTAACTGGTAAGAATTGGAGGCGTGATTGGTAAGGTGACGTGGCAAAGGGACAAGGTTAGGCGTCAGTTGAGTGGCTGATCTTGGTAGAAGTCTGGACAAAAACAAAATGAGCCCGATATAAAAGAGAGGCAGGTGGAGGGTTCCGTCGAGGCAAAGAGAAGTGGTGGGGCAGAGAGAAAGGTGGAGTATAAAAAAAAAGTGGGAAAGAAATAGAAGGGAGTTGAGTGGTTTTTGGGTTTTCTGGGTTGTTGAGGCGGAGATTAGGATTGGCGGCTGTGAGGGGGAGATAAAATCTGACGGAGATAGAAAGCAGGTGGTGGCGTTGGACTGTAAGGGAGGAGTTGATGGCTGGAAAGAAAAGATTAGACAGACAAGGAAAACGAGATAAAAAAGTGAAAGGATTTTATCTTTTATTTTCTATTTTTATTATTTTTTTTAATGAATTTTAAAAAATCTATTCTTATGTGATGTTGATTTATGTGACTAGGGTTTTAGGTAGAAACTAATTTTAATTATGTATTGATCATGTGAATTCCATATTAACGTTTTCGTATGATTCAATGATTAGTAATTTCATTTCATATAACTTGTTATCTAATTGTTGATGTAATTTTTTTGATTGTTTATGCTTTTCAATTGATATATCGTGCTTGGGTCAAATTCTTTGACGGTGTATGCTTTAGGATTGATAAATAATGCTTTAGAATTGCTACATTAGAAGCGAAGGAGATTGCATCGGTGAAACTAAACATTTAGGATTTTATTGAAATATTTTCCAAGATATGAGGTTGATTCCAATATTTGTCTCAAGTATTATAGAAAATACTTTTGGAGATTGTGTGAATTTTGCATGATTAAATTGGTGGAAACCAAATTCCCTAGTTACTGATTCTGTCACTGTTTAATTTTAGTTTAGTTTAGTTCATTTTATTATTTCATTTTCACTCTAAGAAAATCCAAAAATATTGTTTTTGATTAGTCGATTAGGAATATTGACTGCAATATTTTCCCGCCCCTTATGGGTTCGACCCATACTTGCCGCTGTCTACTAGTTAGATGTCGTGTGGTTGTGGTTATTATATATAGGTGTTTCCTAACTCTATCAACTAACATCAATTCAGGTCCAACAATCAATTGTAATTTTCGTAACGTCAGTGGTGGTATATCGGAAACCATTCCTCAAAACACCACCACTAGCAACACTGACGCTCCTCTTTTAAGTAGTGCTACTGCAAATGCCATGAATAGTCAAGCACCACCAAGTCTCTCAGATCTGATGAAGCGACAAGAAACCCTTGGTGAAACACAAGCAGACAACTACAAAATACTCACTCCTCTCAAGACTCGGATAAAGCAACCACCTCTAAAGCAACACAAGTATCATATAGAGCAAGCCAGAAACGCCTCCAACTTTATTGCTGATGTTAACGCCTTCAGGGCCCACGTCTAAAGATATAAAGGAGAAGTTCGTCTAGCTCGTGATTTGGTACTAGGAAATAGTCAACAACAAAATTTCAACACTGGTGGAGTTCTGAAAGGCCGCTGCAAAAGTCGCAAAAAGAAAGGCTTATCTCTATTCCACCAACACCAATTTCTCGGTCTAATTGAGATCCTGAGAATCCTACACTAAATGGGCATCTCTCTTCTCCTTTCTTGTCGCATAAGGAGATAGGGGTCATCACCTTTCTCAAGCCGTCACCAGATAAATCCAACCAACGTTCCCAATGCTACCGGCGTCAGCGCATCCAGAATTGACATTTGATGCGATGACGAGATCCAAACTTCGTCATTCATAAGGGTCTAGAAAGACCACTTCCACTACCATTTTATGGCCAGGAGTGTCTGCTACCACTTCATCAACGACAACCATGTAGATCCAGACTACGACAGGGTTCTTGGACGTTGGTAAATCCACATAAACAAGGCAAGGATCGACGCATCTCTGGAAAAATCGTCACTAAGGGACCCACCTGTAGGCGCTAACAAGCCAGCGAACCCTAAATATTGCTCACCTCCATAACATCACCAAACAACGGATCTGAACACTAAACAATTGCATAGTGGAGAGATGATGCCGTATGCCCGTGGATTTTTCCTACAAGTAAACCTTGTTCAAAAACTCTCTTTACAACCAATTGTCCACGTCTCATCAAGGCTTGGGGACTTGACCTGAGTATCAACCTACCGTGCCTTGGCGATGCGGATGTGAAGCTGATCCTTTTCAAAATTTTGTCAAATGGATAGGGGTCGTCCCTACTGAGATTGTTAAAACCAATAACCCAATCATCCTTAAAATGTGTCATCAGCCTGAGATACTGAAACCAAATCCTTTCCAAATCGGAGAGACTAGTGCCTCTTCTGGAGAAAAGCCACATCAGATCATTAAAACTATATTAGGTGGATACTACAAACTCGTCAATACTGATAAGCGAACAGGGGTAATCGTACATGGCAAGTGGATTAAAGATGTCAATGATTAAACACTTCACCACCCCTGACAAAGTTGTTAAGGCTTAAACACTTTACCACCCGTAGCAATATTTCTCTGTTTATTTACGCAACATTTGTAATTCCTCCAAAATATTTGCAGTACCTTGTATTCATACTTAGAATATCAATTTATTTAATTGAACAAAGTATTATTTCTCTCTCTAGAAAATCCTTGCAAATTGGGGAGAGGTGAAGATATAGTGTCTTTGGAGAGTGGGGGATTTCGTCAAGGTTATGAATCTTTGATTAATCGTCTCCTTTGTGTTGGAGAAGTTCTTGATAGTGAGGGGAGATCGGGTAAACATTCAGTCCTCGAGTGTTGTTCACATGATTCTTCGGATGCAACTGTTGAAGATGATGTTCCAAGTGGTGTCATTCCGTAGGGTGCCAATGCGATAAAAATTGCACCAATTGAGTATCTGGGGGCTGGAGTTGACTTTGACTTCAAGTTTGATAGGATTCGACTCTTGGAGGAAGTTGTGACGGATAAGATTGGTGTTGGAGGGCTTCGTCGATATACGAGATCCCTTCGGGAAAACTTGAAGGAAATAGACGCGTCTCCTGGCTTATAAGCGGTTTACCAAGGCTAGAGACGATGTTGAAAGACTATTCCGGAAGTTGAGACTTGCAACAGAAATCCTTGCACAGGTGGAGAGAGCATATGCTGATGGCGTTGAATCATTCTTCAACGATATTTTTTTAAGTAGTAGGTTTTGAGTTTGTTCATTTACTCCGCTTCTCCACATTTCATTGAACCCTTAAACCTTGAGTTGAGCCAAATGTTTCCCGAAGTCTGAAACATCCCAGAATGATGACTGCAAGTTTATTTAAAAGGCAGCATTTTTGAAAGTATTCAGAAAAAATTCTGATTTCAGGAAAACTTATCTGGTTTAAACTATCATTAGCTACATATAACTGCATATGCTAGTTGGTTTTGTTAGAGAGTGGTCCTTGCAACAACTTCAGTAGGATCTGAGCCCTGGGAAAAATTGTCAGAGAGGAGATTGGCCACCTCAACTAGATTCATTCAAAAAGAAGACATGACTGCAGAAAGGCGAAACAATCCAAAGGATATTAGTTAAACCCATGAATCAACTATTCAACTTGATACCCCCAGAATAATTGCAACATAACTTGTTTGTTGTTTGTCACTTTTTGTATGTGTATGTTATCATGTACTAAAGCTTGGTATTTTTGTACTTTTATTTAGCATATGTCATCTTCATCTTGGTATTTTGGTACACACAAAAATCATTCTCTTATGCTAAAAAAACAGGGGGATTCAGGTAAATGCTAGACTTAATTTCACATCACAAAAATACTACTAGAAAAATAAGACATATGTATCTCATTTCAATTACCCAAATTCTTGACTGCATGATCTCACTGTTAGCTTACAAATACAAGGTGTGGTTTAGACATCTTAGTTATCTTTCTTATGTAGTAGTATTTCTTATGTCTAGCATGGAATTCAGTTTCCTAGTTGTTAGTGGTGCTCTTATCCACACAGTGATTTCAGTTTGATAAGTTGGTAAGAGAAAATGATATGCTCCAGTTGGGTACACTGAAAGTCATTATAATTTGCACCACCAAATACCTCCTACTCTTACAATTTTTAATGCTTCTGAAGTTTCTGTTGGTACTGAAGATTATGTTGTTACCATTGAAGATTACTCTCTTTTTGTTGTTCCTATTACTGAGTGGACAAAACTTTAATTCTTTAATCAGTGGTAATACTATTGGTGTATGGTTATACAATGGACATCTCAAGTACCAACCGGTGATGCTACCAAAATTTGTTCTGCCTGCTACTGCTGCTTACTGCTGCAACATTTGTTCTATCTTGCTATGTGCTCCTGTATCTTTTTCTACTAAGTGTGTTTGCAAGAACTCTGTAAGGAAGTGTTGAATAAGCCACCATATTAGCCGTTGCAGCTTCAGCTATTATTGGCTTTCTTATTTCTTCTTGTCATTTGTTCCCTTCTTGGAGTGTAGATGAGGTACTTCGTTTGTTGCTGCTAGGTGCTCACATTCTCTATATCATAGTCTTGCTTTGCACCAAGGTTCTGATGCTTATTCATACTTCTTTGTTGTCCACCATTAGTACACAACTACACTCTACTCAAACTGCTCTCTTATGATTTGGTATATATGGATGAGTTTACTGACTGTCTTCTCATGGTCTGCAACTACATCACCAACCACCTCTACTACTGCTACTGCCTACACCCACTGCAACTACTACACCAATCTGTCTTGAATCAATGCATCAACAACTTTAAGTGATGGATAACCTAGTATTCTCTTTCTCTTTTTGGTTACGGCTTGACATTAAGTTTCAGGTGTTTGTTTCTCTACTTGAAGGACTGTCAGCTATAATTGCTAGTGTGCTAGTCTGCTATAACTTTTTCTCTTTTATGTGACCTGCCTGCTGCACCTTGAACTCTTATACCTGCTCTCTATGCCATGCGTGTATGTGTAATTGTGTGTCCGTGTGAGTAAAAGTGTATGCAATCTCAAGTTGACTTAGCCCCCTTGAGCTTGAGGGATGATAATAGCATGACTGTGTCCGTGTGAGTGAAAGTGTATGAGTAAAATGTAACTGTGCAAACAACATGTGAGAGTGACGGTGCCTGTTACAACAGTTGAGTATATAAACTCGACTAAACTTTCTGTAATCAATTAATCTTCTTCTATCAATCAAATTCATTCAAACCGTCTCAGTAAAATGTAGATATCCTAAATCTATCAAATGATACTACTACTAATAATAATAGTTGTATAAAGTACCCTAAAATTATTCTTTTTACGGACATGTATGGAAATTTTTCCACTGATCACATGATCAAGTTCAATAATTTCAAGAATTTTAGTCAGGACAGAATTATGATGTTTCTCACACTACAAAAATACGCGTGAGTTAGGCCATACTAAATTCAAACTCGGGTCGAACTTGATATGAGACCAACAATCAACCCGTTCATTCATTATATAGTGGGACCATACTCTAATAAATGCTTGATGACATGGCCGAATAAGATGTAAGATTCAGACTTCAGAAAATATTCAGTCGTACAATATCATTGGCTCTGTTGCTGATGAGAATAATCTTCTGAGTTGTACTCTATTGATACCTAGTGCTAATACTATATGCATCTTCAAATTTGATAAATTAGTGATAATTATTTCTATTTAATGGATTGATTGATGATCTTAACTAGGACTGCACATCGGGTGGGTCGGGTCGGGTTTAGCCTCACCCGCACCCGACCCGCCAGTTAACGGGTAATTTGATTTTTCACCCGCACCCAACCCGCCGTAGGACGGGTCGAGTCGGGTCTAACCCGACTTTACGGCGGGTCGGGTGCGGGTGACCATGGGTCACCCGTCCAGGCAGGCTTAGTCTGAAGTGAACTAACAAGCTATTTCAATTTTCACGGCTACTCTTTTGAGGCATTTCACCGAACAGTTTGTGAGCATGTCTGTTGGTGATTCACGCATGAGTTATTGGTAGTTTAAACATTGATTCTCCTTCCCGGCAATGTGATTTAAAATTTCAAAACAAACCCACACAAAATTAACCATTCACCAACAGATTCCATCTATCATTCAATTCATCCAATCACTCACGGCAACACATCAAACCAACTCAATCATGGCAGTGAACTTCTTCACTTCTTTGTTTCCTCTTCACAGGCTCTTGTCTGCAGCAATTTCTCTTCTTGAAATCTCGGTTGAAAACCCATCAGCAGCAGCAAATCTCGGCCAAACTGAAAAATTCTTGTCTTCCCTGTTTAATGCAACAACCATACTAAACATCACCATCCACCTTAATCTTCTTCTAACTATTGCTGGTTGTCAATTCACTCTTCATAACTCAATTCTTCTTAGCTTCATTCTCAGATTCCCTGCCTTCTAGAACCAGCAACAGTCAGCGAAACCCATTCTCCATATCTCACAGCGAAACCATCATCTTCCTTGAATTCATCTATCTGATCTCAGGTGACGGCACAACATCAATTACACATTCTCTCCATTCAACTGCATCAAGCTCCCTATTTTGTTCTCTAATTCCTCTCAACAAACCCATCTTCTATTTTGTTCTACTCGGTTTGACAGCGTGAATCCATGGCAGCCACAGATCTGCTCACTATCAAACCCATTCAACCAACACAACAACGACCACTACCTTCTCATCTCAGGTTCGAAAACTTATCCTCCACAGACCACCTCTTACTCGAACACACTACCCATCCTCACTGCTATCAAGAACTCCAAATACCCAACATGCATCAGTTCATTCTTCTTCTCGCTACTTGAAAATCCATCTTCTCTATTTTTTTCTCTCAGAATTCTTCTTATTTCCTTCTCCGAAACAGCATCACTGCATCTTCGAACTCAATCAAAACCCATGGCTCTGTCTGCGTGAAACTTGGTTGCAGTGAGAGTAAATAGAAGCCTGGATTATAGATGTGCTCGAGTGCTTTACTTGAAACCCTAAATTTTCAATTCTTTTCAAATCAAATCTTTTAATCAGTATAACCATCTTCTTCTATATAATGTGTACTTAATTCCCATCTTTAACTACTCAATTCCATCATTAATCATCTCAACAGAAACCCTAACTTATTTCTCTTTCAATTCATTGTTTCTTCCACTTCTTCTTGCTTAATCCATATCAACAACATCTTCACTAACACCTTCTGAACCTTTCCTTTCATCACTCACAAATCCCTCATTTCAACTCTCAATCTTCCTCACAGATGAATAACAGGGAAAGAGAGACGGAGAAGATGGAGAAGAAAACGAGAGGAAATAAAAAGTGTTTACCCTCATTTCTCTCACTCAGAAAATAAAGAGTTTTATGACGGGTGGGCGGGTCCGGTCGGATGGGAGGAGCTATCACCCACACCCGACCCGCCAGAAGACGGGTTAAAAAAAATCACCCGCACCCGACCCGTTCATCGTCGGGCCGGGTGTGGGTCGGGTAAAATTGATCGGGTACGGGTCGGGTTGGCGGGTTTATGCAGCCCTAATCTTAACGGATCAGCCAATTCACTGAGAATAATTTATCAAAATAGCTAATTGACCATAAATCTAAATACAATGAAAAAAAAATCCAAAAATGAAGTTGGAGTAATTGAGAATAATAGGTAATGAACTCTTACCTAATTAGGCTTGAATTAAATAGCTAACGATCTTTATTTTGTGCTGTTGTTCTGGATCCTTAACTATATATGTGATAGATTGGAGTAGTCATGAAAATCTTCTATCTCTCTATCTAATGAATCTTCTGACTTGTGAATAAGTATACTATTATAGATCGGGATGAAGAAAGAGAGATTAGAGAGAGATATGGAGCAGGAGCAGTTATCAAAGCTTAATGCTAAAATCAAAGTTGGATTTGTTTGACTCAAAGCAATAGATAATATCGGTCATAATTAAAAAAAAAAATATCTTCCATTAATTTTCCTATACTTTGTTTTGTCCATGTGACCAAATTCAAGATGAGTATTCAAAAGAACAATAAAAATGGAAGAATTGAGGTGACGGTTGAACCTATATTTGTGACAGCTGCCCACATGTTATTGCTCTATGGCTAAGGAGCCGATGTGGGCTTATTTCACTAATGAGCTTAATTGGGTTTTCACCAATCTTAAGTTCCTGACACATTTGGAACAATTTAGACACGTGAGAACGGGCGAGAAACGATAGATAGTACCCTCTTGCACGGATTCTTTCTTCCTCTTTCCGACGCTTCACCTTAAAGGAGTGGTTGACGCCAAAACTTCCATTCCTTAGTTGCTTGCGTGGTCCGTCAAACCAGAACTTTTTTTCATGGAAGACGTTAAATGGTTCAACTCGAGACACCAGGCTTGTGGATATAATTATCTACATACAATATCTAAAGGGATTAAAAGGGCATAAGCCCAAATCAATGTAATAATACACTTTTTTGGTTGAATAGTGATTGGATTTGTATTCCTGAGTCTAGAAGACAAATAAAATTTGATGTTTTGTTTAAATCCAAAAATCCTTTAAGGTATTTTTTTAATATCCTGGTAGGTTTTTTTCTCAAATACTTTTCTATCAATTTACTGATATTTCTTCCCTTTTTCTCTTTTTCGGATACCTCTATACAACCTTTGACAATCCTTTAGACAATTAGATTATTGAAGGTGATAATTGAAATAGTAAGATTCAGATTAAATGTTGTTCAGGTGGAATCCTTTGTTGATTGATTTAATGTATCCCGTTAGTATCAAATGGTAAAATAAATTAGTTATGAAACTGGGTTAGAAAAACAATTAAGGTATACAACTTTGATAACACTCAGAAACCACTGCAGTAGGACGTTCTTCCTTTAAAGGCCAAAATTCGTGGGATTCTTAAACAAGTAAACCCTTGTTGTTTAATGTGTAATAATTTTCTTCCAGAAACAGTTGCTCATTTATTTGTTGAATGCCCATTTGCGAAAGCTGTGTGGTTTGGGTTAAATGTTTTATGTACAGATGTTAACAAAGGTTTTTTAAACTGAATGAAAGTTGGTTTGAGAAGACTTGGGTAGATCTGAATAGAGTTTTCAGTATTATATGTTGGCATATATGGAAATATAGAAATGCAGTAATTTTTGACAACATCAAGCCTAATCTAAAAGATTGTATCAAGCAGATTAATCAATCTCTCAAAGATTGGAAGATTGAAGAGAGAATAATCAACCATATTAAAAATCCAAGGAGAGTACAACCTCTTCAGATAGTTGAATGAAATCATAAAAAATACACAAAAAATATGCATGTGGATGTTTTTTTTATCGGTAATTCATGGGAATATGGTATATGTATTATACTATGGATGAATAATTGTATTGATGATATAAAATTATTTTCAGGTTACAGCACAAGTGCAGAATGTGGAGAAGCTCTCACAGTGAAATAAGTTTTGGAATGGGCGACAAAGCTACAGTTCCAAGATTTACAAATTCAGAGTGATTGTAAAAATATAAGGTTTTTTTTTATAGTAAACCTTCGAATTGTGATCGGAGAATAATATCTATACTTTCAAATATGTTTTTTTTTTTTGATAAATATAGAAGGATGTAAGGTAGAATACGTAAATAGAAAGTATAATAGTAAAGTTGATAAATTAGCTAAATGGACTAGTAAAAAAAAAAATACTTTTTGTAATAGATGGTATGTTCTTGATGGTTTGAAATGTAATATATTAAAATACATTGTAAAGGAATGGGTCATTGATATGTATATTTTCTGAAGTTTAATATATTTTATTTTTATTAAAAAATAAAAATAAACCATTCCAGTCTAAATATATACAATGTCTTTTTTTAATCTAGCTTAATGGTGAAAAAAAACCCTTAAAACTCCCAACTTTTATTACAAAAAGGAGAAGTTTAACATATTGATTATCAAGATAAGATGATTTAGATATACAAAGAATTGAAACCAGAGATCATTAGAATAATATTCATGGTGAAACAATCAAATTTTGGGTTAATAGTTTACCTCCCTTCGAATACCAAATCCCTTTAAAAAGAATATCTTGGATGGCCAAATCGATGTATTACCAAACCACGCTCCTACTGTCACAGCTGTAAATATAGATATTTTGAGACTACGCCTTAATGACCACTGGTTAAAAAGACTAAATGTGAACAAAAACTAATACATTTCTAGTATAGGTATTTGTAGGGTCGAATCGAAATAAAGGTCTAAAACTTATTTTACTTTGGTTGGGTTGGATATGATTTTAAGTTGCTGGTAATGGTCGATTAGAAGTATAAAAAGGAAAAGAGAAACTGAGAACATGATTCAACCTAGCCGGTAATGGCATGACCCAAAAAAATAAGAACAAAATAGCATCGCAGTGTTCTATTGTGGATGAGAGATATCTAGTGAATTAGGAATGTATGTAATGCAATAAGTTGTAAAATAATAGGTTTTGGACAAATTGCACTGGAGTGCATAATGCATATTCTTACAAAAAAACAAGTTTTGAACAGGTTGAACTAGAGTGCATAATGTATAATACATATTCTTAGAGGAAATAGGTTTTGGCCAGGTTGCACCGGAGTTTATAATGCATATTCTTATAGGAAATAAGTTTTAGTCAGGTTGTACCAGAACGCATAATGCATATTCTAATAGGAAATAGGTTTTAGACAGGTTGCACTAGAGTACATAATGCATATTATGACAAGAAAATAAGTTTTGTCGAGCATAATGCATATAATCTGACGAGAAAATAGGTTTGGTCAGGTTACACCGGAGTTCATAATGCTTATTCTGATAAGAAATTTGTTTTGGCCATGTTGCACCTAAATGCATAATGCGTTATGGTCTTGTTTTAAATAATACTACCTCCGTTTCAGCAAAAGTGTTACTATCACTTTTGCTGAAACAGAGGGAGTAATTTTTTTTTGAATTGAATACCAACAATGGGCTATGTTTTGTAGATCATCTTAGACCCATTCCAAAAATATAAGTTTCGGAAATATTCGAATTATATTTTGGAAGTTATGATTTTTTCGCGATAAATTTTAAATTGGAGAGAGAAAAAAATAAAAGAAAAAAATAAATAAAAATGAAGGGAAAAACTGTTTAAAACTTCAGGTGTCTATTTGACCCAACCCAATGTTTTACTCGTCCTTTACAATCGGATTATATGGATTTTTGGGCATATAGCCCATTTTCTAAATATACTTTGTCTAAAATACCGGTAATTTACCCATTTTACTCTTTGAATAACACCGGAATATTACGGAGGGATCGTCTGTATGACCCTTATAAAAATTCTTAGTCTCTAAGTTGGGGGTTGAACCCGATTTAGTTTTCGTTTCAATATTCTTCTCTATTTAGCTCATATTGTGTTACACTTTGGTGTATGTTGTCTAGATTATAACAACTACAAGACTATGGAACTTGATCCCTCCTACAATTCTCTAGAGCTTTTGGAAAAGGGTGAAATTCTAGAATTTTCAACAATGAAACTCATCTTGTTCCTCAATTGATTCACAACATCAAGTATACCATCGGCCCTGGATTTTGAAGAGTTTTAGCGATGTCTTCTTTCAAGTGATCTTGAAGTGGAAAGGATTTTATTTCTAGCCTCCTTGATTTATTTTGCCTATCTTTTAGTTAACACTGGTATCATTTTTTTTTCTTTTTCTTATCATTCCACATTGGGTGGTATTATTTTTGTACCTTTTTTTTTATCAAAGCATTTTTTTTATCGACCCAAAAAAAAATTGTTACATTACTTTAACCAACAATTATAGTATTTGGAAATCATACTTAAATACAATATCACATCCTTATTCTCTTAAATTCCGTCATACTATATACCTGGATTTGATTATTATTTCTACAATCCTACCGTAATTATAATTTTAAACCTTCACTCAACTTAAATAGTACCAACAAGTTGCTCACACCACTGCCACCAAAAATAACAACCTTTACACCTCTATAATCTCCACTTCCACTAACTACAATACTGCGCACTTCTTCATGATTTTTTCATCAATCCCATACCACTTTATTCCCTCTAGTAAATGTTAAATTTGAAGTCAGATAGATGCCTCCAAAACTTAGAAGGTTCAATCAAAATAAAAACAACATCCTACTTCCATAATTCTTTCACCATATTAGTTTCCAGCTTCATCCAATTCTTGGGTGCTTTGAGGGCGTTTTATATTTTGATCTCACATGAATCTTCATTCTTCACATTTATTAAATTTATTAGTTTTCTAATTTTTGACAATACGTCTGTTTATTCAATACACTATTAACTTCAATGGCCAGAGTTAGAAATAAGTGAGTTGATGATTTAGTTAATTTTCATATTCCTTGTAATCATTATACGATTGCATAAAACCTGAGAAATTAAATTGTTATCCTTTAGCTGTATTTCCATTATTTGTTCTAGTTTTCATTTGAGGTTGAATGTATACCTGATGGAATACATAAATAAAATATTCTTTATAATATTTTTGTTATGTATGTAAGTTAATTGACTTGATCTTCCTCAAGATCATTCGTGATGTATATGTTTTCAAATAGATGTTTCATAATCCAAGTATCATATTTTCTTTTGTTAACATCCAAACACTAGTTGTTGGTTACAAATTTATGTTTCCGGAGGCCCAGTTACAGCGGTTAGCCTGTTGGATCGAAGGTTTCTTTTGGTTTGAGTCTTTCCTTTTTGACTTACTTCAAGGATTGGAAGTAATGGGTGCATATTTAAAACCTTGAGAAGGCATGCCAAAAACATTTGAAATATCTTGGCGAGGAGCATTTACACGGTGTAAACCAAAATGAGGTAGGATTTTCGAGGCGTTCATTTGGTTAGGATTCGTAAATGTGAATGGAATTTTGGGTTATAGGTTAGGAGTTGTAAGCGAAGAGTGGTTGTTGTTTGAATGATGTTCTTGAATCATTTCATGACTACCAAAATCCATTGACATATCTATAGATCAACCTGCAAAGACAAAATAAATCAAATATCAGCAACAACAAAAAAGACCACATACTATAACTAATGTTGTTAACACTGTTGTCCCTAGTTCTGATGGTAACATTGGTAAGGAATTGGAGGTGGAGCCTAATCAAGGTGATGTTGTTGTTCCATCTAGTAATTTAGATGCTTTAATTGACTCAGCATTTCATGAGGATGCAACAAAACTCATTAACCAAGCAGTTGATGACATAGTAAACGAGAAAAATGATGACCTTGTTACCGTACACACCGTAAATTTGGAAAAAAATATAAGTATGCACATGGTAAACTTAGATGAGGAAAAATTAATAGAGAATGGTGTAAGTACTACGCCTCCAGCTAGTAATGTTGTTAACACTGTGAGTTCCTACTCTTTGAAAGAAACTCGGAGCAGATTTATCTGAAGAGGAAGGTAAAATTTATTCACAAAGAGCAAGAAACAGATAATGGATCTCCTCTCAGAATTTAACATGGTTGCTAGCACAAATACTAACAGATTTGGCAGGCTATCTACGTATGCAGATGATAATGAGTATGATGACTATCCAATATTTTTATCATCGCCAATATTCAACAACATGGTGGTAGAAGATACTCCCTCTCCCCCATAGGATGGTTTTCAACCTGTTTTGCGTGGTGCAAAAAAAGAAAAATACTAAACCACATCAAGGAATTTACTTGAAATCTCATAATTTTTTTTCAGATGAATCGCTTTATACAATCTGGTGGATGTAATATTTCCTTTTTCAATCCTTTTTCTTTTCTGTTTTTCTCTTTAGGAAGTTCTGGCTTTATGTCCCTTTCCTGTTTATGTTTTTATTTTCTTTTATTAAAAAAATATCGGGGTAAAAAAAAATTAAGTGTAGAGACTTAATCTGAAGCAACAAAAGCATGTTCCAAAGCAAGTAATGAAATTTCACAAATCTGCACCCATTTGATTGAGATTGCCAAGTCATGCTTGAATGCAAATAGTAACCATATAAGATTGACAATGAAATTTATGCATAAAAGCCTAAGTAGTTCACTAACAACTCTATTCATAAAACTGTTTAATAGATAAAACTTTTCTTATGAAAAGCATGCATCCAGACAAAGATGAGGATATGTATACTTCCATCTTGTATGTGAACAAGACTTGATGATTCTCCCACCACATAATTAAGAAAAATTAACCAACTACGAATCAATTAATTCGTAAATAAACTGATTTTTTTCTTAATCTTTATTAATATACGATCCAATCGACGTGTGGTTTAGTAGGGATGATGAGCCCTAGACCAACAATCATTTCTAGTCATTGCAAACCGAATCTTAGTAAAAATATTAATCACTTATAGTTTAAAAATATAATGGGCTTATAACAAAAAAAAATCAATCGAAACGTGAATAAAATAAAAATAAATAAAAACAAATCGTGTATACCTCAAAGAAGACTTTACTCAGGTAATCATTCTATAAAAAGAATTCATTTTTTTTTGGTGTTTTACTCCTGTAAATCCCTAACCTTTCGACCATATATTTTAGGTTAAGAATTTAAACGAGAATTTGTTTTTAAACTGTTTATAATGACGTTATAATTCTAACTTTAGTTTTCAAATTTAGTTTTTATTTTTAAAATTTTAAATATTAATAAAATAATTCAATATGAAAATTTAATAACTATAATCATATACTAATGGTTTATAACCAAAAAAAGTTTTATTTTTAAAATATATTAACATTCTCATTTTTTTAAGGTTTAAATACGACCCTATATATGATTTTTTGTCATCTTTTACTAGAGATACTCTAAATCGTTAAAGTTGCACAATTATTCTTTTCTTAAAATAGAAGTACACAGAGTGCACCTGCTTATATGCACCCCGTTTGGGGTTGGTACTGGAAACTTGGATCGTCAAATCCCTCGGTATACAATCTCGGTAATTATAAATATTTTACTATAAAAATTAAGGATGCACAGGAACCGAAGGATCGAACCGGAACCGAATCGAAACCGAACCAAAACGGAGGAGCTCGGGACGGGTACAAGTACACGGGTAGAGAACCGACCATAGGAAGATACTGATACTCAGTTCTACCTAGGAACCGACCGGAACCGAACCGAGTGTATCGAATTATTTTAGTCGTTGATTAAATGTTTGAATTTTAATCCCAGTCGTCTGAGTTAGGTTACTCGATCGAGTTGAAGACATTTCGTATGTGTACTCGTTAGTGGAAGCCGAGAAAGAAATGGGTTTTGTCCAAAAGATGGGTTACTGCCATACACATGGAAGAAAGACTCCGGTTGCATTTGAGACTCGAAATCAAAGAAAAGATTAAAAAGATATTTAAAGACGAGATGTTATCTGCTGTAGAAAAATTGATTTTGCTCAAGTATATGTTTTTGTGTCATTGATGATTGAAGAAGTTTCTAGTAAGATTGGGTTCTAGTTGTCGAATCAGAGATGGATTTTTGAAGAAAATAAGATCACCGGGAAACAGCTACAAGAACTGATGGTTTTGGAGACCGAGAGAATGAATATGGAGAGACAAAAAATCAATAAAGAGTTGATGGGTTTCGATGGAATTTGGGATTGATGCAGGTCTTCGGTTGATTAGGGTGTGAATTAGAAATCAGATGAAGAGAGGTCGCTGCTGCCGTGATTGAAGTGGGTTATTGAATTGAATGAACGAGATGACTGCTACTGTTGGTTTTATTGCTCAATTGGATATTATTGAGATTGAAATGAGTTACGGAAAATGGGTTGGCAGAGAATGAATGTGAATGTGTGAATGATTGCAGGGAAAGAGATGAAGTTGATGCTGCAAACACCAACAATTGTTGCCTGAATTCATAGCCAGTCACGCACAAGAATTGTTCGATGAAATGCCATAAACAAGTTATACGTGAGTGAATTTACCAAAAAAAAAAAACAGGTACAGGACCGGAACCGAACCAAGAAGACGGGTAGGGTTCTAGAACCGAACCGAGAGTATAAGATACAGGATACAGGTACACGGGTAGAGAACCGACCATAGGGAGGTACAGGTACTCGTTTATGCCAATAACCTAGCCGAACCGACCTTTGTGCACCCCTAATAAAAATCATATTCTTGTACACTTGTAGCGGTAGATCTTGAAAAAATAAAAACTATTTACACGGTAAAGGTGAAATGTTAGTTAGGTGGATAAGTTGATGGCATAAATTTGGACGACCTAAAAACCCTTGTTTAATTGGGGGTTGGGAAAATTAAATGTGGACAATAAATTTTATTCTCATTTATGAGAGGTGGATAAGAGGTGTCTAAATACAGTATAAAGACTAGATTGTCTAAATCTATAAGATTGTGACACACATCATCCTATTTATATATTTATTTTAATTTATTATTATTTTAAAATTTTAAAATTTTTTAATAACATTTTTTGATAATTTTTATATATATATATATATATATATATATATTTTACCTTTTTTATTTTATTTTTCATAAGTTTTTCTTTTTACAATGGTCATGGTTATGGCGACTCCTTTAAATTCTGAGTGAAATAAGTAGAAAAAAATAGAATTGCTATGATCTTAAAGTCCAACCATAACGACTCTTATCAATTAATGAAAAAAAAAGTCTTCATGTTTCAAATTATCGTTCATGACGACTTTTCAAGATCTTGAATTGCCGTCAAGTTTGATATTCAGTACCTTGATGACTTTTCAAGTTCTTGAATATTCTTCATGTTCAATATTCAGTATTGTGATGACTTTTGATGTTGTTCTTCATTATTTATTGCATCATGAGAAGTCGTCATGGTCAAAATTTTAAATCATGACGACTCTACTTGAAAATTTGGGAGGCTAGTGTGTGTTGTTATGGTCTTAAATAATCATAACGATTCTTACCAATTGGACTTGTACAATTTTCCATTACAGTCGTTCTCGTTTTAAATTTTAACAATGACGACTCTTTTAAAATTTAAAACATAAATTGATCATAAAAAATTGTCACTGTTTAGTTTATTTACCAAGACACTTTTTTGGTACAAATTTATAAATCATGACGGCTTTTCATGAAAATATTTAATATTATTGACTTAATAAAAAGTCACCATGGTCGTAGTTCAGTCCAGAAACTAGAGCTGTATGCATTATATAGACAAAAAGTAACCGGCCGGGATCATTCAATACAACGATACAAGGAAAATCCATAGAAATACCCCTTTATAAAAAAAAAAGATACTATATTTCTTTATCGCATTGGAAAAGACTCTGCTTATACTATGGATTTTTCCTTTTCAATGGATTATCTCGGAGCAAGGGTGCATTTATATTGCATTCCGTTGGTAATAACAGAAAAATTCTGTTCATAGGAACAAAAAGAAACAAATCTACTCTATACCCAATTTTTTATATAAATTTGGATAAGATATTTTTTAAATTCAAAATAAATAATCCTTAATTAAATAAAATTAATCCTAATTAAGAAATGATAATTTTTATTGTTACGAAAACTTATAGGTTAAAAGGTTTTTGAATTTATTTCCAAATGATCCAATTTTATCTTATTTGGCAGTTCTATTTAATTTGACCTCCGATTAAGCCAAGCTAAAAACAACGACTCACACGTGGATATACCAACTTTGCTTTTGTCAGCACCAACAGCAAGACAAAGATAGTGTCGTTATCAAAAGATGGTGCGCAATATATCACCTACAGGCTACAGCGTACATTAGTAAAAATTGCCTTGGCGGAAGAAACAGAGTCACTAATTTACGCTTTGCTTTCTTTGTTTCTTTTTGTGTTTATCACTAACAGAGAAAAGAGAGACCATTATTTGAGTGAGTTCTTAAGAGAGAGACAATGATCACAAAATTTCAGAAAATCTTAATTCTAACAATTATTTTCTTAGTATAGAGTCTGATTCGACTGACAGATACTCAGAAGAATATTATTGAAAAATAAAATGAATTCAAGTTCTGTAAATACAGTTCAGAATGGAAGTTTTCTCAAGTTTTTGGTGAAAGAACTCCTGGAGAAGAAGTTCAAGATGGTCAGCATCTCTTAATTTTGTTTCTTTCATGAAAATTACAGTCTTGTTTAAGTTGAATTTTTTAATTAATTTTAACTGATCTGTTTCATTTCCTTAAAAGGCCCTTACTGAATTCGTTGGTTTTGTTATTCTGAAGTTGTTTGATTAACTTTTGTTATAATTTGGATACTAACTGAGAAATGGATAGCGGGTCCTGAATGAATTTTTCAGTTGATGTTATATCAACAATTGATTTTGAGAAGAAAGGAGATTATCTTGCTACTGGTGATAAAGGTGGTCGTGTTGTCATCTTCGAAAGGACTGATAGGTTAGACGTAAGCTCTTATATACTTAATCTCACCCTTTTCTTTTTCATTGTAAAATTGTTTCTTGAAGTAGAATTTGTTTGAATTATGATTAGTCTCGTACTCGGAGAGAGTTGTAATTCTTGGATCATGGTTTCTTAAAGCAGCAACCCGATTACCGATATAAGACCGAGTTTCAAAGTCATGAGCCGGAGGTATGTATATGACATTATGCAATAAATGTGTTTTGTGGAATGTTGAAGAGGTGCTCCACTCTTTAAATTAGAACTGACCTCAAGTATGAGAATCAGTCCCCTGGCCAACTGACACATCCCCTGTTAGTTGTGTGTTTCACTCTGTTTGGCTTTTCGGTTTAATTCGGAATTTATGTCATGTATGGTTGTAGTTGGGTTATTTGAAGAGTTTGGAAATTGAAGAGAAGATAAACAAAGTAAGATGGTGAACCACGTCAAACGGTTCATTGTTTCTTCTTTCGACAAATGACAAAACAATTAAGATGTGGATGGTAATACTGTGTTGAACTCCAGAGTGGTTTCATTTGAGAAGAGTGTTTTGAAGCGTGGTTTTGAAGTTGTTGTTGTGGTATCGGAACAGGTGAAAGAGCGAAAAGTAAAGAAAGTGAAAGAGATGGATCAAAATCCGTCGTTATGTTTGGAAAACGTGATACTTGCGGAGAAGAGCTTTGCAGTGGAACAACATGAAGCATCTGTTTCTAATGGCTATCATTTGGAATGGACTGATAAAGTCCAAACAAAGACATCCCCGACTTCTCAGGAAAGTGTCCACAAGGTATGTTTTTGTGGGTTATGGAGAAAAATGCCCATACTCGTAATTTACAATTTGGTAACAACGAATTTCTAATTATGACGGAATTTTTGTGTAACAAGTTTGGAGAGACTTCACCTGCAAGATGCCGAAGGGTGTATAATCACGCTCATGATTGCAATTTAAACTCTATCTCAACTGGTAAGTCTTCTGTTCCCATCAACTACACATATTCCCTTCAGATCAAATTCAAGTTATTGCCTGCAGGATTCAGTGTAGACAAATTAAAATATCAGACACGATTTCCTTTTGAGGTTCATATAGTAGCGACCAAAATATATTGCCATTTAATTCGATCAAATTCAAGGATTGTCCAAAATTCTAAATAATTCCATGCAGTTCCATCAACGGTGATTTATGTTAACCAAGCAATTAGTTCAACACTAATGGCTACATATCTCTTTTCCAGTGATGGGTGATAAACACATTTTAGTGTCTGAATTGCACCTTAATTTCTAGTGAGTTAGTATTCGATTTTGTATCTATTACGTGTTTTTATGCTTTTGTAGGTACATTAGAAGAATAAAGATTTGTGGAAAAATTGGCTCAAAAAGTGTTCAAG
>JAJJMC010016059.1:3209257-3288341 GCA_023531435.1 Papaver californicum
AGTTCGAGAATCGAACCTTTATTTACCACTTTCTAAACTACATCAATGGGGAAACCTGTATTTCTGCTGACGACTTGAGAATAAATTTGTGGAATCTGGAGATAAGTGATCCGTGTTTCAACATCATTGACATGAAGACATCCAATATGGAAGACCTCACAGGTATCTTAACTGCAATGTTGGAATCTAGTGTTCTTCCTCTCTTTTTTGGTATCCATCCTATTTCAGTGGTCATGGTAAAAACTTTATATGCCACTATTCGTGCACCCCATTTGTGCATTGTGATCAGAAGTCAAAACGATATTAATATTGGAAGTAAGTCTAAAGAGATTGGAATATTTGACATCGTTGAAATCACAAGTTCTGACACAAAGTCTTGGTGGCATCATCAGACTACCCTTTGTTTCATCCTTTATTATAACTATATCCTGACAGTGTGCTAACTTTCGTCCAGAGGTGATAACATCAGCCGAGTTTCATCAAGTTCACTGTAACATCTTAGCATATAGCAACTCGAGAGGTTTTATTTGACTCGTTGACATGAGGCAATCGGCGTTATGTGATCAAAACGCGAGAATGTAAGATACTAGATATGTATCTTCTTTCATGGTTCTGTGAGTGGCAGTCATGTAGTGAATATTACCACCTCCGTCCCAGCAAAAGAGATACTATCACTTTTTCATTTTCGCCTAATTGTTTGTTTTTTTGGCCTTATGACTACTGGACATTTAGTGCAGAACAGAGTGCTTCTGGCTTTTGAATTGGTTCTTTTTCTATGCAGATTACAAGACAGTGAAGCTCATGGATCAAAAACGTTTTTCACCGAAATACTCGCTTCCATTTCTGATATAAAGTTTGCGAGTGATGGAAGACACATCTTAAGTCGTGATTACATGGATCTAAAGGTCTTATTGTTGTGCTGAGAATGAATTTATGTACTTTATGGTCAGCAAAATAGTTTTTTCTTATTATGGCATGTAGAATGAAACCTTTCTATTTCTCTGTGCATGTAAGATGCTAAGAAAACTGCTTCCACTTTAATTGTAGCTCTGGGACTTGCGTATGGAAGCATCTCCTGTTGTGGTTTTTAAAATTCATGACTATCTACGCCCTAAGGTAACACTCCCTGCTAGTTTTACATTTATAAAAGGATCATGTTTAATGATGTTAACTGGGCAGTTGATAAAACAAAGATCATGGAGGTGGCGTGAATGTATTCTTCATTGGCAGTCTTTATTGGAGTATAATTCAACTGGTTATGAGATCCTTCAGCCTTCGTTTAATTTGCCTGTTATCTGTCACTTTCTTGCATACAATGAGGTATGAGCTATCACCTAAAGTCAACCTTAGCTCAGTCGGAAGAGTAGAGCACTGGTCCTTTAGGTTACTGATTTGTTTCTAGCAGGTCGATGTACCATATTCTGTGTTGGATAAGTACCTTCCTGTAACAGAGAAACACAAATAACAGAGAACTTGAAGATGATTAAGGGAGGGTTAGAATGAAGCAGTACACACACTCAAGCACATAGAGGTGAAGTCGCCTGTTCAACAGACTGCCCTTAACTCAATATTTGCCAGGTACACCTTCAGGAAGATGCTGCTATACGCTTTCAGTGACAAACTTGAATTCAGGATAAAATCACCTGATACCAACCCAGCTAGCAAAGCTCGTTGGCCCGTTGTGAACTTAACAGAATATGTATGAAAATGAAAGTAAATTCTAGTGCGCAAATCAAAGCAGGAAGAGGGGAAAAGTCGTCAGGAAAGTGGCTGCGACTGGGGTAAACGAAAACCTTAGCATTGTTGTTCTTTTATAGGAGAAATAATCTTTTGAGTTTTAAAACGGTGAAAAATTTAATTTGAAATATTAAATCCCCATTAAAACAAAACGTTAAGATTTTTAATTAAAACAAATATTTATGATTTTATTTTTCATTTAATTTAAAACGGTAAAATATTTATTTAAAATAAAGAAACGTTTTCTCATTGATGGGTACATGTGTGCACTCGCAGGCACACGCCAGGCACACGCCAGGCACACGCCAAGCACGCGCCAAGCACACATCAAACTCACGCCAATGGTCGCACCAAGGCTCACGCCAAGGCTCGCACCAATGGTCACACCAAGGCTCGCACCAATGGTCACACCAAGGCTCGCACCAACGGTCACACCAATGGTCACACCAAGGATCGCACCAAGGATCGCACCAAGGGTCGCACCAAGGATCGCACCAAGGATCGCGCCAAGGCTCACGCCAAAAACACGCGCTTGGTTTGCCCAATGTGAGATAACCAAAGGTTTCTCATTCACTAAGAAGTGAAAATGGATGGCTATAATTCCATCCAAGTTTGGACTAGTGATCCTAGCACCCATCAAGCTAATTATCGTAATAAAATTAATTTAAGTAATAAACTCTTAATTTTAGTAATAACCATTTTTATTTCCCAACAATCCCCCACATGAATGACGAAACCGAAAAATCGGAAAATCGAAATAACGAGAAATACCTCTTAAGCAATAGGTGACCATTTGAAATTGAACCTTTTCTTAGTGAGAAGCACCGGAACTACTTGATGGTCAGTGAACGTGATGTCTTGAACTGCCATCGTTTAGTGTAATTCTTCAATAACTCCTTACGCGAGATATGCAAGATCTCGTAAGCGCTGATGCGTCGAAAAACCGACTTTGTTTTACCGCAAGCGCACATTGTCGAAAGATGTAGACAAGAGCAAATACGGTTCGTTCCCACGAGGAGTTTGGATTAAAATATTTTTTTAGGTTTTTTTATAAAGAATTAAATTAACTAGTGAATTAAAACTATTTAATAAAGTTGGAAAACAATAAGAGGAAAACGTTAAGGTTCCGGGAATCCGTTGTAGATTAGGGTTTAATTGCGTTCGTGATAAAGGGTCTCGATTTTACTCATGTAAAATAGCAAATCTAGATACTAATACACGGAAGATTTTTTGTTTATGAATCGAAGAAAGAATTTTCAAAAAGAACATGTATAATTCTTCAGGGGGTGCATGTGGGTATATGAATCTGTATCTTGAACTTGATTGTGTTAGTTATCTTGAATCCTTCTACTAATCAAACAATGAACTATACGTGGCATAGAACATGAAAAATCATCGAGACGGTAAAACCTTGAGAAAAAGATAAATTAATGATATTTAGTTCATATAATTGAAAACCCTAGTTTTGAAACACAAATAAAACCATCTCTACAAGTTCATCCTTTCTCCCTAACAAGGGAATTATCCCAACATGGCTTTCTCAAAAGCCATAAAAATTAATTAAGAAAATAAACAAACTAACCTTTGTTCGTCTGTATGTCGGAAGCTTAAATCCCAGCGTCAAAAGTACTCTGCTCCCTCGTTTTTGTCCCGGGAGGTTTCTGTATACGTGAGAGGTTATATACCTCCGGATATCTTAGTGAGAGGGGTATACGGCTCTATTTATAGAGGTTGGGTAACCACTATTTTTAGAATCCTAACTGGTTTAAGAAATACACACCACCGATCACTATTCCGTGTATAGCACGGTTATATTATTTCTAACTCTCTTCTTCCGATTCTTTCTAAACAAGAAAACAACTCCCGGTTGTACACATCTTTGCTTCCAAGAACCACCATCATCACTTGAGCCGCACGCCTCTCATTCTTCTCGAGTTCTCAAAACTCAACTTCGACTCCAACCAACTACTCGAGCTCTTACCACCAGCAAAACTTGAGTCCAACTAGCTTCCATTAACACCAGCTTCTCTACCAACAGCATCGAAGCCAGAGCAGCAACATCTCAATTAACTCCAGCATTTCCTCACTTCCAAGCTCATCGCTGCCTCTTGTTCGTGTTTCAGTTTTGATCACTTTGAGCTTTGCCATTATTCTTTGTCAACAGCAAGTCCATGAATATCATCCATTCTTGATCCATCGAATACTCCATCTTTTTTTCGACTTCCTAGCAGAAGCATCTCACCACATCACAGACAAGAGCCTCCAGCAGTAATTCACAGTAATTCACACAAAATCTAGAAAATAAGTATAAGGAAATAATATTTAAAATGTATGAATTATGCACTTATCAAGCGCCTGACACCTTTCAGCTCATCCTCTTCATGCTCGACGTTTCCAGAGCACTTCCCCCATATGAGGGTTCCAAGCATACCATCATCACATCCAGAAGGGTAAAACAAGCTTATGAGCAAAATGGTAAGGATAAGACATAATTTCATTCAGTCAATACTCACGGAAACGCCCCAGTTACGACTCTACAGCCCATGCACCAACGCGGGCTCCAACTTCAATTCAAGTTCTTGCTCCAGCCTTGGCGTGACAAAGACAATAGCAACAATAGGAGATATCAACCTTCCTGGCTTCCCTTGTCTGATCAGACCCTAGAGGCACAGACTCATGGCGATACTATCAAATCATCCCTCGTCCATTAGCAAGCCAAAATAGCTATACATGGGTACTGAAGGCTCTTCAATTTTAGAGATTTAATTATGGCTGCACAGGAACCGACCGGAACCGACGGAACCGAATTGAACCGAGAATATAGGGTACAAGGTACAGGTACATGGGTAGAGAACCGACCATAGGGAGGTACATGTACTCGGTTCTACCTAGGAACCGACCGGAACCGAACCGAGTGTACCTCCCATTTTGTTATTTCTGTTTTCTATTTCAATGTGCTTGAATTTTTCTGAATTATTCATCATCATTTAGTTATAATACAGATGTCTGTTTGGCCATTTTCCTTTGTGAGCCAGGTTCCAAGGACTAGTTCTTCCCAACAATTCATATTACATTTTTGTACCATTTTATTTAGTATATTATTTGTCACTGTCAAGTGTCATTGACATTTTAAGTTTCATCAATTAGTCTCTTATGTTATGAGATGGATTTCACAGATATCCTATTGTAGTCGGAGAGAATAGCCTACTAGAATTGGACATGGTCACAACTACTTATATTGTTAATGGATGGAAACAGTCTCATTCGATATCTAAGATACTCGGAACATGTTTGTGTGAGATTCTTATATTCTCAGACATTAATTTTCCAAATTATTAACTGCTAACACCAATAAGCATCTTCCAGACATATATTGCAAAGGGGTAGTGCATGAAAATATGAGAAATTATCTCTTCACCGCTACTACAAGATTTATAGATAAGGTCGATGTAATGGAAGATGCTGGTTGTTTTTGTAATAGTGGGAAGGATGCCAAAATCATATTTCCAAATGAACATGTAGATTTGTTGATGGTGATTTTTTGACAAGGAAGAAAATCGTTATATTGCTTTTGCCCTGCTACAGAAGCATGAAATAAATATGTATAAATTTCTGACCCGACATCAGAAATATGGATTCGTACTTCTGTCTTACATTCCGTAAGAGAATTAAGAATGCGTATTCATATCATTGCTACATTAGCCCCGTAGCTCTTTTATATATATATGTATGCGCCCGTAAAATTTTAGGGCTTTACCTGGCTAAACCCTCGTTATTTCATGTGCGTCCATGCAAACTATCTGCATTAATTTGAACACACTGATTATAAAAAATTACGAACATTCGGAATGGATGTAATGCCACTTTTGAATAAAATCATTAATTAGATGCATACCATCAAAATGCAGAGTCGCATCGAACATCATCTCAAGTCGCAAACTTCCACGGCTGAATTCCTTGAATATGTTCTGTATGCACTACATAAAAGCCAAGCATAATGCCAACATTAAATCTCATGCGACTGAGAAGCCTTAAGTAGTCCATGGCTATGGCCACGATATCAACAAGTTCGAACGCTAGCAGCGCATAGGAAATGCCAACGATACCGGTGAGCCCCAGCCCTATCCATGCTCTTAGTACTAACCCATACGCTAACGCCAGGGACCAACAATTAACACCAGTGTTTCCAGCAGCGCTAGCGCTAGCTCCCCTTTCTCACCTTTCCCTTGTACGTGTCAATGCTTCTACTGCGCCATTCTCGCTTGCTCGTGTCGCGCCATTCCTTTCCTGCTCGTGCCAGCGTCATCCTTCGCTGCTAGCGCCATCACCTAGGCCATAACAATGATACTAGCATGTGCTAGCAACACTCGCACGCGTCAATGTTGCTAGCACAAATTGCATGTTGCAAACATGCCATTGCTATGCTGAGTTGGCATGAAACTTATTGGTAGCATTATCTTACGACAAACTCCCAAATTACTCGTGATATTTGAGTCCATGACTCCATAACTCCTACAAGAAATCAAAACATGTTACATGGGAGGATTCTTCATGTGGTATTGGTCTGGTGGTTTATAGCAACATGCGGCGTGGCAACACCCCATGATGGGAAAGAAATAATTAGTGGTGACGTTACGACAATTGAAGAGATGGTGGAGTAATGGTTTAGAAGTTTCCAAAAACTTCATAAACATGACAGGCGTGGCTATAAATAGGCTACCTAGTCAAATAATTAAACTTTGTGATCCCACCGTCAGCTCATCAGCACCTACTGTTTTATACATGTATGTTGCAGTTGGAAATGAACCTTTCTTACAGACATACAACAGAACCTTCCTTACCACAACCTTTCCCGCGCTTTGGAATATCCAGGAAGCCCTCATTAAAGCTGGTCTTGGAAGCAATGTTAAGGTTACTTTCCCACAAAAAAAAAACAAAAAAAGGAGGTACATGACCGGAACCGAACCGAGAGGACATGTACAGTTCCAGAATCGAACCGAGAGTATAGGGTACAGGTACACGGGTAGAGAACCAACCATAGAGAGGTACAAACACACGGTTCTATCAATAACCGAGCTGAACTGACCTTTCTGCACCCCTAGATTTAATGCAGTCACCTCCTTCGACCATAGTATTTGATCAACAACGGTAGTAGCAACAAGACCTCCCACTCATATCATCATGACAAGGTAACACTTACATATCATCTGGTCTACCTTCACCTCTTCCGCAGTAAGGCATTGTCTCTCATAGGAGGATGGATGCTAGAGTACCCCATCACAACATCTGGGGAAACATAAACCCTATCACCACTAGAAGAGGCACCTGGAGTAGATACGACATTATTCACCCATGTATGTCACAAACCAGTCAGCATTATCTCTCTGCCTATTGAATGACAATCTCTTGATTGTTCCACACTTGGGGACTTGATCTTGTTGGGAAGATCAATTCAAATATGTCACCACAAAGGGAAATAAAACATTGTCAACAGAGCATCTGTACGTCAGTACCTCCACACAACTCGTAAGCTTCTTCTCCTTACCTAATGACGTCTATAGCATGGGGACTTCGCTTCTGCTGTTGCTGATTTCAACCACACTGGTCAACTATGGAAGACCCACTGAATTTGGAATTCTCAAGTCATGATAATCTTCAGTGCGCACGAGCCAAAAGTTTTCTAAGAAGTGTAAGGAGCACCAAACCATGAGTCCTTCACCATTTGTTATGAGGTCGTCATCTATGAAGCTTGTCACGAGGTCGTCAGCCATGAAGTCATCTATGGGATCACTTGCCATGAAGTCCTAACCTCCACTTAGATCCTTACTTATTTCTCAGAGCGTCACATACTCTTGGAAATCTTAAGAAGCCACATCCTCACGACATCAACACTTACCATCACGAGCTCTTTTATTCGTCATTGTTGCTCCTGCTATTACATCTGCATCATAAACTTGGAAATCGACAACAATCGGTGAGGAACAGGACAACGCATCCTTCACTAGAAGTGTTCATCTATGTCTCTGCTATGACATACTAAAAGAGTGTGTCAATCGGATCTATGGGATAAGAGATGTGACTCTTGCCCTAAAGTCCGCGGAGTGTGAAAATTTACACGGGATTACAAATTACAAATGTGCACGCATGGTTTACTGACCATACAAGCTCCGAATCAGGTGATTTTTTTTTGCATATGATATCTTAATATCTTAGCTTTAAAAGTTGGGGTTAAATGTTAGAAACGGACATCGTATGAATATTTTAAGGCTCCTGGAGCGAATGGTGCGTAAAATAGGATCTCCCTACGGGATTCAATAAAATTAGCCTCAGAGAGACCTCATCCACCTACAAGTCTTCATTTACTCAAGGAGGCCATCACCTACGTTGTCTTCTAACATATTTAACAATATCAGAAACCGTCACTAACCTTGTGTGTCTCCACTGCTTCACTCATGTGACCATTACTGTCTCAATTTATGATGTTGTTGTTTTCAGTCATTTTACTCAGTACTCTTGTTAATATGAGACAACGTCAATAGATTTTTATGCTTCAAACTTGATCTGTTTAAATTTATCTTAAGACGTCAGAGTTTACTGCTAGTCTTATCCGCGGCTCTGATTTATCATCAACCCCTCACGACGACTTCCATTCTTGCTACCACGGGTTACGACTTCAGGCTTCATCTATGGATTCCATCTTGTATCTATTGCTGCCTTGTCGATGTCATAACTAGCACCTGGAGTTACATAATCAAACCCTAAGCAACAAAGTTTATTACTTTCCCACAGGAGAGTCTGGTCCTAAATCCCTCGTATGGGCCAAGGACGTTGTCTGGAGGAGATAAATCTAAGTTACTACTTCCGACTGAAATTCAAATTTTGAATATTTTCTGTCTCACTGTCACCATCTAGTGCTTACCACGAAACACATTATTGTTCCGCGCTAAGCAGGGGACTTAATGTTGATGGTGAGTTTAGGGAGAAAAATCGTAATATTATTTTTGCACTGCTGCAGAAGCATGAAATAAATATATTTAAATTTCTGACCCGACATCAGAATTATGGATACGTACTTCTATCTTACATTCCGCAAGAGAATTGAGAATGCGTATTCAGCTCATTGCTAAATTAGCCACGTAGCTCTTATATATATATGTATGCGCCCATAGGCTTTACTCGACTAAACCCTCGTTATTTCATGTGCGTCCATGCAAACTATATGCACTAATCAGAACACACTGATTATATATACAAAATTACAAACCTTCAGAATGGATGCCATGCCATTTCTGAATAAAAACGCTAATTAAATGCATACTATCTAAATGCAGAGTCCCATCGAACATCATCTCAAGTCACAAACTTCCACGGATGAATTCCTTGAATATGTTCTATATGACTGCATAAAATCTAAGCATAACGCCAATATTAAATCTCATACGACTGAGAAGCTCTAAGTAGGCCATGGCTATAGCCACTGTATTATCAAGTGCCGACGCTAGCATCACATAGGCAATGGCCATGACACCAGCGAGCTCCATCCCTAGCAATCCCTAACCATGATCTTAGCATTAACCCATACGCCAACACCAACGGACAATAATTATCACCAATGCTAACTAGCTAGCGCCCCTCTCTCACCTTTTCCCTGTACGCGTCAATGCTTCTGCTGGGCCATCCCACTTGCTCGTGTCGCGCCATTCCTTGCCTGCTCGTACCAGCGTCATCCTTTGCTGCTAGCGCCATCACCTAGGCCATAGCCACGACACTAACATGTGCTAGCAACACCTCAATTACGCCTATAACACTCGCATACGTCATTGTTTCTAGCACAAATTGCATGTTGTAAACATGCCACAAATATGCCACTGCTATGCTGAGTTGGCATAAAACTTATTGGTAGCATTATATTATGACAAACTCCCAAATTACTTGCGAGATTTGAGTCCATGACTCTACTAACTCCTACAAGAAATCAAAACATGTTACAAGGGGGATTCTTCATGGGGTATTAGTCTAGTGGTTTATAGCAACATACGGCGTGGCAATACCGCATGTGGGAAAAAAATAAGTAATGTGACAGTTACATTAGTTGAAGAGATGGTGGAGTAATGGTTTAGAAGTTTCCAGAAACTTCCTAAACATGACAGGCGTGGCTATACCATTACCTCCACAATCTCCATCTCTCCACCTCTTCATTACCTCCATTACTTACGAGGAAAGCAGTGTGTATTCCTAATTACTATAAACAGGCTACCTAGTCTATTCAGAAGAAAAAAAACAAGCTTATCATTCTTACAATCTCTGTTATTCTTTATAGTCCAACATCTATATGCATAATTCATCACCACTTGTTTCCTCAACTTTCTCAGCTTCCCTCTCCTATGATCAACCTATCTTCTCTTCTTATGACCGAAGCATAACGTAACGGCTACTTTCGTAGTTTAGGCTTGTCCTCTATGGTTTTGATCTCCGAACCTAAAGAAAGTACCACAACGGTGCATTTATTTTGACTAAGAGAAAATTTTAGGTACTAACAGGATTAAAGGAGTAGTATCAACTATAAAGCTTCCATATTATGATCCAATCAGAGTTTTGAACTTCATTTCTATAGTTGTTATCAATCCTGTGTTCGTATAAATATTTGACAGTGAAATTTCCTTTGTCAGTCAGACTCCATATCACCTGGTTTTTCTCCTGAAAGTTATAAGAATTTTTCAGGATTACAACGCATTCATCTTGAGAAATCCATTCCTCCATTTTTCCAATGTTCCAAGTACCATCATTTGTGAACAAATGGTTAACCAGAGTTAAATGAGTTAGACAGTTTATAGGTTTGGAAATAGTTATATTGCAATATCTTCACCATCTATCAACCCAAATATTAATCTTATTGCCATATCCAATCTTCCAAAGATTATTTTCATGTATATTGGAGATACCCCCCAAATCTCCTTTCCAGATTCAAGAATTTGTGCTTTTGGGTACTGTGCTTATCTTTAAAACATCTTCATCCTTGAAGTACTTAGCTCTCATTAGGGTATACCATAAAGAATCTTTGTCCTATATTAATCTCCAACCTCTTTGTAATCATAAAGTTATTGAAGAATTCCATGTACATGAACCCCAGGCCTTCAAGACTCTTAGGTTTTGCCAACAGAAGTCCAAGCCTTGAAGTAGATACCTTTTGGTTGGTCATGATCGTTTCCCAAGAAGAAGTATATTTTTATTTGTTTATTTGCTTGCAGATGTGCTTTGGGATTTTGAAACAATTCACATGATATATACTTGAGGTGGAGATGACAGTTTATCATAATAGCTTTTCCTGTAGGGTTGCTTTTCCATCCAACAAGTCTGAATTTAAAATTTTTAACACAGGGATTGAAATAGTTTATGTTGCTCCTGCTAGTTAACATAGGGGAAGCCAAATATTTATCTTCAGTATCAATCATTTGCATACCTATATAACTACTTATGTCATTAGCTACCATTTCATCAGTATTTTTACTAAAATATATTTCGGATTTGTTAAAATTGATGAGCTGGCCAGAGGTAGCACTGAAGTATTTAAACAAAATTACCAAATTTATGCATTCCTCCTTATTAGCTTTATAGAACATCATGCAGTCATATTCACAGAGGAGATGATTGATAAGAGGGGCCTCTTTGAAGATTTTATACCATGCACCAACCCCAGGGATTCAACATTGAAGACACTTCTAGAAAGAGCTTCCATATATGATAGAAAGAGATAATGATAAAGAGGATCCCCCTGTATTAATCCTTTGGAATATTGGAACATCATTAACAAGAAAAACAAGATTTGTAGTGTATATGCATTGGTAGATCAAGTTAAGTTACACCATCTTTCACTAAAATCCAGCCTTTGTACATCTAGTAAAACCTTCTAATCCACTATATCAAAAGCCTTTTCCATGTCAATTTTAATGCCCATAAATCCATTAAATCCCTTCTTTCCTCCCCTGGTTTTCATGTTATGGATAACCTCATGAGAAATGACAAATATTTTCAAATATTTGCTTCCCAGGGATGAAAGCAAATTGGAATGGGAATATGAGTTTGGAAGTTATTCTCTAAGAAATAAATTTGGAAATGATTTTACAAATTGTATAGCAAGGAGATATAGGTCTATAGTGAGCTAGAGAGGTAGGAACTTCAATTTTGGGAATAAGAGACAGAAAAGTAGAGTTCATTTATTTTAAAAGAAACCCATAAAAGAAGAAGTTTTGAACGATGTCATCCCCAACAACATCCCAATTGGATTGGAAAAAAATTAAGGGAAAACCATTTGGTCCAGGAGCTTTATCATCCGTCATACTAAAAAAAATAATCTTGATTTCCTATAGCTCGGGGATAACAGTGATAATGGTGTTATCAGAGTCATCTACAAAGGAGGGGATTAAGTTTAGAATATGAATATCATTACTGACCATTCCAACAGCGGCTATAGCCTTGAAATGTTCAGTAAAACAATTAAAAACCTCATCCCTATCAAAGATCCAATCTAATTTCACATTCTTATAGACTCAATTTTGTTTATCATGTTTCTCATGTGATCCCATTTCCCAGAACAAAAATGGTTTAACTCTACCATCTTCTAAATCTGATACTTTATCTAGTCGGTTTTCAGTTTCCTAGCTAGCTACTCCAAATACTTATGTCTCTCCAGTGGAGCCTTTTGTGGATGGTGAGGTCCCTATCATTAGTGATCCAAGTACCGATTTTTCAGAGCAGTTTGCTTTTCCAGACCATTCGGGTGGCATCTCTTTAGACTAGGTTTCTTATAATTCTAACAGTGATTCATATGAAGATGATTTCTCTAATAGATATGACTTTTAGATGTAGGGAACTTTTTGTAATCTAATTTGTAATTTTAATTTCTATAGAATAAATTTTTTATGTTTTCCTTGTAATTTTATTGGTTAAATGGTAAATAAATCATTCTTACTTCAATCTTTTTCTTATCTATGGTTCGTGTATTTTGTCACATTTGCACTTGTTCAAACTTCTTTATTTTTTCTCTTATCTTTTGTTTTAGTTCAGTTACTCTATGTATGTGTTGAGTAATTTATTTTACTCAACTTTCAGTTGATTACTTGCATATTTGGACAATAATATTCTCAGTTGTATACTTATATGGTTTATAGAACTTTCAGTTGTGTGCTTTTAGTTGTCTGTTCTAGGTGATTATCCATTTTCAGCTTCTGCTTCAGCTTGTAGTTATGTATTTGTAGGAATGTACTCCCTCCGTCCCAGTTTAGTTGAAGGGTTATGTATTTTCATGCAGATTAAGAAAAATACGAGAGACTAAATTTTCTCCAAATATAACCCTTAATATTAATTCTTAAAATATTTAAATCTCCTACTTTTTTGTTCCTTGTTTCTAGTGTCTGATTTTACTGCGGGGACAAATAAGGAAAACTTGGTAAAAGTATGAAAACCTTCATCTAATTTAGAAGTTGAAAAAAACCCTTCCCTTTCATCTAAAATGGGACAGAGGGAGTAATTTTTATTCTTTATTTTATATTTTAGCTTCTTGGAATTTCAACCGTTAGTAATTCAGTTGTTTTCAAAGTTCGATATTTTTTAGATTTATTCATGATCTGGAAGTTGGACTCTCCTGGTAAAAAAATAAAAATCCCATCTACTGAATCCTTAATGTTTGTATTTTATCAAAAGAAGTCTACATCTCCACCATCGACGGAGGAATCTAGGAATTGGCTTTTAAAGAAGTCTCACCTAAAAAAGTAAATATATTTTCTCTAGGAATTTAAATTTATATTGTTATTTGTAGAGAAAAAAAATTCAGAGGGTAAATTGGGAAAAGTGGGGTGAGCAGATGAGTGTTTTTCTAATCCTTAAACATTTATACTGTTGAAGTACTTTCTTTAGATTCGAGAGATCAATTTGTATAATCCTGGCCTAAACCAAGCAATAGTCGTTCCAGTCTTGCTTCAGTCACAAAGGAGAAAGAGAAGGGTTGGTCTTAGGGAGGGAAGTGAGAGAAATATTGAGGTCATAGTACCAGACTCTGTAGGATGTAATTGGTGTGAATAACTATGAACAATTTTCTGTATGAGAAGGTTGAATGATCGAGTTGTTCGATTTATACTTGGAATTTTTAGACTTGTTCTGTCGTTCAATTCAGACTTGTTGTGTTCAATAGATTGAGAAATATATTATATAGTCATAGCTATTGTAATCGTTCACCTGACCTATTTTCAGGAAGGAAGTGTCGATGGTTGAGTAGCGATGAAGTGGAGAAGGTGTAAAAGGTGTTGACAACTGCTCCCCACTCTGTTTGAGGTTGAATAGACGGTTACTCAACCTACTACTCTTCTACTCAACTGCTGATCAAAATTTCCAGAGTTTTATCTGTGTGGGTACATTGTTATACCACGTTCTGTAGACCGTAAGACCAATACCTTAATAAATATCCTCTCATTTGTGACATTTGATGTCTCGTGTAATTTTATAGTATAAGTACTACTAATAATATTAAGTCGAATGAGACTTTCTAAGTCTTTTGACTAAAGACCTGTCTTGATTGACTGGCCTGATGAGTCTTAACATACTAAAATAAAATATGTAGTTATTTTATTTATGAGGAATAGTATGATCAAATAGGTCAATTTGCATTGAAATGCTTGTTTTGTAGAGGTAAGCGTATGCTGCTGAGCATACAAATATGTATATGAAGCCATATACAAAATTTATATATGAGAGGCCACATATATGAATGAGGGCTAGTATGGCCTTTGATAAGCAAATTAGGGTTTTAAAGCTTGTATATGTGAAGCAAACCCAAAAAGAAAAGCATTAGGAACTAATGCCTAAGATGGATTAGGATTAGTATTAATGCTAAGACGTATTAGTGTTTGATACCATACTAAGCCACCTTAGTTTTAGGATTAATAGTATTCCGCATTAGTTTTAAGATTAACACTAAGCCGCATTAGTATTAGGAGCAAAGGTTAAGATTCCTTAGTTTAGGAGCAAAGGGTAAGACGCCTTAGTTATTAGGTAACTATTAAGACGCACGAGTTTTGCCTTTTGATACTAAGGCTCACATGTTTTGTCTTTGAGACTAAGGCTCACAAGTTTTGTGGCAAAACTAAGATGCATATGATTTGTGCCTGTACTAAGATGGACAAGGTAAGGGGCATCATCCCCTTGGACTTGGACGGACAAGAGAGTTTCTTGTGAAATTTTGTTATCATAAAATTCAGATTTAGGGTTTTCCATGAAAACGCTGTAAAATCTTCATACATAGTCCGTTTTCGATGATATACCCTAAATTTTTGAGTTCCAGAAGACCAGCAACCTCCCCATGCGAAAGGATTTGACTTTTGAGTTCGTTCAGGGACTAAAAAAGACGAAACAGACAAAAGTCAGGAAGAATTCATGAATTTTTCAGATGCGGCTTAGTTGAGTCTTTTGATCATATCTCTTAGCCCCGTTTGTCCGATCGATGTGATTTTTTTAGTATATTGTAGAGGACATCCTGATATGTTTTAGAAATAGTGGTAAAAGATTCGATATTCAGAATTGTAGATATTTGATTTTTAAACCTAATTTTTAATACTAAAAATAAAGAAAATAAAAGTAAAATTGATTCAAGAATTGTGGAAAGAAATGAGACTAAGGATTTCCACTATTAGCCAATTTTTCAAGTGATTAAACATTAATAATTATTTTGCAATTCATATATTCAATTTATTTAAAATATTGCCAAAGTTAGATTTCCAAAATATTAGTTCTAAATCAAAAGTATGAGACATCAAAAGCTCTAGACAAAGCATGACCCATCAAAAGAAAACACAACTAATTGATAAAAATTAATTTTTTTTCAAATGTAATTCAAAGCAAATAATTATAAGAGAATTGTAAAAAATTAATAAAATAAGAATTACCACTTTATTATTGGAAAAATCGCTTCCTCCGTCGCTCCAGTGATGGTGATTAGCTCATCATGTTGGAAACACTCTCAAAATAATTTTTCATAGCTCAAAAAGTGTTTACAAAGAAGAAATAAAAACAACACAGAAGGTTTGATACAGTTATAATTGTTGCAAGTTGTGTTCTGTGTGTGGCTGAAGAGAATATAAAACAGAAGCAATAAAGTACGGTTTCCTGAACGATGAAGAAATATGAAAAAAAAAAAGGCGACAGAATCAATGACAGTTTTCTGGTGTAGTCTGTGTTTCCTCTTCTTCTTCCCAGCGTAACTGTTTTTTTCTCTGATTTTTTTCGGCTCTCTCCAGATGATTTTTTTCTTCAATCTCTTGGCTATTTATAGGATTAGTAAATCCTAATAGCCTTGCTTAATCGATAAGGATGCAAATATCCATCCAAAACCAACTCCAAATACTTGTTAATACGAAACAGAGTGTGTTTCTCTTTTCCGGCGTGAACCTTTTTTTTTTCTAGCTTGTTTCACGGCATGGAACTCTCATGAATGACGTGTTTCCACTTCTTTTGATTGTTTTTTCCTTTAGATATCAAAAACAACCTTTAAATCCCATTATTCTCGCACTTGAAACAACTCAGACACTCTTGCTCACGTAAAGATAACTTTCCCGCCCTTTTCAGATTTGAATTAAGAAGAGGGGTGCCCGTAATCCAACTGGTGGGTGCCTTTATCAATTTTTCTGGGTGCCTTTAACAACTTTTTAGCCGATTTTTCCATAAATATTTATTTCTCAAAAATACCTACAAAGACATAAAAACCCATAATACGTAAAAAAACAAGCACTAATAGAATAGTGAATTGAGCACAATTTAGACACAAAAATGTGTCTATCACATCCGTATAAAGACTTAGGTATATAACTCTTCCCTTGATTCATTACCAATTGCTCCCAGCTTACGACTTAGTACTGCGCAGTGTAGAATTGCTTTTGACAATCTTGATATAAAAATGTACTTTTAGGCTTCTGGGCCATCTGATTGCGTCTTGAATGTCTAATGAAGGATGTTTATGCCTTTGTTGGCTTTCTTTAGCATAGATTGACATGGCCAAGACTAAATTTAGATAGTAGAAGCTATGTTTTGCGTTTAGCACAATTCTCGGGTGTCTGAGCACACCTATGATATTTTACTATTTTACCCCTGATAGAAACCCACCATCTACAACTGTGTTGGTGTTTTCTCTATACGATGTTCTTACATCATATGTTTATGCAGGGCTTATGATGTAAACTTTGGTCTATAAAAATCAAAAATATCGTTGATATAGCCATATAGGTACAACTTACTTGTCAAAGCCAACAAAGGTGATAATAAGTGGAGGAATTACTGTTGACGTTGAGTACTTCATCGTCCGATTTGGTGAAATACTAGATGAAAGTCTTAGTTTACCCATACCCCATGCTGGGGTAAAAACTTTAAAAGATGTCTGTAATGCTTTAATTAATTGGCCAAAAGGTCAAACCATCTTGGATCATAAGCTAGGTTGCTTGGGTTGTTTGATTTATTTATTGGATATGTTTTTACACAAACCCGTCTCATCTTGTTTGTATTAAGAGGAATATGAGACACAAATATCTATCAACTATATAAATTACGTATGCTAGTGTAAATTAGAGAACCTGAAAGATCGAGATATGTGGTTACCTATTTTATTATGAGTTAGTTGTGTAGTGTGTCATAATTCAATCACTGTAAAAAAAGGTACATCCTTCATTCTAATTCGCTAGTTACATTGTTAGGAAATGATTTTATCCGTGTATTCACATGACCAACGCATTCACCTTGGACTTTGGTATATTTGATACAAGAATCATAAATATTACTCTACTGCTGCAGATAAGTCAACCAACATTTTGAAACATACCGAGACTATGAAATCACCAACTCCACTTAATCAAAGCCAATATCATATTACAACATCCAAAGTTGTTTCAAAGTTATGTGTTTTTTATTATTATTTACATGCATTTTAAATCTAATATTATTTTTTAGTTTTTTCTTTACGATGTTCATATGCCATATATTTATGCAGGGTCGAAGTTGCGTCCTTTGGGAAGATTCTAAGGAAAACGTCTTGCTAAAGGTAGAGCTTTCAAATTACATGAAAAACAACAATTACATGGAAAGGATAACGTGGTTGATTCTACAAAATCCTGATTGAGAAAGTAAAAAATGGGATTTTTTTTTTCTACCCGTACGAACTGATGGTATAGAAATATTAGAACATGCTTATAGAAAAATGATTTTGTGGCCAAAATCTAATGTTTATTTTATTGATTGTCCTAAGGTTAAGGTTAGTTGCTTGGCTTGTTTACTTTGTTCATTGAATATTTTGTACATAAACCAGTTTATCTAGTTTGTATTGATTAAGAAGGATAAGAGACACAAATATGTTATTACCTATATGAATCAAGAATACAAGTGTAAATTAGAGAAACTATACAAATCGAGATATGTGGTTACCTTCACAAGTAACTCCTGCACCTAGCAACCCCTCTAATGGATTTAAGAAGCACTCTCCTATGTTATGAAGAAATTTACCAGTAAATCCCAAACTGCTTTTTCAATATCTCTACGGAAGTCGCCTATATCTACGGGGGAACCTTAGACTACGACATATGAAAAAGTATGCTTTTTTGGTTGATGACATTTAAATCTACATTGTTAATTCTAGAGTTTTCTCTTTATATGATGTTCATATGCCGCATGTTTCTGCAGGGTCCAAAATGCGAACTTTGGTCTGGATCTAAGGAAAACATCGTTGTTAGAGGTATAGTTTTACTACGGTGCCAAACCAAAAAATACATAGACAAGATATTACTAATGACTTCTACGTTGTAACTATTGACGAGGTTGTAGAGCCAAAATTCATTTGACTCGTACCAACCAGAGAGTTTGACACATTAAAAGATGATCATCGAAATTTCATAGCATGGCCGAAAATTAACTGTATCATCATTGACCAGGTTAGTTTCTTAGCTTGTTTGTTTTATTTATCGAATATTCTTTTACATAAATCAGTCTATCCATTTTGTATAAATAATTATATGAGACACAAATATGTCAACAGCTAAATAAAACATGAATGCCAACGTAAATTAAAGAATTAATCAACTAAATCGAGATATTTGGTTACCGATTTGATTATGGGCGTTAGTCGTGCAATGTGCAGTATTTCAATCACTGTTAAAAAGGTACATCCTTCATTCCAGTTAGCTAGTTTCATTGTTCAAAAATTATTTTATCAGTGTCTTGTTGAGAATTTACATGACCAATAAATTCACGTTGGATTTGATAATTTATCTTGCATGAATCCTAAATATTACTCTCTTGCTGCAGGAAACTCTGCAACATAGAAAACCTCAGAAGTAACCAACACATGTTCAAGATACTAAAAAGGCATCAAACAATGATCTAATGTCTGAGAAGAAAATAATGGATGATCAACAGAACGAGAATCAGCAAGCCTTAGAAATACTTACTGGAAAGGAACCAACACGTGGAAAACATATTTGGAGGCATACACAACCTGAGAAGGTGCAAACCCAGGAAGTTCCAACTCCAGATGGGAAACAGAGGTATACGAGGAATAACATTAAGAGGATGTCACAACCAGGTGATCAACGAAATGGGGAGATACCACCATCTAAAAAGTTGAAGAAATAATATTTTAGATAAATGGTCTGTAATATTTTTCTTTTGCAAACTGTAATAGCAAAGCCAAACATTTTATTATGTGATTTATAATATGAATTTTGTATCAAAGAATTTGACATTTAATCATGTTTCATGAATTTTTAAAATATCATAAAATTTGGTACGAAATTTACGGTCGGGGTAACAACCTAGGTTCCATCATCTTTCACCTAGATCACAACACATGTAAGGTTTAAGCTTTACTCACATTTTATCATTTTTTTAAAAATAATAAAATTTGTTAAAAAAAAATGAACGACTCAGGCAGTTCCACGTGTATGGTTAAAGATGCATCAAATCTGAACGGTTAAAATTTCATCATCTTCATAAACTTCAACACACGCGTACAGTTTGGGATTTAGCCACGTTTTATCAATTTTAAAATATAATAAATTTTTTACATGAAATGAGTGACTCGGAATGGTAGCACTTGGATACTGGAAGATGCGGTCGATATTCCATCATCTTTCACCAGTTTTAACACACGCATACAGTTTGGCATTTAGCCCGTTTCATAAATATTTAAAAATAATAAGATGTTTGTATAAATGATGGTGTAGCCATGACCATATGGACACGCCAATCTAGCGTGGCAACATCCCATTTATGTATTAGTGATATGAAGAACAACAATATATCAAGAAACAATAGATGCAGTAATTGTATACAAATGAAAATTATGTTGAATTGCACAGTAATTATACATTCATGGAAATCATGTCGGAATGAACATCATAAATATAGGAAAAACTGAAGATAGATCATAAACTTTTTACTTTTAACATCAACAACAAAACAAACTTGATTTCTGCAAAAAATATGCACACCTCGATTTGTTCGAAAAAATATGTACGATATCAAAATCAACAATATAATAAAAAATCGAAAAGGAACATGAAACAATTGGTATCTCTGATGTGTTTGAGTTTGTTATTCATCAATTGATTTTATACTCTCTGATCTTGTTTGAGTTTGTTCTTTAATCATCAACACTTTATTTTAGTTTCTTTTTAATTTTTAATCATGTATTCGACTTTGTGTTTAGTTCACGCAAACTAGGCTTTGTTGTTTGAATTGTTTTCGATTTTAAATGTAGATGATGTTTTCACTCATATGTCAAAACTCTATTTGAAGAAGCGAATCGATGATTGAGTAAGTTAGAGAAGAAGAAATTAGGTTTTGAGAGTTGGGTTTTTATCAAAACTCTACTGATTTTCCCTCAACATCTCTTGTTAAGATTTTGTTTTTTTAGTCGTGTTTTTTTTTTTTATTTGTGATTTATAATAAGATTTTGAGTTTTGATTATGTTTTAATGGAGAAAATGAGGGGGGTTGGTATTGATCATGTATCGATAATTTTTGCTGGATGGGCAACTGCTCTGCCTCTGTAAACCGCAGTCTACGACGTACATACATCCCTCGTATTCATTATATTCTTTGATTCAAGTCGTTCGTGATTGAGCAAAATAAATAAAATTGCTTTGCTAAATACACATATTAATCTTAAATTTGTTGTTTTGTTATCTTGTATACCCATGAAAAAGATAAGAGACAAATATTAGCATTGAAAAATGTAAACAACAATAAACAATTATTGAAGGCCATGGGCCTAACTAATCTCGAAAACCGGCTTGCAAGGTTAAGGTTGCCCAAGGCTTATTAACTGCCGGATCTTTAGTTTCCCATACAACGTGGGACTATCCTCAACACGCCCCTTACATATAGCCTCGTTGGGTCTAACAAGTGGACATTTAATCGGGTGATGCGGAATATGTGCGGTCATATTGCACTCGTCACAAATTGTCTGCTCTGATACCATATTGAAGTTCATGGGCCTAACTAATGTCGAAAACCGGCTTGTAAGGTTAGGGTTGCCCAAGACTTATTAACGGTATGATCTTTAGTTTTCCATATAACGCGAGACTACAACAGTATGAATGATAATGTTAATTTACATAGGAGAATGCAAATTTTAGTGGAATTTTTGAATTTTTTTTATATAAATATAAAATTAATACTCTCTCCGTTTCTGGAAAAATGTTACTATGACTTTTTTATTTTAGCTTAAAAATAGGCCAATTTAAAAAAAATGATAGTAACTCTTTTCCTGGAACGGAGATAGTATTATATTTCCTATTGTTTATTGGTGTTCACATTCACTAATGACAATGATTATCTCTTATCTAGTGCACAAAATATCGAAACTTATAACCAGACCGTTATAAATTTGAGAATTTAAAGAAGCTAGTTGGGTACACAAAATAACGAAACTCACACCCGTACCGTTTACAAATTTGAGAATTTACAGAAGCCCGTTGTTTTAACAGGGTGCCTAAAGTTTAAACTTAAAAAGACTTTTATGTCTATTGTAATCAATTGGCGAGATGAAGTAAACTTATTTTTTTCTTTTTTGATGCAAGATGAAGTAAACTCTAACCCTTAGAATAACTCCAGTGGAAGTGGTGCATCCAACACTGAACATTATTATTGATTTACATGAAAAGATAAATGTTTGTGTGAGTTTTTAATATGCCTCCCAAGATTGTATCAAGGCCGGCCATGAAGGAGAAGAAGGGGAAGCATGCGAAGGGGGAGAGAGATTTGCACCCCTGGCACCTAAATATGGCTTAGATACAACCCACCACGCTATGAGGTTTTTGATTGGACATCAAAACTCAAGCAATATATAGCTGTTTCATTAAGGGGCTGCCCTGATTGTTCAGTTGACATAGATTTGATTGCGACATGATTCAAATCCTATATAGTTCAAGGAAGTTTCTTAGTCAAGGATATATTCGAAACAGGCGTCCATTCATCTCATTCTTTTTCTTCCCATCAATATATACGTTTCCCCCTAGTAGTTTCGATGATACTTCGCTGGACAACTGCTTGATTTAAAAGCTGAACTATTACAGAGAAAAACAAGAAAGTAATAATGGGCACAACAAGACTTTACACAAGATTGAAATGGACATAAACCTAAACAGCTTTTACTGCCATAAGTCTTTTCCTTTGACAAACTGTTACAAGATTTCGAATCTTCAAATATGGACCCCCTTGCTTATAATGTGCAACACTATTGTTAGGTTCTTAATGTTGGAATGTTTAAGGGCAGATAATGCATCAGCCTAAACTGTCATTAATGTCTTCTATTCATGAAAGGCCAGGAATTTTCTTCCCTCCTTCCAAAAGACACATCCAAAAAGACTACTAGATGCTGTTTTCGTTGTTGTTTAGTGATTTATTATGGTTTTCTATATTAGAGTGTTGATAAGCCAAAAATCATTGGCATCGGGACCAAAAACTGTTGGCACCATCGAGTACAATTTATGAACATTAGAGACTTCAATGTCGTCATTCGCTAGTCTCTATATTGAAAAATCAAATCCTTTTTAAATAGTTTAGGGTTGTCCTCTTATTTTCTCTCCTGTATCACCTTTGAACCATAGTCCTCTCATTTAATTTAGGAACCCTAGATCTCCAACACCTCACATGCCTAGTATAAATTACTAAGATTTATTATGAGTTTGAGAGAAAAATTGAATTAAATTAGACATTAATCTTTAGCATTGTAGGTCAATTTAGGGCTTTAGTTATGGAATATATTCCTCCGTTCCACTTTAGATGATAACTTAGAATTATTATTTTGTTCCACATTACTTGATAGTTTTTATATTTTTTCACAAAACTACTGATAATATCCTAATATTTTGTCTTGGAATTATAAAGTTTATTTATAAATGTACTAATAGCTATTAATGTTTGAAAACATTTTTCAAGGACATAGATAGTAAATTTTTATATCCCTCTCCATTTATTAATCTGCATAAAAATTCATAAATTATCATCTAAAGTGAAATAGAGGAAGTAGTTAATTCAGAATCGGCTAGTTGTCATGCTAGTTGTTTTTCGTTGTACTAAACTCTTTATCTATGAGAGGAAAACAGTGTGCAACTCACACGATGAATACCATATTATGCATACATTGATTTTTTTTACGCGTGCAGTTTACAACTCTACTAAACTGACCATCTTCACATTCATAGATCTCTATCAGTGAGCAATGGCAAACTAACAATTATTCGAGTCTTCTGAGCGTCATAACTACAACAAAGGAGAAGCCAAGAGTCAAAGATTTGTAAGAAGATTATTGTCTCTTTTCTCTCCTAAAACAAACCAGTCCAAATCCTCTTTACTTTAGCATTTCAGTACCACTAACAAATATAAAACTAAACAAGATAAAACCAACTAGAAAATATTTTTTTTACAAAATCGCCAACAATGTCATCTTGTATTAGGTGTTGTTAGATGTGTCTTTCGATTTGGGATTTAGCCATAAGATTGTTTTGATTTTTTTTTATTTAGTGTGAATATGATCTAAGATAATTGTCACTCAAATGATCAAGTGTATCACGTTATTGTTAATTATGTGCCTCATTAAGTCCTCTAATCTCGATTCTTATTTCTAATCTTGGTGATTGTTGTTTTCATTAGAAGAGTTTAAGCAAGTTAAGTTTGATACTTTGAGTCTATATTTAAACCTAAAATTGTGCGCATACCGGCTTGGAAAAAAAGTCGGTTTTCATAGACGACATAACATTATTTTTATGGTTAATTGGTTTAATAATCTTTAGATTTATTTTTATAAGATAATAATACAAGTAAAATAAGATATTTATCTAATATCCAAGAATCTTTAATGTATTTTTTTAATATCTTTAAATGGGCATTATACCCAAAATATTACTCCCTCTGTTTCTGGAAAAGTGTTACTATCATTTTTCCATTTTAGCCTAAAAAAAACCAATTTGAAAAAATGATATTAACTCTTTTCCAGAAACGGAGGTAGTATCTTTTAATAATATTTATAGTTATAAAGTAGACTAAAATACCCCCATCCACTCAAATGTGGTCTTTTATATTAACTAAACATAGAAAATGTAACTCCCCGTCATCTCTCGGGCGTACCAAACACAAGGAGTGGTCAAACCATAGCCACTAATGGAAAAGACACTTCAAATACTTCCTTAAGTGCCTGAAAAGCAAAAAGTAATCAAGAAAGTCTTTTAAAAAAAAAAAAACTAACTATTTTTAGTTAGATAACCGTTGTACATCAACTTCCATTGGAGTTACCAGATAAGAAGACGGGACAGTCCACCATTCATTTATAACAATATATTCGAGCCTGTTTCCCAAGCACATTAGCAGGCTTGTTAAATACCCTATTAACAAACACACAACACCAAAAGAGATGAGCAGAGAAAAGCTTTATATATTGATGAAGGAGAAGATTGTTCTACCAAAGTTGACGGTGATGTGGATGATAGAATTCTGAGAAGCCTATATAAATAAACGCAATCGCACGGTGTCTACAATGCAGACAACGGCAAGTACGGGTCGAACCCACAGGGAGCGGGAACAATACTGCAATCAATATCTCTAATCAACTAATCAAGAATAATATTTTTGGAATTTTCAAAAGAATAATAATAGAAAAATAAACTAAACTAATAAAATAAATCAAATTGGAGAAACAATAACCAGGGTTTTCAGTATCCACCACTATTTCTATTTAATTACTGAAGTGAAACATAACTCCTGAATATTCATCTATTGTTCGTTCTATCGACATCACCTATTATATATATTAGAGTCACAAATGTCACTGGGACGCCCTAAGCATGGCGCATCAAAGCTCTAAGTCTCAGCATACACCATATAATCGCGTTAGCGAGAAAATTATACGAAACTAGTTATAGGTTCACAAATAATACCTGGCTATTCTAAGCATACCCCATCTAAGGATTTAACCCAAACATGAAATATCAAATAAGTAGACAAACATATTTGCTATCCTAAATTCTGCGCATAGGTTACTGTATTGTACATAACCGGTGTAGAACCAACTAATTTTCAATAAATCAATAAACAAAATCATGGAACTAATCTTATTCAAATCATAATAGTTTGTATCAAATAAAAAGATTTAATTGATCTAAAACTTTTAAGTGGTTTCAACATAAACCCTAGCAACAAAATTAATTAGCAAGACATGGGATGGATTTCTTAAAACCCATAAAAATAATTACAAAGAGTAGAGAAAGATGAACCACTATCACGGTCGTCACTGGTACTGGCGTCTTTCTTCCTATCTCTCCCCATCTTCTCTACGTTTTGCCTTTTTTGTTCTTCCGACGTTTCCCCATGGAACACTCAGAAGAAAAATTCCCCCATTCTGTTCAATTTGCTTCCCTTTTGTACCTCACCTGGATTTCTTTTTTTTTTCATAGGCGTCATACGTCAATCAACAACTCCAACAAGTTTGCCCAGTACCTCGTTTTCTGCCCAGCCCAAAAGTCTACTTGGTTTTTCTTTCCTGTTTCTTTCTTACCTTTTTTCCGCCAACCCTAGGCTATCCTCTCACCATAGCCCTCCTTCTACTGCCTCTATTAGTTCTCCGTTCCCTCTCAAAGAGAACATAGCCCCCAATTCACTTTATCTCTCACGTCAATAGCACAAAACACAACGCCTCTCTTCTTACTTCTTTTCTTTTTCACACCAATGACCGGACTCCACCAACCATTATCTTTTCTAGGCTAAAGACCCATTTCTAGTCTTCTATCTCACGTCAATTCCACATGCCTCACTTCCTCTACCCTCGGTTTCCCAACAACCTCTCTCCTAGGCTAGGTCTCTTTTATATCATGTCACCAATCACCTACTCTTTCCCATGTGATCTCTCTCCCTAGCCTTATACTTTTATCAGCATCCACTCTTTTCACACCATACAACCAAGATGTCCCATCTTCTTCTTTAACGTGTTGTCTCTCTCTTATGTCAAGTCCCACTCAGCCACCACGTCACCACCTGATGCAACTAACTTTTTTCATCTCTTGTCTCTTGCTTTTATTTTTCTGGAAAACTTGAAAAGAAGTTTGTGTGAATGAAACTGTGCATTGTCCATGTTGCACGTGTTGCACTCTAGCCACGCCTCCCTATTTTCTCTCTTTGGCTATTCAACTTTCGTTTCTTTTCTTTACTTTCATCTGCCAGGTGCTCTCTCCATATGATACTCACTTTCAACCGTCCCACCTCACTTCTTTACTTCCTCCACCATATCAAGTCTAAAAACCAAAAGGAGTGCGCTCTACTTCAAGAAGTGGGTTTCTGTAGTAGAGTAGCAAAGCTAGCCAACTTAGTCCATTTAGCCAATTTAGTTTATAGCTTCGGATTTTATGCGAACCACCTATAAAATAATAAAATGGTAAAATTAATACAATTGTGAGTACTAAAAAATATAAATTAAAAGGTAAATATGTATGAATTACGACCCTATCAGTGGACTATTGGTAGCAAGAGCGACTGCCTTGTTGTCAGTTTCAAAGATAACTTGTTGATAGTCCAGCTTACGAATCCATTGAGTAATTAAGCAACCTAAACAAAAAATAAAAAGTTTAGGAAAAGGGGGCAATTTCTAAATCTAATAAGATAATTTAAAACCATTTGTATCTTGTCTACACGAGTAGAGGTATAAATTTTCATTGGAAATGTCACTGCATTTCGATTTCATCCATAGCCATCACAATTGATATTTCGTATCCAATTCCTCCAAATTGTTTTTTTAAAATCCTGCATAACAAATTATTCTATGATGTGTATATCAAGCCTGCATAGCAACAGATTCCAGAAGACAAGTATATATTAGTGGTGAAACAACTTCTGATGAACATATAATAAAGTCATATCAATGCTAATATGGTGGAGTATTCTTATTTCAGTTTGAGTACATGATGAATTCGGATACATCAAGGATTAATACATGATGCACCTGCATACATCCAATGTTATTGTTATTCTTATTTTAGCGGCAACACATGATGTACCCAGGTGCATCCAGTGGCGACATATAATGAAACCAGTTTTATCCAGTGAGAACACATGACGAAATTAGATTCATCCAGTGAGAACACATGATGAAACCAGATTCATCCAGTGAGAACACTAAGATGAAAACAAATCCAATAAAATAGAAACCAGGATGTACACAATTGCATTAGATTCCAATCCAAGATGTATACAAATTCAACAAAATAAAAATTATTAATGTATACAAGTGCATCCAGTAATAACAAATAGCATGTCGAAAGAGTATCTGTGTTATAACACAGGATGTACATGGGTTTCATCTCGTAGAAACACATAATGAAAACAGTTTCATCCAGTGGCAACACATAATGAAACTAGTTTCATCCAATGGTAATAACACATGATGAAATACATCAGAGTGAACACTAATATGGAAAAAAATTAACAAAATTTGAAATGAAAATTAAAGCATTACATACACATTTCACACTTCACATTTATAAACAAATCTAAAAAATATGTACATGAGTGCATCATATTTTTAATTAAATGAAACCAATTTGAAATCAAGTGTAATCACAAAGACAATTAGGGTTTGAAAACTTACCAATTTGAGCATGTTCTTTATTTCTCATCTAATGTAATTGATTTTTACACAAAACCCTAATTCTTTTAGTCTGTGAATTTGAGAAATTTCAATTGAATTAGGGCATTTAGAAAATCATTGTACATGGTGGTGGTGTTAGTGCTGGTGTCGATGATGGTGTTAAAGAAACATGATGATATCGATGGTTGTGGCAGAAATATAATGGAGCTATCGACGATAGTAGTGCAGGAAAAGTCATGTTGTCGATGGTGGTGTTGGCGTTTGTGGTGGTGGTGGTGGTGGTGGTGGTGGAGGAGATGGTACTGGTGATGTCATTGATGGTGGTGGAGGAATATGATGTTGTTGGTGGTGATGTTGGTGTTTTGTGGTGGTGGATATGGTGGAGGAAGATGATGTCTATGGTAGAGAAAATGATCAATGTTTTTTAGATAAAAAGACAGAAGTTTCTTTTTCATTTTGGAGGAAGATAAAGATTTGATGGAGAGTGTAATAGTCTGTTTTAAATTAACTTGTCTCTCGTTCATTTCATCAAACTGTACTATTTATCCGTCCACCACGACCAGATTTGTTGGATTTTTACCTATTTCATCCATTTTCTTTTATTTTTAGCGTTATCAGCATTTTAAAATATCAGAAACTTGTATCTGACTTTTATTTCAGATTGTTAATGTACTATGGTGAAAGGACAAGATTAGATAATTTTAATCATACTTCATACTCGTTAATACTCTGTGAATGCAGATTAAAATATATTATAAGTTTTTACCACGAAAGCGAAGGTATCTAACACGATTTTTGAAGCATTTACCTACTAATTAAAATCATAGTGGCATACTGGCATGGTATCTATCTCATACTTATGGTATCGCGTGGGCACAATTTCTTTAGAAATTAATTAATATTTGGATTAGCATCTTTAAGTTTATTTTAATTATTTTTTAAATATTGTAAGTGGGAAAAAGGATTTGGGTTCTCATGATCTATTATTATTATGGGTGACTCCAGTGTAGTACGTATCGGCCGGTAACGGTGATATTTCGCTGGTTTTACCAGTGTCGGCTATCAACCGAAACGAAACGCATCGTACTGGCGGTACGGTATTCAGCCGAAAAAATCGGCCGATATGTACCAATACCGGTTTTACCTGGTTTTACCCGATATATCCGATTTTCTTTTTCAGTTAGATTAGAGAGAAATGGTGATCCAACGCTCCTGATTCGCTAGAGAAAAATAAAGCCCATCATACGCTCTACTCTCTTCGTTTCTTTTCTGCACCTCCATCTCTTCATTTCTCTCTTCAATCTCTCTGAAGTTCAGGAACCACCAGGAGCTTGGGTTTTCTCTAATTGGCTTGAAACATCGAGAGATTAAAGAGGAGATGGTAAAAAAAGATGGATGAATGGTGATGATTCAGTTAAGAGAAATCAATGACGATCTGATTGGTTTAGAGAGATTAAGCTTGAAAGAGAATATAACATATTTGTAGATGGGTTCGAGGGTTGCTATCGCTGGCTATGAGAGGATAAGAGACAGAGAAGAGTGAAATATTGTGGTTAATGGGTTATGGTGATTGAGTTTTGAGAAGATCAGGGAACTAATACAATTGATTCAAGCTTTGTAAAGATGGGTTTTCGCTAATTGAGTGAGGAGATGTGTTACAAGTGAAGAATTGATATTAAGGATGATTATGGGTTTGTGATGAATTCCATCTTAGAACAAAAGCTGAAGGGTTTGTGGTTGTACAGTTCAGTGAGAATTGGTTTTGTCTCAGCCGAGAAAAGACGAATGCAGAAAAGGAGTTTGGAGGTGTTGTTGGGTTTGGTTGAATGATTGAATGGTTGTTGGGTTATTTCGAATTGAATTAAATATGCAGGGAAGGAGATGCGATAATGTTGGAATTACAACCAAGTTTTGTTATGTTTGTGTGGAGCCTGGTAGTGCACGACCCGGTTTCGCATTTGCCCCAATCCGACTGGCAGCCCGTTGAGAAATTTGATGGAACTTTTTGAAAGGTTTGTTTATGGAACGAAGGGACGGGCCGATAGGCTCTATATATAGAGAGATACCCTATATAGGGTTGTATCTTATTATTATTCATCGTTATATTCCTCTAGAACTCGTTTTTGATATCATAGTGAAAACCGCAGCCGCTCCTTGGACGTAGTCCAATTTGGGTGAACCAAGTAAATCTTGTGTTCTTGTTTTTCGTTTTCGTGTTGTTTTCTTATAGCATCGATCCTAACAAGTTTATGCCGGAAAAACCAACGTAACTGCAGTCAAAGTGTTTGAAGAAATGCTCCAATGAGAATTGGTTGTGAGTCTTGTGACTAAAGAACTTTGGAAATTTTCTTTCTAAACTTTGTGAAAAAACGTTTGTTATAACGTGTTAAAATATATTTATAGTTATTAAATGTGAGCTAGTATTTTTTTTATAAAATTATAGGTATAAAATATATGGACTGATATTTCGTCGATATTTAAAACCGAAGTTTCCCCGGTACAACGGCGTACCAATATATCGTTTTCGACCGGTACGAACCGAAATTCGATACTGATACATTGAGTGACTCTCACCCTAATTCGTGATTAGCTAAGAATAAAAAAAACCAACTCCAACTCACTAAATGTTAAAAATGAATTAGTTTGATAAAGTTGGTTTATAGTATCAATACAGAGATCGGCAAAAAGCATTGCTAGGTTCAATTTACACCAACTTTGCATTTGGATTCTGATGCTTTTGTTTCATTTTAATTATCTAATTTTTCTTTTTATTTGTTTCTATTAAACCCAATTAACTTTAGTTATGTTAAATGGTGCTTAACTAGTCTATATTCTTGGATGGGTCATGGGTGAGAGAGTTGGACTCTGATCCTTTACAGTTATTAAACAATATCTTTTGGGAATGATATTTCCGATCTCGTTTGTTTGATTAGATATTTTAAAATTTTAAAATAAATAAATAAATAAAGTTAAAAATACAATAGATTCTTAATCAACTACTAGGAAATTGTATTTTCGGCGTTTCGTACAAGTATCAATGATCAAAAGGTACAAATACCACTGATTGTTTGAGTACAATTCACAAATTAAGAAAATAAATTATACAAATATTTTTTTGACAGTCCTTTTAGCCCCCACCATCCTAGGATTTAAGGGGTATACTATTACCTGAATATACGGGTCCTGGTTGAAAGAAAATCCTATAAACAAAGTTTTAATTTACATTTGGACTATTATTTTTCGTCTACATCTAATGTTTTCAGGTTAAAACCCGACTCTCATCGTTTTAGGGCACGGATTCTTATGGGCCTCGCCTCATGAGACTAGCAGGGGTTTATTTTTTGTGTGAGTATGTGTTTCTGTTTTTTTTTTGTCTCGCCATGAAAGAAAAATTACCAGGGTTAGTGAACTAGGAATTCTAGGGACATTGAGATAGTTTTTAAATCTCCTATTAGTCAATATAGATTTTAAAAGAGTCACCTAAATTCCCTTATTGGTCGATATAAACTTTTTTTAAGTCTTTCAAATCCCTAAAAACTCCATGTTATCCTGTTAAGATTTCTTAAAACTCACTCAAACACCCTCGTTATTAGATTTATATTTCTAAGTCATGAATTTATATATTTTAGAGACTTTGTGGGACTTTTATAAGAAAATAGGCATGACAAAAATTTCTATAAGATAGGTGAGATTTTGAGAGACTCTGAATTTTAGATTATTTTCTCATAAGCATCCAACTCTACCTCGACTCATCTCAAAACCGTAAAAAAACTCTCAGCTCGATCATAGGTATTAAAATTTATTAAGCTTGGTGATGCTGTATAACATTACCTTCCACTCGAACCAATTGTCACGGAACAAGATTGTGGGACAATTGATATGCAAGATTGTACATGTTACCCTTACCTTAAGGTAAACAACGTGTATTACATTTTTATATACATAATATATTTTACTCAACTGTATTAACAACATATGCAACTCGAAACTTGTCTTTAATTGGAGTTATGGATAAGACACATATTCCTGCAATGGTAAAGGGCATGGATGTGAGCGCTTATCGTAATCACCAGGGAATATTGTCTCAAAACGTTTTAACTGCATTCAATTTAAAATTTAAATTTGGCATACGTGTTGAATTTGGTATTATAAAAAAATTTGTCTCTATAAATCACAATTTTCTCTAAAATCAATTATTTTTTTCTTGTAAATCACATTGACCCTCTAAAATACTCTCATAAAATTCCTAAAAATCTATAGATTTCAAGAGAATCTCCAAGAGTCACTGAAATCAGAAATCTATGAATATCCTTATAATTATCATTTAACTATCTCCCTGTAAGTTAAACAGAATTAACCGGATGTAGATTCATAAAAAGACTTCTTCTTCTATATTTTTAACCTTAGCTACATGAAGCAATATGCTACTGGTGAAAGATAGAAGAATTGAAATCTTACGTCAAAACATTACAAGAAGTATATCTCACAAACTTTCCATACGAATGTATATACTCCAAATTTTACTAATCTTAAGTAAGTTTTATTACAAATTTAACATTGAATTATCTAATGTAAAATCAAGTGTGATTTAACTTTTATTTGCTAATAAAGTACATGGAATCAAATCTCATAAAAGTTTATACTTTATGCCACTGTCAATTATTTTTTTTTAAGATTTAATTTAAAAAGAATCAAAAATGGAGATCATGGTCAGTATGAGCTGCCTTTCTTGGTGTGATCTGAGGACAACAATTTCAGTGTCCCCACAATGCAATGTTCCCTTGGAGTGTTTAATCAAAATTTGGGGAAAATTTCTTGTCCCCTTATTTCCAGCCGTATGATCTTTTTTCGGCACCAAACACTCCCATGGTCCCCCTCACACAACACCTCTCCTCTCCCTGTAAAACATCAATGATCCATGTTATATAAGTGAAATTTTAGTTTTTGATTATTTATCTTTATAGGTATAATTCTAATTTTTAGGTAGTTTTTTTTATATATATATATATATCCCTATTATAGTAGTAGTATTATGTTTAAACTAAATTAATATATCTAGTTTTCATCAAAAAAATAAGAATAATACAGAAAAGAGGATGAATATTTATGAAGTCCATATAATTTTTTTAATCTAAGATATTTAACTTATTCACCTATATAATTTGAACGAAACAAATACCATAACTAATTAATCAACCTTGGAGTCTTGGACCTCATCATTAATTATATCCAAAGATAACTTTACCCCAACATCTTTACTGCAGACCTCAAATAATGATTAAGCCACCGTGATTTCTTATGATGAGATTTTCCCGGGCAGAAAAAATTTAATCCTTCCCTTTATTTTGAGAACTGAGGATCCATTCGTTAGCCATTTATATTAATATAATGTTTTTTTGTTTTTTTTCTGGATCTGACTCATCTGGATCTAACTCACTTGGATTTAATTCATCTGAATCTAACTAAAATCACCTGATTCATCTGGATCTAACTTAATATATTTATTTTTTAAATCAGATCTGACTTAAAAATATATGAGTCAGTAGTTTGGTCCCATAAATCATGAATATTTTATTCTCTAACTCAAACAGATTTAAATCAATGATTAGATCTAACTCGCATATAGCAAGTCGGATCTCACTCAAACTAAAAAACAAATAGTCTGATATTTAACTCAAGTTGAATCAGGGACGGAATCAGATTCAGACGGTGAATCACGAAAAATAAAAAAACAAACGGTTCTACTCCATGATGGGAGTGTGCGTGACTGAGAGTTGACTGAAGGATAAAAAGTAAAATTAATGGGGGTGGATGGTCAGATGAGGTTTGAGTGGGGACCAATGTGTGCGTGCCTCTAGGACCTACCATGAAAATCATTCACGGAATCTCACGTTTTTCACTTTTGACATACGTAGGAGCCACCAAACACGCCTTCCATCATTGATGCTGCTCCTGTTTGATGTAAATAACATTATTCTATTACACATACTAACAGTAATTTTCTATCTACTATATTAGTCTGTTGTTGGCTTTGGCAATGCTTTTGTAAGTTCCTTCCAATTTCAGACCTTTTCTCTTCTTCTTCGTTTTCATACATTCCATTCTTCTATTTGTCCACTGAGGTAGAGAGAATGGGGAATTGTCAAGCAGTGGATACAGCAACACTAGTCATACAACATCCAAGTGGTAAAGTAGAAAGATGGTATTGGCCGATACTAGCAAGAGAAATCATGAAAACAAATCCAGGTCATTACGTCGCGCTGATAATTTCGTTGTGTGTACCGCAGCAGCAACAACAACAACAAGAATCAAAGAAGAAACAAGAGTCACAGACGATGGTAGTTGAGAATCTCAGAGTTCGAATTACTCGTGTTAAGATTCTTCGGCCTAATGATACACTTGCTCTCGGTCAAGCTTATAGACTTATTAGCTCTGAAGGTTAGTTTATTTTCTGGGGAAATAAATGAGAATTACTATTGAATTTCTCTAGTTTTCAAGTAATTCTAACTTTGTTGTTTTCTTTTCATCTTTGCAGAGGCTATGAAAGGTGTATGGGCAAAGAAGTATGCGAAAATGAAGAAGAAAGAGTTGGAGTTAATGATGAGTACCGATAAACCTATTCAGGTTTGTCAAAAACAAAGTTCACTAGGATGTGATACTCGGAAAGATGAACTAAAAATCACAACAGAGCCGCCGGAAATAATGATCAATCAGGTAATGGATCACATTCCTTAAAAGGTTTTCCATATAGTATATTGATTCAGAAGTTTTCTCGGTCTAAATCGGCCTGCAAGAAGTATATATGGTACAAAATTATAGTATATAGAACATAATCAAAATTTTCATTGTTTCAGTTTTGCGCTTAAACCAGCACCTAATATTCAATTTTGACATACATTTCAGGGACCTAAGCTAGAAAGACAGAGACAGAGATTTACGAATTCAACTTCAGGAAGGTTAAGGACATGGCGACCTTCATTACAAAGTATTTCTGAGCAGGCAGGAAGCTGATTCCGAAACGGATCTTTGTTTTTCAAATCACAACCATAACTGAACCAGCTTAGAAGAGAAACGAAAATGTCTGAAGCAGACAACAAATCCTTCAAAGTTGGAGTATTTGCTGGGGAAATAACATGGGCCAGGAAATGATCAATGTTTGAACCAGTCCATGGTAAATTAACCGCTTGTATAAGCTAGAATGAGAGATGCATCAGAATCCTCGTAATCTCACCACTGTCATTTAATGAAGGGATAATTGCACCACTGTCATTTAATGAAGGGATAATTGCACCACTGTCATTTAATGAAGGGATAATTGAGAATACATCCTGGATATAAATTATCGGTTGACAATCTATCTTATAACCTTAAAAATTATGGGATGTCTCAGTCATCCATTTTTTCGTTAAATACATATTTTTAGACAGTTATGCCCTAGACATTTAAATTGGTTTCACACCATTATCAACTCCCGCTTCCGTCAATCAATCACCATCATGATCAACTTCAAAAATCCGGGATATATTTCTAATTTTCCATCTCATTAACCATTAAATGTTTTATGTGTGAAGGACGTAATTGTCCAAAAATATATATTTAACAAAAAAAATAGACGGCTGAGACATATCCCTTAATTTCTAACGTTATAGGACATTCCCTTAATTGCTAGTTCAAATCCGGGATATATTTCCAATTTTCCCTTTAATGAAACTGGGTTTATGACTCAATTTTTACAGCATCATTCTTCATTGCTGGTGTTTCTGAGTTCTTTCTCATAGATTGGCGAAATTCCCAAAACATACATAAACATCACACGGGATTATTTTGACAGGTTTTTGGTCCATGTTTCCCAGTCTTTATCGAGGTAATTTTGTGCCCATAACAACGCCTCTCGTGCAGCCATAGGTGCTCCTGCAAGTTTCTTTTCCTTAAGGGCGACCAACATATCAGTGAAAGGTTCAACCAATAGCGTTCCTGGCCCCCCATACTCCTTATGCAAGAAGTTGCTAAAAATCTGTTTCAGGATTAATTAATCTAGTTAGCATCCAAGTATATCAACCTGATCCTTCTGAAACTAGAACATTCTACATTAAGACAAGGCATACAACATTAACACATTCCTGTACCATGCAGAAATCTATAGGTTTAAAGTACTAGTGTTTTATTAGATTTGTCGATTCCATGGGAAGGTCTAATTTCCATGGAATTGATTCTCTCACTATATAGTGAACAAACCTCTTATGCATCACAAGAAGAAACCACCATGAGAGTACTTAAGTATTAGACGTAGAAGTTTTAAATGTGGTTTTCAATAGTGAGTACTAGCTTCATCTTTCATTTATTTGCCTTCGATTAAAAAACATACATTTGTTGTGATTCTTTTGCAAAAATAATGGGAAAGAAATAAAAGCACAACCTCGACAAGGGAGACGAAAAAGAGTAGGACAGATTCAGCATGCACTATGCATGACTTAGACACCAATTAAGTTAAGCAAACTTACAGATGCAGCATCCTCCATTATCTAGGACAGCTCAAATACCAAAATAAGTACAGTATCAAATCTAACTGCCAGACCACAGTGTACTGTGCAGGCATGTAGTCATGTAGGTACAAAAATACTCCATTTGGGTTTTTTATTTTTATATGAATACATATCATCATTTCTTGGCCATACCTATACATTATGAATGCAAATACATCATACCTTGCCTTGTACTTATTAAAAAAGAAATCATGCTTAGTCATAGATATTCATTGTGGGCAACATGGATCTTATATCTTAATGTTTTCCTTTATCTGGGACCAAATCCACATCATTTTTCGGATTTAATATACAAGCAACTAAATTGGTTATGTAATCTTATTGGATTAATCAATTTAAGCGTAACATGGGGTAAACATGCCATGTTGGGTGTGGATTCTACATCTAAAATGATGAATGCTGCTGTACCTCACACATGCATAATCCTAAGACCAATGTGCAACTCATCTCAGGCTCAAAATTTTAGAGATTAGTGTTAGAGATATTGCATCTTGGAAAGTAGATCAACTATGTCAGTGAATTTTACACAACATGAAATACTGATCAAAGATATCAACAAAAAGAAAGAGATCCTTAACAACTACTCCCTTCTCAAAGATTGGGGGACCATTTGAGATCACAATCTGACATTATCTGTGGTAACTATCAACGACCAATGCAACATGATTTTTCAACTAACAACAGCTAGCCATCAAACATTAATAGCTAAGTTAGAATATCTTCAAATCTTTGTCCATGTAATCTGAGGTTATCTATCCCAAATAAATACATTTAATATCCTTTGCATCTGAAACCAAATGGTTCTTTGAAGATGTGAATCTATAAAATCTATTTTGGGTTCTTTTCCTGCCATTCTCGTTACCACCGACAGTGCTAGATGAATCCCCAATTCTGGCACTGATATGTCATCTTTCCCAACTTGGAAGATTTGTCACCTATTAAATGTCTGAAATCTGAATCCTTAGGTCAAAGTTAAAACTTTTCAATGTTAGGGTTTTTATTTCCAAAATCTATTTATTGAGACGTGTGCCAAATTCAAACCTATATATTTTTAAGTCAAACCATCATATTACCCATTCCGAGTTTCATGCTGACTTGTTGGCAGACATGTGGTGAAACGAGCGCCTTTACTGCTAGTGTGTAAAAATATAAGTAATCAACTGCACTGTGCAATGAAATCAACTACTCCATCAAACCAATTAACGTCTATTACTCCCTACCTTTCGAAAGCTAGCATGAGCAAGTTACCAAATAACTCCTATGTTTTGTGTTAGATTAAAATCTTATTATGGCACTCTATATTAGTAATTTCAGGCAAGCTTTTCCTCTTCCGGTGAACAACTAGAAACACAAGCATTAATAAGGAAAGATAAATGGCGCTCAATAAGATTGACAGTTTTGAACCTCTGCTTGATGGGATGACATATAATCCGTACATCAAATGCTATGAGTTTATGACCCTAGAAGAGCAATTTGGTTAAGGAGCTTGTCAAGTGGCAAAGGTTATGGTCCTTATGGACTTCTCCTTTATTGATATCTGACATGATGGATGACATATAAACCCTACTACTTCAAATGCTATCACCCAAGAAGAACGATTCAGCTAAGGAGGGGTGTAATGGAGCATATTATATTCTACATGTAACTTGAATATTTAAGAGCTGTTCAAGGTGAAAAAGCTAAGGGAAAATTGCACCAAATGTTTTTCTTCTCGAATAATGCCTGTTCATGCTCAACTAAGTTTTACAACATTAGTAGTAAAGGAAAAATTGGAAATTAGCAAGTCTAAACCGGTAAGTACCTTAAATAATTGCATCTGTTAGGAATGGGTTCATCATTAGTAGTTAAATTTATTAGATTGAACATGTTCTAATGATATTCGATTCTTTTGGACGTGTTCAAATGCAACCCGCACCTAGCTAGTTGGTTTGTCAAGTGGGAGACAATATCAGCATGCATTAGAACACAGTAACGGAGCATGTTTATAGTCTACGTGTGACTAGAATATTTGAGAAAATTTCAAGGTAATTGACATAAGAAAAATGCACTAAACAGTAGAACAAACACTTGAAGTATTACCTCTGAGCAGACATCAACAACCTTGTCTAAGTTACCTTCAAAGGACTCCTTATTCTTTGACAACTTGTTCAAAATCTCAAGCCTAAACCTCTTGGTTTCCTGTAGAAAATCAACAAACCCAATTTGTAACTTGGTGTTTTGGATGAAATGATATGAATTATAGAAGAAAAGGGTTACTAACAGATTCTGCAAATTCTGGAATTGGGTCAGGGTAAGTGTATTTTTGCTCCATTCTTGTTGTTGCTCTGAATAGAGGAGACGTTTTCAAGGGTTTTAGGAATAAGGGCTTTAGAAAGAAAGGCGAGAATGAGGATGGGGAGGGTAAGATATGAGAAGATGGTGTGACACCTAAGTTAAGAATCAAATTAGGAAGATTTCTTTTGCTTTTGATTTTAGAAGGAGAAGAAGATGAAGATGAAGATGAAGATGAAGATGAAGTACGATAAATATAAGAAAAAGTTGCCATTTTTTCGTCAGACTGAAATTTTGTCACTCGCTCAAAAGGAAGAAAAATGTGTAAAAATGCCTCTGCTTGAAATCAGTTTTTAGCTGACCCGGTATCTAAAACCTGACTGACGTTTGATCCACCTCGGGTAGACTCAATACTCAATAGGAGTCAGATGAGTCAATACAGAAGAGGGTAAACTGGGTAAACTGGAATTTTTTGATCAAAACTTTAAAAGCTTTTGGTTTTCATGATGTACAATGATTTACGAATGTGTGTCTAGTGTATCTATTATAGTTCTTCTAAATGGTCATCCAGGTCAGTTTTTCTTTCCTATTAGATCTCAGGTAAGGGAATCCTTTATCTCCTTACATCTTTCTGATATGTATGAAAGTTTTTCTCCGGACTTCTTTTAGATAAAGAGAAATCTAAACACATCCATGGTATTAAAATTTCTAGACATAGCCCTATTGTCTCTCATCTTTTTTTTTTTTGCAGATGACTGTCTGTTGTTCACTAAAGCCAATCTAGTTAGTTGTAGAAACATCCTTAATATCATAGAACAATTTAGTTCTGCTATCGGCAGCTGATTAATTTTAATAAATCTGGTCTATTTTTTAGTAGGAGAATTCAACATAAACTTCAGAGAATGATGATTAGATTGCTCAAAATCAAAAAAATCAACATACAAGACTCATATTTAGGAGCTCATTTTTTTATTGACAAATCAAAACTTTTTTTATTTACATTATTGTAAAAAATATGGAACAGAAAATACAGGGGCGGCAAAGTAAAGTTCTAGTTCAGGCTAGCATATTTGTTCTGAACAAATTTGTACTTGCTTTTCTGCCCATCTATAAGATGGGTTGTTTTGTTCTTCCTAAAAAAATCAACAATATGATCAATGATGTCCGAACAAACTTTTGGTGGGGCAAAAACAAAAATGGAAAGTGCTCTTACATGAAAGCATGGGACTTTCTTTATAAACCAATTACCTTGGGGGTTTAGTGTTTAAAGAATTAGGAAGAATGAATAAAGCTATGATTACAAAATTAGCTTGGAGACTAGACAACCAAACTAATTATTTATGGTTTTTTCTTCTGAAATCTATACATTTCAGGAACTTTAATTTTTTTCATGCAAAGAAATATTACAATGCTTTTTGGATATGGAAATGCATTCTACAACGGATTCAATCAATTAAAAATTATAGTTGCTGAGAAGTTAGGGATCGGAAACTGATGGATATTTGAGAAGACATATGGATCCTTAGTATGGATTGTAATATTTTGAACTTCTTATGTTCAAAACAAAACTCTTTAACACTTGTGTCTGAGTCAATTGACTATGACACAAAGAAGTGGAATTTGGATAAAGTTAGAAATAACTTTCACACTTGTATTGCTGACAAAATTTTAGGAATCAGATTATTCAGGAATAATGTTAACATTTTAAAACAGGACATATTGAGGTGGCTTCTAACCAGTAATGGAATTTTCACTGTTAAATCCCTTTATGAAAAATGTACGACCCTATTGATCTGACTTCTATAAACTCTTATGTTTCTTTCTGGAAAATGAATGTTTCTCAAAGAATCAAAATCTTCTTATGGAAGTGTATTCACAATGTTTTACCAGCTAGGAAAAGACTTGATTTTTTTACAAATGCCAATGAAAAACATTATGTTTTCTGTAACCATCATATTGAATCTTTAAAACATTTTTTTTTTTGAATGCTCTTATGGTAGATATGTTTGGATGTTACCTCTTATAGTTGGCATGCATTTTGATCTTATGTCTTAATCTCCTTTCATGGAAATTTACTCTAAGTGGATATCAGGTTCAAGTAATGAGACAATGATAGAATTAGTGGCAACTAAATGCTGGGTGATTTGGAAAGAGAGGTGTCTGAGAATTTTTCAGAATAAATCAAAAATCTACTATCCAAAGACACCTCAGTTTCTGGTCTCTTCCCAATTCTGTCAGTTCTGACTTGATAGATCAAACGAAATAAGCTAACAGAGAATTGCCAAATACTAAGCAAAGGAAGGCACCTAGTTTGAGCCAAAAAAAACTTAATATGGATGCTTCATGGAAAGACTCTAAGTCTGCTGAAGGTTATGGTTTAATCTTTAGAACTGATACAGGTACAACTATCAAAGCTGGAGCTGGGACCATCTATGCAACCAATTCAGAAGAAGCAGAAGCTTTACTTTTTCTAGAAGCTGCTTTTTGGGCATAACAGATGGAGTTTACAGATTTTTAGGTAGATGGAGATTGCTAGCGTATAATACATTTTGCAATAGGAAGAGGAAATGCAGTACACTGGAGAAACCAAGCCATCATTACTGAGGCTCTAAGAATTTTACAGATGTGCATGAATTTTTTAGGATTACTATTTGTTCACAGAAATAGAAATATGGTGACAGACAAGCTAGCTAAGGATGCAAGTAAATAAGGATACTATAAGGAACTTTTGAACATTATGTCGGATTTTATTTTGCTTTCAATTAATGCAGATATGGATAATTTAGTTTTAAATTCATGCAACTCTGCTCCTTTTTAGTCTTTTAGCGAAGAACAGATTTTGTGGAGGAGTCTCATATTCAAGGCATTTATGCCAGAATAGAAACAACCAACATTCTGGAAACTTTGATGTAATCTCTTTGTTTTCTTTCGTTTTGTAATATGTCTAATTTACAAAAAAAAGTTGATTTAACTTATGTGGTTGTTTTCCAGTACACCACGACTGACGAGCAAAAACTAATCACATAATTATACCTGGAGGTGTAAAACGGGCCGGCACGGCCCAACAAAAAACATGAAGAGACGTCCCTAGCGTGCTATGTGCCGTGATGTGGCAACGATTTAAACGTGTTGCACTGTGCTGTGCTTTTTTAGACAAAAGCTCATCCCAGCACATCCCACAGGCACAGACATGAATAACCGTGTTGTGCCGTGTCGACACAACTAACATAAACAATTGACAAGCATGTTTAGTAAACCGACACAAGACGGTATTGAAAAACAATGGAAATATAAAAGACTTGTATATTAAAACAAAATAAGTAAATGCCAACCTAATTGGTAAACCAGTTTAGCTTACAAGTAGAAAAAATTTAATACTAAATAACTAAACAAAAAAATAATAAGAAGATAGGTTTGCAGAAATAGAAAAGAGCTCTTACCAAAGCGGTTTTTTTTTTTGTTTTTCTTTTACCGGGTAGATGTAGATGGTGGGTTTTTGTCTAGTTAAAATAGTAAAATACCACAGATGTGCTCAGACACCAAAACAAGAATTGTGCTAAACACAAAACATAGCTTCTACTAGATAAATTTATCCTTGGCCACGTCAATCCTTGATTAAGAAAGCAACCAACGGCATAAACATCCTTCATTAGACATTCAATACCCAAGCAAATAGCCCAGAGGCCTAAAAGTGCGTTTTTATATCAAGATTGTCAGAAGCAATTCTACACTGCCCGGTACAAAGTCGTGATCTAGGAGAAATGGATAATGAATCAAGGGATGAGGTATATACCAAAACTTTCTTATGGATGTCCTCTACAACATAATAAAAAATAACATCAATCGGAAAAACGAGCTAAGAGATATGATCAAAACATTCAACTAAGTTGCAGCTGAAAAATTCCTGAAATTTTCCATACTTTTGTCTGTTTCGTATTTTTGAGGCTCTGTACGAACTCAAAACTCAAATATTTTTACGTTGGGAGGTAGATGGTGTTCTGAGCATCAAAAAGTTGGGTTAGATCATCGAAAAAGGACTCCGTATGAGTATTTTACTTCATTTTCAGAAACCCTAAATATGAATTTCTGACAACGAAATTTCACAAGAAATCTCTTGTTTGTCCAAGTCCAAGGGGATGATGCCCCCTTACCTTGTCCATCTTAGGTGATACAAAACTTTTCCTACTTAGGATACAAAAGCTTGTCCTGCTTAGGCTTCGAAACATGTGTGTCTTGCCTCCACAACCAAAGAACACTTTCAAACCCTAATTTGGAAAAGGGATGCGCTTTTACCTTTCTTGTCCCCAACGTGTGCGCCTTGCTAAATAGTTAATCTTGTGCATTTTGGTTATAAGGCAAAACTCGTACGTCTTTGCTCAAAGACCAAGCATGGACGTCTTGCTTCTTGCTTCTTGTCAAATTTAGTATTTTACTCTTTTACCCTCCATGTGTGAGGCTTAGTACAAAGAGTAAAAACGTGGACGTCTTGCTCAAATTTGGCGTTTTACTCTTTTACCCTCAACGTGTGAGGCTTCGTACAAAGAGTAAAAAATATGAACTTCTTGCTTCTTGTCAAATTTAGTGTTTTACTCTTTTACCCTCGTGTGAGGCTTAGTACAAAGAGTAAAAACGTAGACGTCTTGCTTCTTGTCAAATTTGGCGTTTTAGTCTTTTACCCTCAACGTGTGAGGCTTAGTATAAAGAGTAAAAACGTAGACGTCTTGCTTCTTGCCAAATTTAGCGTTTTACTCTTTTACCCTCAACGTGTGAGGCTTAGTACAATGTCTTACTTCGTTTTACTTTTTAACGTGAATGTCTTAGCTCTTGCTCAAATTAGGCGTTTTGACTATTTTATCCTGAACTTGTGCTTCTTAGCATACAAGCTTCAAAACCCTAATTTGCTTATCAAAATCTATACTAGGCCTCACTCATATATGAGGTCTCTCACACATATATTTTCGTATATGATCTCACACACATTTTCTCATGCTCAGCAGTACACACTTATTTTTACAAAATAAGTATATGTCAATGTAGATTGACCTAGTTGAACAGATTGTTCCTCATAAACAAATAAATGCATATTTATTTTATTCTGCTAGACTCATCAGCCTAGTCAAGCAAGACAGATCTTCAGTCAAAAGACTAAGTAAGTATCATTCGACTTAATAATATTAGTAGTACCCAATACTACAAAATTTACACGAGACATCAAATGTCACAAATGGGGGGATATTCACTAGGGTATTGGTCTGGCGTTCTACAACATGTGGTACAACATTGCACCCACTAAAGAGAAATTATGGAAAGTTCGATCAGCAGTTGAGTAGAGGAGTGGTAAGTTGAGTAACTGACCATTCAACCTTAATCGAAGTGGAGAGCAGTTGTCAACACGTTATCCACCTTATCCACTTTGCAGTTACTTAACCATCAACACTTTCTTCCAGAGAAGCGGTCAAATGGTTATAATAGCTATGATATAAATAGATTCTCAATCTATTGAACAAACAACAAGTTTGAACTGGACAAGTCTGAACAAGTCAAAATCTGAGACAAGTATAATACAAAATAATTCAAATCGAAAAAATCGATCATTCAACCTTCACATAGAGAATTTTTCCTAGCTATTCACACCAACCACATCCCACAGAGCCTGATACTCCGACCTTAACCTTCTCTCGCTTTCCTTCCTAAGAACAACCTTTCGCATTTTCCTTTGTGACTGAAGCAAGAATGGAACATCCATTGCTTGGTTTAGGCCAGGACCGTACAGATTGATCTCCGAATCTAAATAAAATTCTTCAATAGTACAAATGTTTAAGGATTAGACGAATTATCACATGCTCACCACTTTTCCTAAATTACCATTTAATTCTTTTTTCCCCACAAACAGTAGGGTTTATGATTCATGTTATAAGTTTCTATTTATGTGTGTGAGAATGAATAAGAAATGGTAATAGATTTTTGGTTTGTAGTTGGGTCAGTCTAAGTGAAGTAGGAAACGGTCGTCTAAACGTACTAGTAAAATAAGGAACGGTAATATATTTAGGTTATTTTGTAAATAAGATTATTATGGAGACCACGCGCACCACCGTAAACCTACATAAGATGCCTCGTGTAACACCAGAAACATCAAAATATATGAACCACCCAAAAAGATAAATTTAACGGTTAGGAAGTTTGGTTGAAATGTTTGGTCAAATACTTTTGTTAAAGTTTAGGGATCATATATGATCAAAAAATATATTTAAGGATCGTACTCATCCAGACTCGGTCTTTTATATATACCGTGTATGTCTGACGTTCCTTAACGTGTTTCATATGTGCCGTGTTTTGATGTGTCGCGTGCTTATCCGTGACGCATGTTGTTCTGTGCAATTGTGTCGATTAGTCAAACCTAGCACAACACATGAAGTTACCGTGTTGTGTCATGCTGTGCTTAGTCAAGTGTTGTGCTGGGTTGTGCTCAATTTTTAACGTGATGTGTTGGGATGGCATGGTCCACTTTACACCTTTAGTTGTACCTAGCGGTGGATGAAGGATGTTCGGTGATGTACCACAAAAAATTATGTCTTCCTTGTCATCTGTTTACATGAAAAATTACACCAATGGCCAAATTACACTTTGGTGATAAAAACTACGCGCGTAGGCATAAGCATGAGACTGGTTATACATTGAAAGTTGTTCTATTGGTAATTTCTTTCTTACGCCTATAATATATATATACATATATATCACTTGGATGATATTGCGTTTTATACATATGTATTTATGTGATTTTTTTGGGTCCAAGCTTATAGCTTAATGGTTTCCCATCAACTCTAATAAGGAGGAAGTCAGGGGTTCAATCCCCACCGTAAATGTTTGTATTTGTATTAATATAGTTGTATAGTTGAGTTTGGCGGGGTGAGTCTGGCAGTGGGGTCAGGACGCCTGGCTGGATTCGGTTAGGGGTCTGGATCCGACTTTCGCGTATCAAAAAAAAAAAGATTTTCCTTTCTTCTCTATTTTTTTTTAATATAGAAAGAAAAAAAAACCATATAAAAATGCTTAACATACCGTTTATATTCCTCTAATAAAACTATAATCACTTAAAAAATTGGTGTTATCGTAAAATTACATTTACGGTAACTAATCACGTGCATGGTTGAAAAACCTACGGCCAATTAAATTTGGTATCCTTGTCTCTTAAAACACGATCATGTGATTTACCCATATAGTTTCTATATTTTTTTATTTTTGTAAGAAACCATTCGTCAACCACAAAGTGGATTTTCTCAATGCGATGACCCAAATTTTTTTTTTCTTGTCGATTCAATTGTGAGAAATAGTATAAACAAATTGATGATTTCTCCATCATTTCTATAAGATGAGAGATAAAATAGATTGACATATTTTTTTCACCTTGTCAATATGGTGTAATTATTTTTTGTCCATTTAAAAAAAATTACATAGATCATAGGTTTACAGGAAACCTTTACCATCAAATAATATGATTTTATCAAATAATAAACCGTTGGTTTCTATTCCTTCAAAGAACTATTCATCAACCACAAAGTGGATTATTCTCTACAAAGAATAGTGATGCGTGTCGTAAGTGTAATAAATTACTCAAGATATTTCTCACTAATTAACTAGTAATACAGAGATAGTAGGGATTGTTCCCACAGAGAGCTGTGTAATTTATATGTTATTTAGTTTAGCAAAACTATGAAAAAAGATATACTAAGGGGGATTGGTTTAATTAACTAAAAAGAATAGTAAAAAGATAATAAGAAAGAAATGATTAGAGAGTCCTTCTCCATTACCGAACGTTGACCGAATTAGTATAATTATCTATCTTTCGTTAGAATCATTCATCACCAACTGTAGAATAACAGCTAGATCAGTGTTATCCCCAAAACTCCTTTTATCACTAGATACGGAAGTTCTCGACTAACAGATTCTATTCGTATGAACCACCAAGTAGTAAATCACTCAAGGTGTAACCAAATCGAATGCTTTAGGATTTGTGAATTAAGGTTGATCCCAGTAGTTAAAATCTTAGATCAAGGTCCACCTGCTGGTGTTATCTTCACTGGCAATTTCTCCACGGAATCCCTCTGCAAGGTCTCATGAATTCTATTTGTGTACAAGTTGATGGACGATTACTTATCTCACAACTCAATACCAGCATTAAACTAATCAATAAATTAATCCAATTATACACTTGAACAATCTAGAAACCAATCATAAACCCTAGGTTTAGTGAAAACAATCGATAATGATTAAAACTCCAAATAAACTTCTATTACTAATAAAGCTTCACACTTAGAACATTGAATTTATCCTTAATAAATAAAAGGTTTAGCTACTCATGATACGAAGAAGAATGATTTCCCCCTAAAGGGGTAAACCCTAGGTTTTAGATGTAGAATTTGTAAGATGGTATATCTTGTTTGAGCATTAGATGTCTTCAATGCTTGGCCCTCAAGTTTCCTCTTTCTAGAGTTTAGAATCCTTTCGGGACCGTGTTTCCTTGAGTTAGAATTCAATTTCGTGTCCAAATAAGTCCCAGAAAAGTGTCAGGTTCAGATGATTCGATTACTAGCCGGACATTTGTCTATATACTTTGCTGAAAACGTGATTTTTATGCTCAGGGTTCGGCTGATTCGAGCTGAACATTTATCATCCGAACTTCTCTCTGTACACTCAAGTCTTTCAAACTCGTTTTGCCCATAACTTCTTCGTCCGATGTCGGAATGACCTCATTCTTTTTGAGTTGTTTTCGTATTTCCATTATATTTAATATTTTGATAAGAAATCATGGATTTGAATAAGTAGAATTTGGTCTTGGATCCTCCTTCACTTGTAATGCTTTACTTTCTTGCTCATTCTAGTACTTTGTAGCTCCTTTTTGGATGATTCACCTAATTTGACACATAAGGTAGAAAACAAGAGTAAAAAAAGTAATATAAAAGAATTATAACTAAAACAAGTATGGATTTGACACTAGAAACATGTGAATTATGCACTTATCAAATTCCCCCACACTTAGCTTTTTCTAGTCCTCGAGCAAACTAAGATCTAAACTAACCCAAATTAAAATACAACTCCCTTTGTCGAGGACACGGTTGCACTTATCATGTGCAACAAGCCTTTAAACCCCTAGGTGACCCTAGTGGAGGAGTTATAGTCTCGTGAGGGTTTACAAGAGGTATATCCACAAAACCTACTCCAACTTCAAAGTTACAAACATCCAAAGAGCTATGACGACATAAAGTTTATGCACACTAATAATAAGAAGTTATAAATGCCAAAAAACATTATTCTCATTCTTAACTCTTGAGTTAGGAGAAAACCAACCATATGAAAGAATCCATCCTCGAGAGCGATCAAATAAACACCGCCTCGACTTCTGTCTCACCAATAAGGTTTTATGAAATTGCACTCAAAAGACGCACTTTATGGTTCTCATGTGTATAGGAAGGAGTGAAGATAAAAATCCTGCACACGTTGAATGGTGGGAAGAAAAAAAAACTTCCGAATTATATTTTGTTATCCCATAAAAAAATGGGACGAAAAAAAAACTTTTTTTTCCTCTGATGACCTCTAAGAAAGGAAATAAACCACTATGTAAGGATGGGAACACTTACTTACCTTCTCACCCGATCTACAATCAGCACCACTCTCACAACATCCAGTATAAACGTCTTCAGTCTTTGGTCTTCAACTGTAGTTGATGAACTCTTGAACTTCGTATATTCCTTACAATTACAACTCTTTTCCTCAATTCCTTGTTGCTTGAAACTTCTTTATATATTTCTTCTTCTCTACAACCTTATTGAATGAATACAAAACAACTATACTAAAGCAATGATAAACATTATTATTATTTTTCTTTTTCTTCTTCTAGAAATTCAATATAAAATATAAACTGAAAAATAAAATAAAATGAACAATGAAACTACTATGGCCGTGAGATAAGTACTTTACTACTTGATTCTTCATAACTCGTATTGTCTCGATATCATAAACTTCACTAACTCTCATCTTTTGATTTCGTTCGCTCTTGTACATAAGTCTTCAACATGTATATATAATTATGCTCATTGTGTTATTGCTTTACTTGAATATGAAATTTTCTCTTTCTTGTACCGTTGCTTGTAAACCTTGAACATCTTCAACCTTCTTCATGATTTTGATGTCGCTCTGCTTGTTGATGATGATGTGTTTCTATTGTTGCTTTGTCGAGAGAATGGTGCCAACTACAAACTAGACTACAAGATAAAGTTAGCAATTCTGATGACACCCTTGTGATTGAAGAAGTAACACTCAAGAGATCAAAAAGTAGTGCTGAAACTAGGGCGAGGTTGGGTAGCTCATCATTCTACCCGGAGTTTCCGCAGATGAAACACTCTAAACGGACAATTTAGACATGTACAAAGAATTGAAGGTTTGGTGCCTCACTAATATATGGTTAATGAATGATCGGCTTCTCTAATACTGTATTCTCTACTGGCGGCTTAAGTTCCTTTTTTTAAGATCGTTCCTCTCAAAAACTAAGAAACCCGAATATAGTTCTCCAATACTTCTAAATTCAGTTATTTCGGTAAGAACTCCGTATGTAAACTTAGCTAGAAGTATACTAAGTGACTCTAAAATCTCTAAAAGTTGGAAGTTAACGCAAGAAATATACAAAAATTGAAACATTTACCTAAGAAAATGAAAACTCTAAGTAAAGACTAAAAACTCTATATGGTAAATACTCCCCCACACCTAAACTTTACATTTTCCTCAATGTAATTGACTCCTCCAATATAAAATCAAGATGGGAAATCAAATAATGATATGCAAACTAAAAATTAAAAGAAAAATATAGGAATACAAAACCAATGGGTTGCCTCCCATTCAACGCTTGGTTTAACGTCCTTAGCCTGACCTTCTGGTTATCGCCCGTAAACCAACAATCTGAAAATCTGGGGATCCACCCAAATAACAATCTGTAGTTCCAATAACAGCTTCACAAAAATGTCAACATGCAAATAAAATGAGAAAATTATTATTTGGTGGAAGTTACCCCCACACTTAGTCTTTTCTACTCTTAGAAGTGTATAAATTAAGAATATATAACATGTGAACTTCTTTGGGTTCTTCTCGGTGAACCTGCACAATTCTAGAATCAACAATATCTAGTGGCGGATATGTATCGTAGTCTTCTATCAGAATTTTTGAAAGTCATTCTTTATCAGTTTCTGCTTCAATCGAAATGTCAGCGTCATTATAATCCTTGGCAAGCTCAATTGGGTCTTCCACGAAATCAATCAATTTGGTTTCCTTCTCAATCTCCATCTCTTCAACACTCTCCTCATCGGAATCGAATTCCGTCCTAAGGAGATCCTCTTTATTGTAACCCACAAGATAATCGATATGAGTCTCCTCAGAAGAAATAACCGGGTCTTCTACCTGCAAATCAACAGGACTAAAACATTGTAATCCGGATATTCTTTATAACGTTGATATGCGTTTGAGTATGTTACCCCTTTTTATAACAATGGTTTTATTATACCAAGGCTCCTCCTTTTGAATAGGAAAATTATTATTATTATGATCCGGAGTTGGAATAACTTCATCATCGATGCTAGGAATTTCCAAAGGTTGCTCATCTTCATAATAGTCTTTATCGTTCTTAGGAATTCCATAATTTTTTTTAGTTTTGAAGCCATACTTCTTTCCCATCCCTATTTTTACCTAGTTGAGCAATTTGTTCGCATAATTTCTCCGAATTCCTTTGAATTTCTCGATGTGACTCTTCCCAATTGTAGTGTTGTTGATTTTGTTGTAGTGGCTTTTGCATCTTTTGTTGAAGCTCTCCCATTATGGTACACATCCGTTCTGCAAGACTAGAAAATTTATGATCAAGAACATAACTATCCTCCCATCCTTGTGTTTGTTCACTTACATATCCGTTGTAAGGTTGTTGGCATGTATGAAAATAATCATAAGGTTCCATAAGATATTGACCATAGCCAAAACATTAGTTTTGGTTATATCCCTGGTATGGTTGGTAGTTGTCATAATATTGAGATTGAAAACTGTATTGATCACCACTATTATATGATTGATCTTTTGCATCGTATATGTTTTTTCCATAAGGAAACATGACGACTCACAAGAAAAACGAAAAATCTACTAAAACCTACAAAATAAACAAAAATAAAAACAAAAGTGATACTTACAACCTGTTTTCAGAATTTACCTCCCGCTTTTGACGAGCGGCCAACAACTTCAATAAGTTGTTAACACCACAAAAATCTAACAAACCTGAAAACATTAAAGAAAAACGTGAAAACATTCTAAACTACTAAAACAAGCTAAAAAAAATAATAAATCAATTAGCAACTGCTCCTCGGCAGCGGCAGCAAAACTTGATGTGTGTCATAAGTGCAACAAATTACTCAAGATATTTCTCACTAATTAACTAGTAATATAGCGATAGTAAGGATCGTTCCCACATAGATATTTGTAATTGTTATGTTATTTACTTTAGTAAAACTATGATAAAAAGATATAATAAGGGGTATTGGTTTAATTAACTAAAAAAAACAATAAAATGATTATAAGGAAGAGATGATTAGGGAATCTTTCGCCGTTATTGAACGTTGACTGAATTCGTATAATTATCTATCTTTCGTTAGAATCATTCATCACCAACCGTAGAATAGCAGCTAGATTCGTGCTATCCCCAAAACTCCTTTTATCACTTTATACAGAAGTTCTCGACTACCAAATTCTATTCGTATGAACCACCAAGAAGTAGATCACTCAAGGTGTAAACCAATCAAATTCTTTAGTCTTTGTGAATTTAGGTTGATCCCAGTAGTTAAACTCTTAGATCAAGGTCCACTTGCTGGTGTTATCTTCACTCGCAATTTCTCCACAGAATCCCTCTGCAAGGTCTCATGATTTCTATTTGTGTACAAGTTGATAGACGATTACTTATCTCATAACTCAATACTAGCATTAAACTAATCAATAGATTAATCCAATTATACACTTGAACAATCTAGAAACCAATCATAAACCCTAGGGTTATTGAAAACAATCGGTAATGATTAAAACTCCAAATAAACTTCTATTACTAATAAAGCTTCACTCTTAGAACATTGAATTCATCCTTAAACAATAAAATGTTTAGTTACTCATGATACAAACAAGAATGGTTTCCCCCTAAAGGGGTAAACCCTAGGTTTTAGATGTAGAATATGTAAAATGGTATATCTTGTTTGAGCCTTAGGTTTCTTCTTTTATAGTCTTCAATGTTTGGTCCTCAAGTTTCCTCTTTCTAGGGTTTAGAATCATTTCGGGACCGTGTTTCCTTGAGTTAGAAGTCAATTTCACGTAAAATTTAGTCTTTTATCCTCTTTCACTTGTAATTCTTTACTTCCTTACTCATTCTAGCACTTTTTAGCTCCTTTTTGGATGAATCACCTAATTCGACACATAAGATAGAAAACAAGAGTAATTACAAGTAATGCAAGAATTATAACTAAAACAAGTATGGATTTGACACTAGAAACATGTGATTATGCACTTATCAAATAAGATAAAAATATTTCCTACATAATCAGGGGGAGGCTAGGGATTTCAATGGGTCCGGGTCATCACGGGTACCACTGGATCCAGACTCTACTTATAAAAGTCGGGTACGATTCCTAATTTAGTGGACCCGGAACCAGACCCGATTAAAAACCTAAATACCCGCCGGTTCCGGGTATTTAATGGGTCTTCTAAAATCAATTATATTTTAAAAAAAAATTCTTTATATTGGGTTAAAATGAATAATTTTTTCATATAAAGTTATTGTTACATGTATGTAAATGTTCTAATTAAAGATTAAATCTAAGAATATAAATGAAAAATAAAAAAAATCCAAGCAAAACTAGACGAAGTCTTTGAATTTTAGGTAAAATTAACTAACAAGTGACAAATGTTCGGGTACCCGATACCCACGGGTACCCGTCGGGTAATAGTCGTTAGGACCCGTTAAGATTTCGGGTCCAATCGGGTAATACCCGTCGGGTCCTAAGTTGTTAATGCGTCCAATTTTAGGATCTATTCCCGGACCCAATTCACCCGGTTCAGGTTCCGGGTAATAGGTACCCATTGATATCCCTAGAGGAGACTATACACTACCAGACGTTGGTGTTAATTAACATAAAAGTTATATCAATTTCTCTCATATCATAATCAAATCGAAAAAGGCTGTCATTGAATAGGCGTGAAATTCTTTTTCCTCTTGAAGAAGAAAATCCAGTCACGTATAGCTAGCAAACAAGTAGCGCTCTATAAGATTCTATATGTAGTCCTCCAATTGAGACTATACATTCTCAAAGTTAATATCTCTTTACTTGATGATGATGAGATTATAATATCCGTGAAGGGCGCTGGTACCAGCAATTCTGTGAATTTTTCAAGCTATGAGAATTGTGTGGGATCGTGGTAAGTAAATATGATTGTTGAATATTCATTACAGTAGCTATTGAAATAAGAAATGATGGTGGTTGTTAACCCCTCTGTAGAGAAATATCGACATATGTGATTGGTAGGCACCAAATTCAAATTATATTGGATTGAAAACTCTTGAATAACGTAATATTTGGATCCAAGACTTAACACCTTAAACGTGCAAGCCTGAATTCTGAAAATTACAGGTTGGTTTAATCTTCATGTGTTATATGAGAAATATGATCGTTGTAAAAACGATTTGAGTTTTTTTTTTTCTCAAACCCTGGGATTGGTTTAATAATATTTTGTTCACCATGTATGATGCATTGGCGTGGTAGTCCTTGAAGGACTCATATTGCATTCAAACAAAAAATATGGTCGGGGAACATATTCGAATTTGTAATCTTTGGAGGATTCAAATTATGTTCAGGCACCCACCTGACTCGATTATATCAGGTTTAATAATACTTTAAGTATTTTTCAAAAGTTTTGCAAAGTATCAAAATCCGTATTAGTTGATGATATCAACTTTATAGGTCTCTTGAAGAGTCTTAAAAACACTAAAATCCACCTTTAAGCAACATAATTTTTTTTCTTGATCTGCTTCTTTTTATGCTTGCATAAAAATTGTATGTTAATAGACTATACATTCTGTTTTGATGCTTGTTTTCTGTAATACTCATATAGTTGAGTTAACATCCATAAATACGTCAACAATTGTACTCTTTTCTCTTCGTTTCAGGTTTTGTCCTGTGTGGTTTTCCTGACAAGGTATTAACGAGGCAGTATCTCGCTGACTTTGAATTTTCATTCAAATTGTGTTCTTTTTCCTTCATCTAAATTTTTTCCAATTGGGTTTTTCTGACAAGGTTTTAGTGAGGTAATTTATTCAACATGGTGGTCATCCAGTGGGGAGTTATTTTATAATTTCGGTTATTTAGTGGAAGCCCCATTTGATTAGACCAAATCAACCTAATCATCTCCTAGGAATTTGGATGTTCTTCTAAACCACATATGGTACCATCACAAAATATGATTTTATTCACTTACGATAATGTATCTTCATCTTGGCACTTTGTTGAAGAAACTACATCAACCACTCCTGCAAATCATCTCCGCGAAGCTAACAATCTATGACACAAGTATTCAATGTATTTAAAGAAGAGATCACTATTATTCGAAGACAATACCGCTTGTGCAATATTAAAGAAGACTTTATGAACTACCAGATTTTTTCACGTAAGCATTGCTATCTCCAGCATTTAAGAAATTTGTTCGTCGAAATTTGAAAGTCTCGACTCAAAGATTTACAAGCCAAGTATACAAGGTGCATTTTTACTAGATTTATTGTGTTGTATTTTCTTTCTTTCGTCAAGGTTTTATCCTACTGGGTTTTCCTCGTCAAGGTTTTAACGAGGCAACATATGCGTGTCCAACACTGTTTAAGTCTTTACATGCATATGCAATTTTAGGTTTTCTTTTGATTTTTTTCTGGTATGTTTATAATGACTTAGCCACAGTGGTCAACAAGAGGAGCGTTATAAACCAAGTTTATTTACTAAGATGCCCTTTTTGTCTAGTATTAGGGTTTCTATATACTTGGGAACCAAGTCTTCTATCTTTCTAAATAGAGACTTAAATCTATGTAAACACACACATTAATAGAATTCTCTCTCCTTCTTCCCATTTACTTTGTGTGCTCTTTTCTCTTTTCTCTAGTTTATAACAATCTCTCATTTTTATATTTTTTTTTTATCATTTTCTCTCTCTCATTTAAAAACAAATCAGACAAAAAGTTCATAATTTCCAAAATATAGATCTAATTTTAATAAAATTTATATTTTTGGAAAGGGTTTTAAATGATTTAAATAAGATCCATTGGCAAGTAATTGTATCCTACCTTAAACTAAGATTGGAAAAATTATTCGAAAAATATTTAGGATGAAACTGGATACATCTTGACTTAAACTAAGAAAAAAATTTATCTAAAAAATAGTAAAGATGAAACTGGTTGCATCATGGCCTATACTAATACTCGTTCCATATATATAAAAAAAAGATCTAGCACAACCACCACTACTACAAACATTTTCAACTACAACAAACACCACATTACTACCACCACCAACTTCAATAGAAAAATTACAACAAATACCACCATCACCTTCAACATAAAAATAAATAAATATCTAAATATGCAAGATGAATTCAGATACATCCTGAGAACATGTTTCTTTTTCAGAATATACAGGATGAAACCAGATACATCCTGAAGAAAACTATTTTTTTTGTCAAAATATGTTCATCCTAATTTTAAGCAGAATGAACTCAAATTCATCCTAAATTTAAATCCTATAAAAATATCAATTAAATTATTTTAAGTAATTAGGAGTCTCTTGTGTTACAGCTAAACCCTAAATACAAATATATTCTTAATAGCAAGCTGACGAAATAATAAATTATATTAGCAAGTACCAACTCCAACGACTAATGTCCCTCGGATGAAAATGGTAAATTAGCAGTTTTATATATCGACGTCACATAAACAAGTTGTTTTGTTTGCAATTTATCGTTTCTCATATGCACGTATATGTGTGCATAATATATGAGTTTTGTTCTGTTTCTACTTGCTAGTATGGAGGAGGTATGGACATCGTCTAATGAGACTGTTTGTATACAAAACATAAAGCGTTTTAATTTCGGTTACTCCATCTAAGCTCCATCGTATATTGGTTCTTATACTAACAGTTAAAGTATAAAGACATATTATCTTACCTAAAAGTAGCACATACCTTTTAGCGAAAGTCATCAATTCATTTTTAGCAAAAGTATAAAAATATTGTTGAGAACCTGAGAAGTGACCGACCTTCTTTGATGCCATTACTTTGATGAGTTTTCACGAGAATCTAGATTTTGTATGATTCAAGATTAAATAAATATCAAAAATACTATATGTCCCTATTAAAATTCGGGTTTCATAAAACCTAACTAGTGAACAGAATATCAACATTTTTTTTTTTTTTTTCGTATTTTATATAAACCAAAAATATCACTGAACATGAGAGAGGGAATTCAAAAGAATCCAACGCAACACAAACTCAGTGGTAAAAGATAAAAAAAACAGTGTACTATTGCAACTTCACCAAAAAACCTTGTCTCCAAATGGCTAAGAAAACAATCCTTACTTGGATCCTTCACATTAAGACCTTTCCTTGGATTATCCCCTGATGAAGGTGATCTAATACCAAATAAATACATATAAGGCAATCAGATCATCGAAGTTTGCAGATAATATGCAACATATATACAAGACAATAAAACATAAAAAGATAATGACGTTTGCCCTAAAACTGATAAATGTTGAATAAGTAGAAGAATGATATTAAGAAAATATTATTTTTGATATTTTCTTTCAGTATATTGTACAAAGACAGAATGAGAAGTATTTATACAAACGCATATAGACAGATGGACTTGGTCAAGTCAAACAGAACCTGACCACACTTGATTTATTCTAATAACACACACCTAACACACCCCCTCAAACTGATAAGGTATATACTAATCAGTTTGAAACAACTAAGTCTCTGAAGAAACAACAACATAAGAAGAGGAAGGAGATCCAAAAAGCCGCAACAATAACTTGGAGAACAAAGGTAAGCACAATCCTTTAGTAAATAGGTCTGCCAACTGATCCTCACTGGCAACATGATGTAGTTGGAGAAAGCCAGAGTCCACTAACTCCCTTACAACATGATAATAAACTTCTATATGTTTGGACCTAGCATGAAAAACAAGATTAGTTGCCAAAGAAATGACACTTGTATTATCACAATAAAGATGCACGGGACCCTGCAATGGAAAATGTAATTCCTTTAACACATAAGAAATCTATTATAACTCTGCAGCAACCACTGTTAAACATTTGTATTCTTCCTCATCAGAAGACTTGGACACTGTGGGCTGCTTCTTGGATGACCACGCAATCACAGAAGAACCTAAAGAAACCACATGGCCAGAAGTAGATCTTCTGGTATCAGGGAAACCAGCCAATCTGAATCAGTGAAGGCTTTCAGACGTTGTAAATCACCAGCTCTTAGACAAATTCCAGACCCAATACTGCCCTTCAAATACCTAAGAATTGTCTTAAGTAGAAGCATATGTATGTCAGTTGGGGCATGCATAAACTGAGAAACATATGCAACAAAAAAACATATATCAGGTATAATTAATATCAAGTATTGGAAAATACCCACTAAATTCCTATACTCAGCTGGATCAGACAACAAACTTCCATCATGAATAGAAACTTTGTTAGCCTTTGCCACAGGTCTAGAGCAAGGTTTGCAATCCAATATTGTTTTTTAATAAGTCTATTGCATACTTCTTCTGAGTTAATAACAAAGTATCAGATGTTCTTAAATCCTCAATACCAAGAAAATAGCTCAAATCTCCTAACTCCCTCATAGAAAACTTTGAATTTAAGGCTTTAATCAAATCATCCATTAAACTATTAGAACTACCAATCAAGAAGATATCGTCCACATACAATAACAGAATCAACATATCAGAACCATGAGTGTAACTGAACATTAAGTTATCAACCACAAACTTTAAGAAACCATAAGACAGAAGAAAGGAGCTAAAGGTATGAAACCTAGCCCTTGGTGCCTGCTTCAGGCCATACAAGATTTTCTTGAACTTACAGACATAAGAAGAATAATCTGGATGGATGAAACCCTGAGGTTGAGCCATATACACAGTCTCATCTAAATGTCCATGCAAGAAAGCATTGGATACATCTAATTGTCTAACAGACACTACAAGAAAAACGGGTTTAAGCGTCTAAAATCTTAGCAAGAGCTCGGAAATTTAGTCGCTTAAATTGTTTAAGCGTCTAAAATTGCAACTGCCAAAATTTTTGGCGGCAATAAACATGTGTCCACTATTATTTAGCAACGAAAAAATACACTTAATCGCTAGATCCTTTGTTCAAGTAATTTATAGCAACTAAAATAATGATCATGTAGCTATTCACTTTTAGGCACCGAATCGTAACAACAACAAAATAAATTGGTTGCTCAAACCTCTCTCAGCAACTAAGTTTGAGCCACAACCAAATATGTTTAATTGCTAGATCTGTTTTTCAAGTAATTTATAGCAGCTAAAAGTTGATCATGTAGCTATTCACTTTGAGGGAGCGACTCGTAGCAACAAAAAAATAAATTGGTTGCTCAAACCTCTCTCAGCAACTAAGTTTAAGCCACGACCAAATATGTTTAATTGCTAGATCCGTTTTTCAAGTAACTTATAGCATCTAAAAAGTGATCATGTAGCTGTTCACTTTGAGGCACAGACTCGTAGCAACAGAAAATGAATTGGTTGCTCAAACCTCTCTCAGCAACTAAGTTTAAGCCGCCACCACATGTTAAAAAATGAATTACTTGGTAAAATCTCTCCCAGCAACCAAGTTTAAGCCGCTAAGATCATTTCAAAAGAAATCAGTTTTTAAAGTACATTTGAGAACTTAATTAATATTTATCTAACAATCTTATTAGGATTTGTTTAATAGAAACATGAAAACTTGTTCAAATCATTGTTTTCATTCACTATGAGCAAATGTTTGGATGCACAAATTGATTTTTTTTAACATGAGTCGATTAAATTAACTATAATTATAACCAAATATTTTTACAAATCTCACAACCCATATCATTCCAGTCAAAATTTGAAACTTTTAACACTCAGTTCAACAATTTCAATATTAAAACCAAATTTTGTCATATCCTTGCCTTCTCTTAGAAATTAACCATTCCAACATCCAAAAAGCTATTTGTTCAACATTTTCAAGAATTACAACAGTTTGCACATAGATTTTTGTACTAAACATTACTCAAAAAAGAGATTATCATAAATAGTTCAAGAAATGTTATGTTTTTACTTTTATATTCCAATGTTATATTTTAGAGATATATATACATTGAGGTAGTTTAGAATTACATGTTATATTACAGGTCCAAGCTTAAATTCATCCGCTCCTGTTAGGAATATCTGTTTCCAATAAATCGTAAATTTTTATGATTATTTTCAAAAATTATGAATTAACATTTCACAAATAACTATAAGAAACAATTTCCATCGTAAAATAATAAAAAAACATGGTATAATTCTCCTTTTAGCCCAATACATATAATTGAGCAAATTCAGAAAATTGAGAACACAAAGAACAGTATAAAAAAGATCTAACCGGTTCTCATCCAAGTTACTTCCACCCAGCCACTCATTACCAGCGTGTCGACTCACCGAGTTAGTAATGGAAACAAGTATAGAGCTAATGAAGTATCCCATTAAAGTAGAAAACCAATCCAAACTTGTACACATACTTCTCATACTTTCAGGTGCTTCAGAATAAAAAAACTCCATCATTCCTCCTAGTGTACACATATCTGACACACCAAACAGTAAAAACTGAAATCCTAACCAGAAAATTGACAACTTCACATGATCGTTAACGGAGTAATTCCGTCTTTTAACTTCTACTATCGCAGCAACGGCCATGGATGCTGACGCTAAGGCCAAACCCATGCCGATACGTATAAGGGGTGGAAAAATACTAGTTTCCTGTGGGGATGTTGATGAGCTCTTTTTCTTAACTAGCTTGAGAAGCAAATGTTCACATACAAGGATTGAAAGTAGCATGAAAAATAGTGGAAATACTGATAAAGATGGTGGTGGTAATTCGAAACCACGAGCAATTTTTCGGTTCATAATTACTCCTTGATGAACTGAGAAGGTTTGAAGTTGTGCTAAACAAAAGTTCATCATGATTGTACTTGCGAAGATCAGTAGAAGACCGAGAAAGTCTTGGTTTCTCGGAGTTGATTTTAACTTATTGAATCATCCGTTAGTGCTTTGTTAAGGAACCTATAAAAAAGAGAAATTATAGATTAATTAGTAAATAAAAAATATCGACGACAAGCAGTTTAAGTATATCAAACTTACATGAACTTGACATATGAACTTTCGTTATCAAGTTAATTATGATTATTCATCACAACTAGTTGTTGTGCTTTTCGATTCCGAGCCGTATAGAAAAACACCTTGAAGATCCTAGTGATTGGACTTCCACTAGGAAGTGTATATCTGTAAATAGGGTATCCAGAGGAGAGCAAAAGGATTGCAAGAAAGAGAACTGCGTCGGAGATACTGAAACTCCATTGTCAACCTTTATTTTCTTCAATCTAAACCATAATGGTACATAATAGAAGTCCACCAGTGCAAAGAGAGAAGAAGAACCAGTTAAAGTAACTTGAAATAATTTTCTTGTTACTACGACCAAGTTGGTCAGCACCGTGTGCAGGCAATGATGATTTTATCCCTCCAATGCCTATGGCTATGGCATAAAGTCCGACGTAAAGAAGTGCAGCTTGCGATTGAGATGGCGGCTTTCCTGCGGTTGGCCGTAGTCGAGCGTTGTTTGCTTGGATTTTCAGCATGATTAATCCCTGCATTGTAAAATGCTAAAGATCATTTTTCTAATATATAGAATGATAAAGTCGTTAGTTAGTGATCAATATTTCTTGATTAAAAAGATACAATTAAATCATGATTCAACAATTTTGTAAATTATAGAGTAATCGCCACCAGCTCCTGTAATAGCTCCTCCAAGTTTCGTAATGGCTATCAAAGAAAACGTAACCATCATAGGTAAGAATGTCTTAAAAACTAAATTACAAAGAACTAGCTTCTTCATAGAAAAGAATTTGACCAAATGAAAGGAAAATGAAACTCACCCATTGTGTTGGACCATCAACAGGGGCACTTAAGGGATCGTCATGTACCTAACCGGTCTTTGCAGCTACAACTAGAAGGTCTGTCTGTCACAATAAAAAGATGTCGACATGAATTTGAAGTCGGGCAACACATTTCTTCATATTAAGAAGATAAGGTTTTCTTATTCAATGCTTCGCAGAATGATTAAAACAATATTCAGTAAGAACCATGACAAAAGATGCAAACCTGACATCATAGGAAAGCAGGAATCTGGATAACATCAACAACCTTTCCAACAGCTTCACACTGCATGACAGTAATTTCATTAAAATTTCCTAAAGGATTATTGGCAAAGTGACATGAAATCCAGGTTAATCTCTTTACGCATAAATTGAAGAACACAATTTACTAAGAGGAAATCATAAATTTACCTGCCAACTCTCATGTACATCAGTAACAATAGGTAATTCATACGCAAGTTTACCTTTTTCAAGGATCTGCATTTGCAAACAATAGTATGTAAAGTTGAGTCCTGAGTAAAGCAAAATAGAGAGCAGTGGTACGAAATTTTATGAATACTTTAAAGCATTAGAGGCTTAGTGATCACATTCAAGTTGAGTCATACATGATAAGTAAAATCTCAAATAAACAAACGTATAGTAGTTTAATCATCCATGATAGAGGTTAGGTGTCACACCACTCATTCGACGTGGAAATTTTACCAAAACAAGCAAGAACGAATGGCATTGCTATGTAACATAATTTCAGCAACCACTAAAAAATTGTTCAATGTTTACCTTCAAACCTTCCTCTAAACCAGGACCACGAAATGATTTAGACGATGTACGATTAGCTTTATCGGAATTCGATTTAAACACAAGCGGCACACCAACTCTAATTAAACAAGCCAATGTCCAAAAACTTACACATTAGTAAAAATTTAACATTTTGCTGAACAAACAAGAGAATAGAGACTAAACCCAATTTTCAGAACATATTATTCAACCATACTATAACAGGAAGAAGCAAAAAAAAACAAAAAAAAATGTTTACTTATCGGTGATGTGTTTGATATGTTTAGCCATTTTAAAAATATGTTCTTCAGATTCAATCACATTTGGTCTAGCTAATACAAAAAAGGGTTCAACAGACTAAAAAATAAACAAAAAACAGAGAAAACCCCTGTTTAGTTAAATCACATTTCATTCAATTATGACATTGAAATTGAAATTTAAATCAAGAAAAAAAAACAAAAAATTATGGATCTTAAATCAAGAAATTCAGATTGTTTTTATATATATAGATAAAGATAGAGAGAATTGATTAGTTATAGTGGATCAAACCTTGAGTTGATTGTATAGATCTGCTGAGAAAATCATGTTTTCGTTTGTGTTTTCTGAACTTTGAGTGAAGAAGAATGTTGGACAAATTTTGTCTGAAAATTAAACTACAGAGAGAAGAGGCAAAGTGGAGAGCGGAGAGTGTGGGATTCGGCGGTGATGGTGGTGATGGTGCAGTCGATGAACCCTAGTTGTTCTCCTAAGGCGGCTCAAATTAGAAGAGAGACAAAGAGAGAGAAACAAATACCGAAAAATAAAGAGAATTTTTCTTTTTTAGGATTTTGAAAACAAAAATTTAACGGTGGATAAGCCACATCATACGGATCATGGAAAGATTTTGATGGTCCAGATTCGATGTTGGATGCTCATACAGATTGTGTGTTAGTTACCTTTGTGATTCTCGTTGTGTTAAAACGAAAATTTGAAAGGTGGGTAACGGATTTCGGATGTCGGAAGCGGATATTTCTATATGATATTTAGTGTTATCGTAACGTAACGGATTTTGGAAGTTAGGATTCATCAAGTTTTTTTATTAATTAGGGTTTTCAGTTTGTCATTTGTTTTAGTGTTATGATTTGATGAATTGGGTTGAACCCCAACAGATGTTCAATTAATAAGAATTGAGATGTAGCTTAATTAATTTCTTGGGACGAACATGATGATTCCGACTTAGGGAAAGAAACACTATGGAGTCCGAGAGAAATTGAGTGACATAGTGTCATCTATATTCAACCTAATTCGAAATCCTTAGAACTTCACATGAAGAATAATATATACCGGGTGAAATTGACTAAGGTAGATGAACATTTGGTTAAAGTGATTGATAAAATGGAGAAATCGATTGAATCCTATAAACTTTAAGTGAGGTCGACCGATATTGGGTATTGTTATCGACGATAGAGTCCTGTAAATATTTCGACTTAGTATAAAAGGTCATTAAAGACATAATATGAACAATGAGTGAGGCCGACCGTCATAGGTTAAGGTTGACGGATAACAAGCAAATTTAAGTGAACCATAGAATTTAAGTGATGGATAGTCTGAATTTTGAGTAAGATAGGGTGAGACAAATGAATATCGGGTGAAATTGACCAAGGTCAAATAAGGTCGATGGATATTCGATAAAAAATGAGAAAGATCGATCAAAATTGACCTAATAGAGTGAGTTCGCTACAAAATTGAGGGAATATTAGTGAGATTGATGAAAATTGAATGAACTCAAGTGAGATTGACGAAACATTGAGTGATTTTTAGTGAAATGTAACAAAATCAAGTGAATTCAAAATAGATCGAAGCTTAGTTAGTGAGTTCAAAATCAATATTGATTTACCTTGTCTGATCCCATATAATATTCATTAACCTCGCTCAGTATTGCTTAATCTTATTTAGTATCCTTCGATCGAACTTGAATTTAGTTGATTGCACTAAATTTCGCTTAAGGTGTTCACTTGTTTCACTCAATTTCACTTCAAATTAGTCAGTCTCGTTTAATTTTGCTCTTTATTTTTCAATATTACTCAATTTCACTCAAATTGTATCGATCTCATTTAGTTTTATCATTTGTATTAACATGTTGACATTTTGGGTAAATCGTATCTATTGCTTTGAGGGCTCACTAAGAACCCAAATTGGACAAATCAAAGTTGAATTGTAACAAAAGTTGATAAATAAATCGGCTGCACGAGTTCGATTTAACATGGCAATTGTGATTTTTTAGACCTATAAACCTCCGCTCTTTAAGGTTCACACAACGAGAAATGTTTGATGCGTACTTGTCCGAAACCTTATTTTCCTTTCAAAGTCTACAAAATGAATTCTTCTTAGTGTTCGACATCACGAATAAAGCGTTTGGAACCCTATACATATCCCTTGTTCTTGTCTAGTGGAACAGTTATCGAATTAATTTCTTATTTTCCTGATTCATTCTTACATATTCAAATAAACATTTATGTATAATCAAAGGTCGATAAAAATGTCCTCAATCATTATTTTTTTTACTATTCTTTGTTTTTTTTTCATATCGAAGGTTGATAAATAAACCTAACATACGAGTTCATTAAAATGATGGATAAGTGGATAAACTAATGAAATCGAAGAGAAATTGAGTGACGCCAACTAGCAATATATAAGATTGATTTAAAAAAAAAAAGATAGATAAAATGATTGATAAAAAATCGATTAAATGATTGAGTGAGGAATAACCGATGGAGTTCAAGAGAAATTGAGTGAGGTCGACCGATATTGGATAAAATTAATGGACAACGGGTGAAATTGACTAAAAGTCACATTTGGTTAAAATGATGGATAACTAGATATTTGGTGTGGTAGGTTAAGATCAACAGATAACTAGACATTTGAGGTTGGAAGAAATAATTGCAAATTTTGTAGATCAACGGAAGAGAAAAACAAGAAGAAATTCACATTAATTCGACTAAAATTAAAGAGATTATATCAAATTGGATAAATTAGAGTGACGAAAATCTAAATTGGGAAAACATGAATTAAAACTGTAGTGAAATTGAATAAATTAAAAAAATAACTCTTTTGAATTGAGGCGATTGCGTTAGATTGAATAAATATAATCAAAATATGATACTTCAAATGTAAATCCAAACGTAGATGAGCGTTTTCACGGTGAGGGGCCTACGAAGAAGCCAAAATTGGGTAAATCAAAGTTGAATTATAGCGAGATTAAAAGAAAATGGAGAAATTGAAATTTCAGTCCTTTTAAGTTGAAGCGATTGCATTGAATTGTATTGAATTGGGCGGAAATTCTCAATCACTTCCAAATAATTTGAGCCATTGAGAGACGTATGCTTTATTGGACGTTCTAGTTGTGATCCGCATATAAAAAAGATGTTAACTTTGGTCTGTCAGATTCGTGATCCGTATGAGCATAAGATGTTAATTTTAAACCGTCAGATTAACAATCCTTATGAGTAGAAGATGAAAAACCTAGAACCATCCGATCAACCTAAACTTTTAATCTTGAACCGTCAGATGAATCAAACCCTATTTGTTTTACTTATTGACCACGAAGTTCCTGTTATTTACGTTTAGTACCCTTATATATAAACACCCTAACCCTAAGTTATTTCATCACTTCTCATTTCCAACGCATCCTTCCTGAGTCTCTCTGCCTCACTCACTAAATTTCTGCCTCCCTACTGAATCTCTCTTTGTCTCTTACTGCAATCAAACTACCTGCATCCAAAATTCATCCACAAACCTTTGCAAAATAATACCTCTGCCCCCATCTAAAATCATTACAAAATGGCGAGTCCGTTATTCTCAACTGTCTAACAAACGGACTATTCCTTCCATACCCTCCAAATCCTGGTACAACAGGTGAAGCACCTGACTGATCCGTGGTTAAACCTTCATTGTTCAACATTTCAAGAACCTTCTTAACCGTATATGTACAGAAGAGTATTAGCTCTGACAGAAGTAGAGAGGTTTACGAGTATACGCTCTTTTTTTTCGTAAAAGCCGTACGTTCTACATCTATAATCCATCCACAAACCATTACAAAATACCTCTGCCGCCATCTAAAAAGTACGGCTTCAAAAATGTTTCCCAAGTTTTATGATAATTCCCTTCTCGTTTTTGTTATGTGGCATAACTTGTACCATTTTTTGAATAATTTTGCAGAGTATCTGAAGAAGTCCGAGGAAAATAAAGCTAAAAATGACAAAGAGGTACAATCACTTTATCTACTTACTAGTTTGTTGAAAATATCTACTTGCATAAGTTATTGATTGATCTGTTAAAATGTTGTACAGAGACTAGACGGCTATTACAGACGGAATTACAAGGATTACTTCGAATTCATGGAGGGGGCTTTTGAGAATAAAGAGAAGCTCACTGAAGCAGAGCAAAGTTTTCTTGATTGGCTCAAGGCTAACAGATAACTTGGATGGAAACATTGTATTTGAATAATTTTTCTGAATCACAAGAACCTTAGGCTTTTTTTTTTTTGCTTTCAGAGGAGTCTTTTATGTTGTTCCCTGCATATATGCTTAGCCTCCTGCCTCCTTATTATATTGATATTTAATATCCCTATTATGACTGGAGATACCCAAACGTCTCACGATGGACCCTGTCTTCCGTCATACAGACGTATTCTATACTTTTTTTTGCAAGTCTTGTGAAACTTTTTTGGAAGGAGTAAGTTTATATTTACTGTAAATTTTTTGCAAGGTGTTTTGCATCGTTTCTATTAAAACCCTCACTGTAAGTGTGACCTAAATTTGGTTGTGTGATTTGGTTAATTTTTTTGGAAATGAAAATTTGGTTGTTAATTTTGTTTCAATTTTTTATGTGTTCATATTATTCTCTTATGGACCTGTGGTATGATACTAATAGACAAAAGTATGTTACTGTTTGTCCAATTCAGGTAAATTGATTTTTCTAAAAACGAGTATATTTTTTCTGTAGTTTTGATCTTCTTATTAGTTTTGATCTTCTTTGTATTTGTTTGTTTATTTGTTGTTCGTATATGCAGGACCCAAGTTTATCACTTTTTTTTGTGAGATGAACATGAACTAGATGTGGAATGAGTACTCACTCTATTGATCTCAAAAATCAAAGCTAAAGAGCAGATTAAGTGTTATAAGGTTGCAGTAATATGAATCTTGAAATGCTTTTTAGCTGTGTCCAATGAGATTTAAAGATCCAGGATGGGTAGTTGTATCAGTGGTGTTCATTGATGGAATTGTAAATGAAATTGCTTTTTTTTTTCCTGTAATAAATGATTTTAATTATTTTGACTAAATATGTTGTAAAATGAATTCAGGAATAATTAATTTGATCAATTGTGATTTTAGTTTGGTTTATAATTGTTTTTAATTTGATTTTGTTATTCATTTATAATTATATAATTTTAATTAGTATTATATAATCTTAATTAGTGATTTTTAATTATAATTATAATTTGGAATTATCTAATTCATAATTTGTCCTTAGCGAGCAAAAAAAAATAGTAGTTTAAAAACTTAAGCGATCAAACTTCAGGCCAATTTAAAAATTTAAACACAAAAATTTAATAGTTTAAAAGCTTAAGCAATTAACTTAAAGCCAATTAAAATAACAAATTATTTTTAGCAAGCAAAAATTTAAAAGCTTAGAACTTTAAGCAATCAACTTTAGGCCAATCTGTTTTTAGCGAGCAAAATTATTTGGTCGCTTAAAACCTTAACTAAGTAACTTCAAACTAAGTTGTTCCATATATCTTCCAATTAGGTAGTTTAATAGCTCTTCCAACTAGGTAGTTTAAAAACTTTGCTACCTCAAAAGCTTGAGCAACCAACTTCAGGCCAACGAAATCAGAAATCGTTTTTAGCGAGCAAAACAATTTGATCGCTTAAAACTTTAACCAAGCAAATTTAGGTCGAGTTGCTCCATGTATCTATCAACTAAGTATTTTACTTGTTAGAATGATTGGAATATCTGAAGCGATTGGTAGTTTACTTGCTACATTGGTTGGTCTACATGTTAAGCGATCATTGTTTTACTTGCTCCATGTTAGTTGGTCTAAATCTTAAGCAATAAGAAAAGTACTCGCTTTAGGTTAGTTGGTTTATTACTAGAGCGATTGCATGGTCGCTCAAGGCTTTTACATACATGGCTTTGGGCAACCAACGGAGCGAGTGTCACTTTTAGTCGCTATAACGGTTATAGCGACTTAAAAGGGACTTTAAGCGACTTAAACGAGTAGTCGCTTAAACCCATTTTTTTTGTAGTGATGGCTTTGGGCAACCAACGGAGCGAGTGCCACTCTTGGATTACCCCCTGATGAAGGTGATCTAATACCAAATAAATACGTATAAGGCAATCAGATCATCGAAGTTTGCAGATAATATACAACATATATACAAGACAATAAAACATAAAAAGATAACGACCTTTGCCCTAAAACTGATAAATGTTGAATAAGTAGAAGAATGATATTAAGAAGATATTTTTTTTGATATTTTTTTTTCATTATATTGTACAAAGAAAGATGAGACGTATTTATACAAAGGCATATAGACAGATGGACTTGGTCAAGTCAAACAGAACGTGACCACACTTGACTTATTCTAATAACACACACCTAACATATCCCCTCAAACTGATAAGGTGTATACTAATCAGTTTGAAACAACTAAGTCTCTGAAGAAACAACAACATAAGAAGAGGAAGGAGAGCCAAAAAGCCGCAACAATAACTTGGAGAACAAAGGTAAGCACAATCCTTTAGTAAATAGGTCTGCCAACTGATCCTCACTGGCAACATGATGTAGTTGGAGAAAGCCAGAGTCCACTAACTCCCTTACAACATGATAATGAACTTCTATATGTTTGGACCTAGCATGAAAAACAAGATTAGTTGCCAAAGAAATGACACTTGTATTATCATAATAAAGATGCACGGGACCCTGCAATGGAAAATGTAATTCCTTTAACACATAAGAAATCTATTATAACTCTGCAGCAACCACTGTTAAACATTTGTATTCTTCCTCATCAGAAGACTTGGACACTGTGGGTTGCTTCTTGGATGACCACGCAATCACAGAAGAACCTAAAGAAACCACATGGCCAGAAGTAGATCTTCTGGTATCAGGGAAACCAGCCAATCTGAATCAGTGAAGGCTTTCAGACGTTGTAATTTACCAGCTCTTAGACAAATTCCAGACCCAATACTGCCCTTCAAATACCTAAGAATTGTCTTAACTAGAAGCATATGTATGTCAGTTGGGCATGCATAAACTGATAAACATATGTAACAAAAAAACATATATCAGGTATAATTAATATCAAGCATTGGAAAATACCCACTAAATTCCTATACTCAGCTGGATCAGACAACAAACTTCCATTATGAATAGAAACTTTGTTAGCCTTTGCCACAGGTCTAGAGCAAGGTTTGCAATCCAATATTGTAGCCCTTTTTAATAAGTCTATTGCATACTTCTTCTGAGTTAGTATCAAAGTATCAGATGTTCTTAAAGCCTAAATACCAAGAAAATAGCTCAAATCTCTTAACTCCCTCATAGAAAACTTTGAATTTAAGGCTTTAATCAAATCATCCATTAAACTATCAGAACTGCCAGTCAAGAAGATATGGTCCACATACAATAACAGAATCAACATATCAGAACCATGAGTGTAAATGAAAATTAAGTTATCAAGCACAGACTTTAAGAAACCATAAGACAGAAGAAATGAGCTAAGGTATGAAACCTAGCCCTTGGTGCATTCTTCATCCCATACAAGCTTTTCTTGAACTTACAGATATAAGAGGAATAATCTGGATGAATGAAACCCTAAGGTTGAGCCATATACACAGTTTCATCTAAATATCCATGCAAGAAAGCATTGGATACATCTAATTGTCTAACAGACCAATGCTGAGTAAGAGCAATAGTGAGAACAATTCTTATCGTATGGAATTTGACTACATGGATAAATGTGTTATGAAAATCCACCCCTTCTAGTTGATTATACCCTTGTGCCACTAGTCTAGATTTATTTCTATCCACTGAACCATCTGCCTTTAATTTCACCCCATACATCCATTTAAAACCTAAAATGTTCATCCAAGGTTCTGGAGGAACATAATTGATGCGTCGGAAAACCGACTTTGTTTTACCGCAAGCGCACAGTGTCGAAAGATGTAGACAAGAGCAAATATAGTTCGTTCCCACGAGGAGTTTGGATTATAATATCTTTTTAGGTTTTTTTATAAAGAATTTAATTAACTAATGAATTAAGATTATTTAATAAAGTTTGAAAACAATAAGAGGAAAACGTTAAGGTTCCGGGAATCCGTTGTAGATTAGGGTTTAATTGCGTTCGTCACATAGGGGTCTCGATTTCAAAAAGAATTGTTTGTTCTCAACCTAAAGTAGAATTTCGAAGTACTAAGTATACGGGGCATAAAGAGTCAAAGAATATTCATAAAACAATTTCATACAAGGTTTCAACGAGTCCTTCTACTAATCAAACAATGAACTATACGTGGCATAGAACATGAAAAATCATCGAGACGGTAAAACTTTGAGAGAGAGACAAATTAATGATATTTAGTTCATATAATTGAAAACCTAATTTTGAAACACAAATAAAACCATCTCTACAAGTTCATCCTTTCTCCCTAACAAAGGAATTAGCCTAATATGGCTTTCTCAAAAGCCATACAAATTAATAAAGAAAAATAATTCAAACTAACCCTTGCACGCACGGCTTCTCCAATTTCTCAGTGTCCGTGAAGCTTCTCTGGCTGTGTCCGGAAGTATGTCTCTGTATCTGTCTCCAAGTAATCTCTGTGTAGGTATGTGAGGGATGTATTTATAGATATCACTAGCCGCCTCTATTAGAGAGTTTGAATCTAATTAGGAATCTTGTTACCACCGACTAAGTAACTCTCCGTGTACAACTCAAATCCGTGTACAACACGGCTGAGTTCTCTTCTTTCCCTGGCTTGTATTTTGCATCAAGACTCTCTCTAACTGTTTCCACCTTCTAAACTTGAGCCGCACGCTTCTCCCTGATTTCCCAGCAACAACATCTCACTGAATATTTCGCTGCCATTGCTGTTACCATCTCGAGATATCATCGTCGATCATTTCAGCAGCACTACCATGGACCTAACCATCCTCTTACGAACCCCTCAGCAGAATCCATCTCTGCCATCACCGAGCTCGAGCAACAGCACCCACTGCTTTCCATCGATCACCAGCACCAACAACGGCTCGAGCTCACTCATGGACTCTCTTCTCTTTTGATGTTAAACCATCATCACAGGCTATTCAAGAGCATCACAATTTCACCGTCACAGCCTCTACTTCCGAGTTCCCTAACCATCACTGTCTCTAACTTCCAGAACCCATCTCCAACATTCAACCCTATCACAGCTACCATCATGTTTACAGAAACATGATGTTGATGCCCGAGAACTTGCTGTGGTCTTGGAACATCAACAGCAGTCATCACCACCTTCACTGCCATGAAACATCACCACCTTCACTGCCAGCAATCAAGCTATCCATCACCAGCAGATGCAGACTCGAGATGATCACCATCAGGAACACGAGTTCATCTCGAACACAACTTCGACCATTAATGGCATCAGCAACCCATCACTCCATCAGTACCCATTCTTTTCTCTATTCAACTGCCAAGCTCATCATGGTGATCATCATCATTCTCTTTAACCTTCATAAGCAACAACCCCCAAAGCAAGAACAATTCGAGTTTACAGAAACATGATGTTGATGCTTAAGTTTTGGGAGAGAAAGAAGGTGGCCGCGAGAAAATGAGCAGGTGCTCTATCAATATTTAAAACTCGGCAGCCCCGAGAAAATGAGCAGGTGCTCTATCAATATTTGAATTCAAGTTTTCCCTTAACGTGTGCCAGGTTGTCAATAGCAGTCTCTTTGATATGACCTTTTTGCCCTTAGTATTCGTTTCGCTCATAACTTCCTCATACGAAGTCGGAATGACGTCGTTCTTTCGCCGTTGGATTCGTAACCAAATTCTCTACAAGATGGAGGGTAGAAATCCTGGAATGGACTGAGTCCCTCTGGGTCTTTGGCAATTCTTCTCTTGTAAGGCTCAAGTTTACTTGTTTCCGAGATGTAACCTAATAAAACAAATAAAATACGAAAGTAATAATAACACACAGTAATTCACACAAAATCTAGCAAGTAAGTATAAGGAAATGATACTTAAAATGTATAAATTATGCACTTATCAATAATTCCATGTGTCGTTTTGAACTAAAACAACAACTTCCTCCTTCATAGAAGATATCCAGTGTGATATTTGAGAAGTAGCTTTGAAACTCTTTGGCTCATCAATGTTAGTCAACAGAGAGGTGAAAGCAATATGAAGTGGATGTTTAATAGAAAAATGAGAAACATGATCAGGATAAAATTTTGGCTTTGAAATCCCTCTCTTAAATCTAGTAATAATATTACTAGGAGGAATAGGAACAGATTCAATGACAGATGGAATCTCAGAAACAACAGATGGTGACTCAAAGATGAAATAGAAGCAGAAGAAACATCTGAGATAGGTGATGTGAAATAGAATTTTTTTTCATCAAAGACCACATGTCTAGATATATAAGTCTTTTTAGATATGGGGTTATAACATTTGTAACCTTTATGCACAAGACTGTAGCCAATAAAAACACATTTTACTGACGTTGGGGACAACTTGTCAAGTCTAGAATGACCTAAAAAAGGATAAAAAATGGAGCCAATTTTTTTTAACAAAATATAATCTGGTACAAATTGAAAGAGCACTTCACAAGGAGATTTATAAGCCAGAATTTTGGTTGGAGTTTTATTAATGAGATAAGTTGCAGTAAGAAATGCATCATACCAAAATTCCTTTGGACAACAAGCATGAAAAAGAAGATTATTACCCATTTCAGTAATGTGCATATGCTTTCTTTCATCTAGGCCATTCTGTTCAGGAGTCTTTAGACAAGAAATTCTGATTGAAATACCACTTGACTCAAGAAAAAGCTTAAAAGGACCTTTAACAAGTTTAGATGCACCATCCACTTGAAAGGATTTTACTTTTGTAGAAAACATATTTTCAGTTAGACTCTTGAAATGAGAAAAACACGAGAGTGCACCAGACTTGAAAATCATTGGATAGATTCAGTGAAAGCGGCTAAAATCATCCACAAATACTATGTAATATCTGAAACCAACTAAAGAAGATACATGTGTTGGTCCCCATCTATCACAGTGAACAAGAGATAATGGTTGAGTTGCATGAGATGCATATGAATAAAATGGTAATCTTTTACTCTTAGCAAGTTGACATGGATGACATATGATGACTCACTGGTAGAAGTTGGCAAAATATGCTTTTGAGACTGCGAAAGATGTAGAGTATGAGATGAAGGATGACCTAGTCTAGCATGCCATAAAAAATAAGTAGAAGCAACAAGTGAGGAAGCAAATAAGGGATAATATTTAGATGGTAGAGAACGCAGATTTGTGATTGGATAAAGATTATTAACAACAATACCATGAGCCAACAACGTATTATTAACCATGCTTCTAATCTCATAACCAAATGGATCAAACATAAAATAACAACAATTTTCCTTTGTGAACTGAGCAACAAATAAAAGATTATGTTTAAGTTCAGGAACTAATAACACAATGTTCAACCTAAAACTAGTTTTAGGTGTTTGAAGAAAAGAAGTTCCAATTAAAGTGATAGGAAGTGTCTTGCCATTTCCCACCACGACCTTCTCCTTGCCAGCATGAGAAGAAGTATTTTGAAGTAAAGTACCATCACCAGTCATGTGAGAAGAAGCACCACTATCAGATAACCATATAGAACTAGAAGAATTATCACTAATGTCATCAGTATTGACATTAAGAATAGAAAATATTTTTTCAACGTCAGCCACATTTGCAACACCATCAGTAGTTCTCACATTCTTTGGAGGAGCATAACGGAAGAAACATCTACTTGCATAATGTCCCATTTTACGAAAGATTTGACATTCAAAATTAGAGTAATCATATTTTGGTCCTCTAACTCCACCAGAAGAAAGATTAGGTATTGAACTAGAAGTAGATCCAGTATAGAAGTACTATAAGGAAAGCCTGAAGTGTTTCTTGAATTCTTGTATTTCCTAAAATTAGTACTACCATTCCTTGCACCAGAATGAACATTCCTAGTGTAGAATGCTGCTGAATGTTGAGAATCAAACATTTCTGTAGGTGTTTGATGTTGGTCATGTAGCCACTATTCATGAATCAATAACCTAGCCTTAAGCTCAGAGAAAACATACGATGATTCTCTATTATAAGAAGAGATAACAAAATTGTCATAATCTCTCCCTAAACTATTCAATATATGTATAGTAAGATCAACATCACTCACCTTCTCCCCAATTGCAGACAAAGAATCATCTATCATCTTGATTTGATGAAGATAGAGTGTAATTGATTGATTTCCCTTAAGAATGTTATTAAGTTGATTACGAAGCATACCTCTTCGAGCAGCAAATTGTTATTTAAATGTTGTTTCAAGAAACAACCAAATCTTCCTGGCAGATGATAAACAAAGAACATCACTGGAGACTGTTGATGTGAGTGTTTAATTTAAACAACTAACAACAAATCGGTCAAGTTTACGCCAATAAATCCATTTGTAAGAATCTCAGAAGGTGGTTCTTGAACTTCACCATTAACATATCCATATAGATCTGTTGAGATAAGAATCGACTCAAACTGATCTTTCCATAGCAAATAGTTTATTGAATCAAGCTTAATAGAAATAAAGTTGGAGATATTAGTAAATGAAAGATTAAAAGTGGATGAAAACTCTGATTCAGCAATAGAAGAATTAAAGTTTGTATTCCAATAATCTGTTCGATTAGCCATACTTCGAGTAATAGACATGAAAAATTGATTGAATATTTTGAGTAAAATGAATCAAAAGATTCAAGATCCAGGAAATGTTTTTGAGAAATGAATTTTTTTTTGAAAGATATTTGAAATGAATCTGACGAATTGAAATGTTTTAATAAGATGATGATTGAAAGATTTTGATTAAATGATTTTGATTTAAGATGATGAACATAAATTGTTGAATCGGTAATGGCTCTGATACCATGATAAATGTTGAATATGTAGAAGAATGATATTAAGAAGATATTACTTTTGATATTCTTTTTCAGTACATTGTACAAAGATATATGAGAAGTATTTATACAAAGACATATAGACAGATGGAATTGTTCAAGTCAAATAGAACCTGACAACACTTGACTTATTCTAATAGAACACATCTAACAAAAACCTGAATATGCATCACCTCATGAACCCCACCACCTTCCCATTTTAACAATTCTTCACAGATCTACTGCGTCTACAACAACACTCCTGATATGGTACCTTCACATTGAATTCTTCCCTGATAGAGGCGATATAATAAAAAAATTATAATACAACTAAATTTCGATCATCCAAAAAATCATAGTTATAACTCCACCATATGTACAACAATAAAGAAGGCAAGCAAACATAAAAGGATAACTGTTTCATAGCCCCAAAACCTGAATCCGGTTCACTTCCTTCCCATTCTGAAAAAATTAATAGATCCACGATCATCACCTCCTACAACTGCATCAAGAACAATTGAAGCCCTACTAAATAGAAAAAACAGAAGTGGAGTGTCTCGGAAAATCTTCCCTCCAAAAGCTAAAGATCAAAATGAATCAACTCACATATCTCTTTACTTCCTGTATTCCCTTGTGGAGTAGTATAAAAAAAAGTATTGAAATTTTATCCACCTAGGTTGGGTTCTATGAAACCCGAATTTCAATCGGGAGATATAACATTTGTGTACTTAAAAATTATCTAACATCTGATACCAGCACAAGATTAGTGGAAGAGCTGACCGCACCAACTCCATACTGGAAAAGTACAAGAAAACTAAGAAAAGATATAAGACAACTAGAAGAAGGTGGATCCCACACTCAGCTCTATAAATACCCGCTCCACCAATGGATTAATGGTACGGAAAATTTAGGAAGAGAAGTGAGAAAGAGAGCATTAAGAAAAAGAGATATCATTGAGACTTTGTAAGTTGTTTATCATATTTTACTATAGGGATTTGATTTCACATATCTCATCATAATGTTCTTCAATTATAGTGAAACCTAACACAATATCCCCTGTGGGAAAGGCGTAGCCGAACCACATAAAACTATATGTGTTTATTTGTTAATACATTTAAATTCCACGTTGTATCATGTTTATCTTGTTTATAACTTCCATTGCGTTTATTAATTGTGACCACTAGATCCTCCTTATGATATTTTATGTTCCTAATAATCTAGTTCAAAAAAGAATTACAATTTGTATTCTCTTTCAATAAAAAAGAACAACCAGATTGATGGCTTGGTGTGGGGGTTTCACTCCCCAAGATCCTTATCGAAGATTCAAAAATGGGATTAATTTCAAGGAGGGTTCTTTCGGTATGTGGGAGTAAGTGTATTTCTTGTCCTAGTCCAAATCCCGTCAACCTGTCAAGCATTGTATAAAAAAAAAAATACTTACTAAAATATAAAAAATAAAATAAAATAAATAAAAATAAAAGAATAAAAAATAAAAAAATAAAAAAATAAAAAATCTAAAGGATCCTAATATATACAAATTTAATAAAAATAAAAAATAATAAACTAATAATCCCTGGCAGGAACGATAAAAACTTGATAAAATTTTAATTTAATGCCGCAAGTGTATGGCTGTCGATGAGATAGTATACCGGTACGGGTCGTTCCACTGAGACAAAATTAATTATTATCTATAATTTCTATCAAATATTAAGCTAAATAATGGATTTAAAAAATATTAATTAAAACTATTAAAAGAAAAAATTTGAACAAGTGGAGAAAAACTAGGGATTTCATAATCTACCACTATCATGCATGTTAGATTCATAACCATTTTCCAATAATATTCTCCATAATATTGCTCAAAATGATTTAGGACGTCTCGGAAGATAAAGCGTTTAAACTAATTAGAACTCTAAAATAACTAATAGTTTTTCTTTACTTAATGATGCTGATCTCTAAAAAAGAAAATATAACCATTGAATAAGCAAAAGGCAATACGAAGAAAACTTATTATCATAACAAAACGAAAATATAAGACAAAGAAGAATTGTTATTGAAAAATAGTTAAAATTCTCTACTTACATAATAGGGTTTCATCTTCTGCCCTAGTAGAAAGAATTTAACAATTCATTTTACAAAGACAGAAGAAGAACTAAAAAAAATGAAAACTAAAACTCAAACTGAAAAATTAAACTGTTGCTCCGACCCTGGACTAGAAATCCCCGAAAATCCTCTTGCTTCCACCATTATTTATATAGCTTCAAAGGAAACCACTTTCGTTTTCCATTTCCACTACCATATTATCATCCAATGAGAATGCACCATGTGTCAGGACAATGCAAAATCCTCCAATAAAAATGTGTCACGTGTCAAATAACATCTCATCATGAAGTCACCATTTTCTTTATTTGGAAAATATATTATTCTTTACTAACTCCAACCATAAAGAATAGTATTTTTTTCCATAATCTTTATTTCCTTCTTTGTTTTGATTATTTTTTTCATTAAACAAAATATCTTCAAATATAATTAATATCTTGCAAATGGCCTCCACACATTCTACATACATTTTGGCATGCTTACCACACTCCCGTATCCAAATAATAATCCTCTATGTTTTTTTTTCTTTTGGACTTAGCCCATTCAATCATAAATTACTTCATTTCCTTCATGTTAGTCCAACAAGCTTTATTTCCTATAAACTGCAAAACTAAACAAAAACCATTAAATATGTACAAAATAAAGAACTAAATAAATGTAAATTAAGATGTAAAAATGACGTGTTTACACACTCATCAATATCAACTCAAGATAGTGGATTGTGTCCTGGGATTCACATGTGTTGGCCAGATTGGTTGTAATCACCGGAATACTAAGGGGAATGGGTAACTTAGGGTAGTTTACTTGTCCTTAACTATAAGAAGTTGTGGTAGTCAATTTGTGTAGCAGCTTATTTCTGAGAGTATTCAAAACTGGACTAGGTCTCAGATTTTTTTTTGCCAAGTATTTTTTCTCGTTAACAAAATCTTGCTTGTTGTGTGATTGCTTTAGTTTCCGCATCATAATTGTTATAGTTATAACTAAGTGATCATACGTGTACATTAATCACATCTTGATAAAGATCCCATAGTTAGTTCGATCCAAACTTTGACTATTACCAAAAATCACCTTGTTGAAATAATCTTTTGGTCGTTATTGTTTCGATTAGATTACACAAATAAATATGCATATGTTAATATCGAAAAGATTATGGTGTACTTGGTATCCTCGTCATTTCATTTATGATGGAGTCATCACGACCCACTTAGCAAAGCCCCTCGAAACGTCTGAACGTAGCCTCCGCAGAGCAACATAAGTGGAAGTATCGGAGCCACAAGATAAGTACCATTCAAATTTATAAGTCACATTCTCATTTATAAGTCGCATTTATTCATAATCGCATTATCCATAGGAATATTCCTTTATTACTATCAAAGGGCCATTGTTCATTTCTTTCAAAGCATCCTTAGGTATAATTATCATTTGCATAAGGTTCGTAAATAACCCGATTATAAAAACTTTTTGAAAAACAAAAAACCACCTTCGAAGTATATTTCAAAAGAATTTTTGCCAAAAAATAATAAGATATCCGTACAAGAAAAAACGAAATACGAAAAACCAAGAATACTAAGAGTAATAAGGATTTTAATCATCAACTTCTTCCACATTGCCTTAGTAAGATTCTGATGTTCGTATCAGCTATCCACCGAAATCTAACAAACAATGTTAATTCGAATACCCAAAGTGTTATAAAACCTAGATGCATGTTCTAATCACAATATAAGAACATACAAATTAAAGCGGAAGCAAAAGAAAGGGATTATAAATACCTCCAGCCATTGATCTTGAATCCTTAAGTTTGCCCTAATTTTGGTTGTTATGAACTTCGGTGCCAAGCCCTCCTTCTCAATAGTAGATGGTGTATGCAGAATTGAGAATGGTTTTGGTGACCTTTCTGTTATGTTTTCTATATTCTGTAAAACTAACCCTTGACATCATAGAGTAGTTGCGGATAGATATATAGTGGGTGGTTTTCCTAAAAGTGGGAGAGAGTAGTGGGGGATAATGGGGCTAATGGATCACATATCC